>OZ020256.1:17121285-17461159 GCA_963971285.1 Astropecten irregularis | reverse complement strand
ACATGCATGACTGGCTATGGGATCCAGTGAGTGTATGCTGTGTGTATGTAAACAGGCTGCATTGTCACTCGACTGATAAGGGCAGGCCGGATTAGTGGTTTACGATCTGATAACAGGGTTTTGTTTATTGACATAGGGATTAACAAGATAAGCTGTACCGTTAGAATTGCAGTTTTCTTTCCGAGTTTAAGGGCCTAAACTCGGAAACTGTCTAGAAGGAGAAATACCTAATGTTGATAGAGTTGATAAAATGTGGAACTATTTCCATGCAGTTGCACAAGTGTTTTGCATGCGAGACTATACATAGACTCGCCCAAGATGCCCAGCAGGAATAATAATTGAAACCACAATTGCCAACTGCATTCATTTTTATTGCAACACCAATAGTAGAGATTTATTCTACGATTTTAGTTAATATTATCAAACGAGTGCATTATGTACAATTAATAGTTCTACATCTTCAAAGATATAGCTAGTGTTTAGTTCCGAACAGTAATTATGCACACAAAAAGGATCAACCGTCTTGCGAACCGGCCGCAGAATTTACTAATGAAAAATAATAAATGTGGCTAAAAACTGATCTTCATTGAAAAAATGTATGAACAGAAATTGAATCAGCACACTTTCTTTGGTAAAATGCAGCCTATTTTATTACTGCAGTATAGCTATTTGGCAAAGAGAAAAATGTATGCAGACCTAAGCATTCTAAGTACACCCTTAATTAGAACTGAATTGTGTTGTGTGCAAGGCGGGCCCTAATGGTGAAATAAAATTGTACATTTTGCCTGATGCAAAACAGAAGGGAATCACACACGAAATAAGAAACAAAATGTAGTTCAATGGCTCATTGGATTGGAAAAATTATTGAGGAAAATTTGTTGTACTAATCTGACAATAATTATGAATAATAATTATTATTTCACAATTATTGTGAAATGAGTGCCTTATTGTCGAATCAGGTAAATCCATTATCTATTATAAAAGATTATTATTCTACTGCTTAATGGACACTGCATAAATAAGTTATTATTATTAACGTGAAAATGTCAAGCTTTTTATGAGAAACCACACACAGAACAACTTGTTAACATAACATTGGCAGACAAATTAACAGCAAAATAATTATATTGAGTTTAAGCCATCACTCGGGAAATGCTGGGAAATTTGTTTTTCCCCTATAACATTTTCTAGAAACATGGACGGAACAAATTGTCTTAATTGAACAATGTTACTCAAGAAAAGAAAGTCTTATTGGTACCGTTTAATAAAAAAAAAATCCATAAAAAATATTGCAACATTTTAGGACTACACTGGACCATTCCAATTAGAAATCCAGGTGATGTTTGCTGGTCTTGTTTTCGAGGCGGCCGATTTGGGTCGAGATCCTGACGATGAGGGCGGCCTTGGGGGTCCCGTCTTGGCCATAGTTTCCAGCATTTTCAGGATGACATCTCGTTCTACGTGGGAACCAATAATTACGTATACGAAAATTAAATTTACTAAAAATTATTCAATGCCCGAAAGTTGGAAAACAGGACTTCTGCCTTCCAAAAGGCTTTTAAAAGAGGGGGGGGGGGGGGGGGGGCGGCCTTTTTGGTCAGTTCAATTTATTTTCTTTGAATCCAAAAGGAAATTGAAAAGTGAACAAGAATAATTGACTGGAGCGGGATTCGAACCAGCGACCTCCGTAAAGGCGCTCTACCAACAGCCATCCAGCCCTATGTTGGTGGTGACCCCAATAGTCAATTATCTTTGTTTGGCAGTCATAAGCCATGATATGTGCACGCACACACCGCCATACCCCAAGAATCATTTCAATGATACACGCAACAATGCTGCAACCTGGGAACGGTACATGGCGGATCATTCAAAGAGGATACGGCTTTTTAATTAATATAATCATCAAATAACCAAAATGGAAACTGACTGAATTTTAAAAAGGATTTTAAGGATTTTTTTACACGACCGGGACATATCCGGGTCTCTTAAATAATCAGCCGTCATCCAGTTTACCATGAAGCATTTCTGAAGCAAACTTTTTACAATTTGCTCAAAATTGTAAAGATGGTGACAAGCACCTTATGATGACAATGTACGTACCTTTCTCTGAAGCCACTTGCAGATACTCCTCCAATTTGCCCGAATCTAGTGCCTTAGAGACCTCCACCATACCAGGGCGAAACGGCTGGTTAAAGAAGCGGTCGTATGTCGTGTGCCTACGTAAGTGCTTCTGATGAGTCGAAGTCAAAGGCACTGAAAGACAAAGATGAAAATACATGTAGACCAAAATCAGGCCGTGATGTGTAAAGCTTATTATTGTCCGTGTGGGATGGTGTGACTGCCGCACTTCCAATTCAATCCAACCCTTGAGCAGCACGTGAATGGTTTTGTTTCCACATGATTGTACAGTGCTGAAACAACTTCACGTGCACAACAGATTTTACCTGCTGGCATTTCTAAGCTCTAAAGAATTTTCCATTCTGTAACTTGGAAGTTGTAACTTCGTGAAAACAGAGTCAGAGCCTCAAGGCTGTTTGTGCAATCATAGTTATTGTGCTTTTTGTCTCTTCATGGAAATATCAAACTCCCATCAATAAAAACACACTTGACCGTCCTATGATACATGACTGATACGTAATTTTTTGTGTGTGGAGGTTGATATAATATTATTTTCTACTGACACACGTCGGTGAAGGGTGGCCATTTTTGTTTAATGTAAACAATCATTGCAAATAACTAACATTGGAAATTATGTACAAAATTCATAAAAGTTGACATTTAGTTTTTCAACAAAAAGCACATATTTCCATACTGGGTGCAGAAACAAAATGTAATGTCTTAAATGGCTCTCATTTTACACCTTTGAGATGAAAAAAACCCAGAGTATATGCCTAGCTAATTTTCTGAAATTTTTTATTTTCAGATGCATGCCTACCGATTCCAGATGCCTTGAGATGTTTGCCCCTATTGCAGCCGTAGCGGCTGTTGTTTCCACGGAGTATTTCCTGCTGCTTGGGGTACTGATAGGAGAATCGCATGGACGAGTCTAGACTGAATGGAATCTTCTCTCGCCAATCCACGTAATCCTCAAACGCCGAATGCATCTGATAACCTGTAAGTATACATTTACATTCAATTCAATTTCATGGCACAAGATTAATCTTAAAGGGATGGTACAGAATTGGTAAGACAAAATACACTTCAAGATCACAGATTCACGTATATACAACTTACACAGTATAATGGTGATGATAGGAGAAAACATCCCATGAAATGTTTTTGTCTGAAATGCCATATTCGTTGAGAAATAAATGAAACTATTTTCCGATGGGAATAAATCGCTTCGAAGTGTTTTATTATGAACGCATAATATCGTTGAAATGTGTAAACAGGCTTTCATTATTTTCTCGTGACCCAGATGGCTGATTGACCTCAAACCTCTACAGGTTTGTCAGTTAAGGTATTATGATGGATTACATAATGTGCTTACACTGTCAGCAACGGTTTTGTCGCAAAAACCAGTTCTGTACCATCCCTTTAAATGAAGATCCATCTTGATTGCTAAGCAAAGTGTGATGTAACAATACAAATCACTATGGTGATTCTGACAACTCATCTTAAGATCAATCTTCGCGTTTCGTGAAATCCAGCCCAGCATGCAATGCAATAGTTTGAACAATTAAATTATAATAAAAGAACTTGAATGTCCAGAACATCGGATATGCAGTTTTTAATAATAAATAAATAATGTAAAAGTTGTAAAGGAAAAAAGGATGCAATGGATGCATTGGAAAAAATGTATATGGGGCTATACGAAATTGCCACAAAAGAAAACAAACCAGCATGGTTTTACAAGCCTGTACAATCGGTGTGCGCATAATCGATTGTATCAATAAAGAGCAAATCAATATCGCTATTCAATTTTTACAAAGTTCGCTGGTTAGGCCTATTGCTTTAGCAACTTCCACGCCCCGCTGAACAGAAATAGGCTAAGCGTTGGACTGTGCACGTCTAGACGAGTGTCGTTTATTCTTTGGCATACGGTAATAATAATAATAATAAACAGTTCTTATATAGCGCATATCACAACAAGTAAATTTAAGACTCTATGCGCTACGGTATAAGGTTGTGTGTCATTTACGATAAATATTTAATTATTATTGGAAACAAAATCATGCTCAAAAGTGATACAAAGTAATTTTAAATGACCAGCGATTTTGATTGCATGTCCTTCCCGACCGGATCCCATGATTTACAAAAAAATATGCAATGTACTTTTAGAAGTTACCCAAACCATGAGCTAGTCTGAGTATCACCCGTTCTACTCCCTGCTGTAGGCTACGGCGAGTGCGTCGATCACATAGACAAACCATGAGCATAGTTCTGTATACATGTAATTATAAGAGAGCTATTTTTCTTATACGATTCGGGTCTTCAGCTCTTCTTAACGTAGTCTTTAAACGGACCTTGAGTGAGGTCTAGACTTGATGAATGGCGAATATCATTCCATTAAAAAACGGGCAGTCTATACCTGTTGCCAGTTTCTCACCTTGAGGTACGCCTAAGTAATCACTTTGGTAAGTTGACTTGCACTTGTCCCGTAATATCTCCTCCATCATCTGATCGGTGATCTCACCCGGGTAGATTCGCTGATCCTTCGGTACATGTTTGGGAAACCTCCAGACCATGAAAGACTGTCCGTGTGAAAATAAAAAATGAAAAACAAGATGAAGAGTCAGTGGCGGATCTAGCTTTTTGGTAAGGGGGGGGGGGGGGGGGGGTTTACCCAGAGTGAATTGTTTCTAGCCAGGCACTGCGAGGGCGGGTGGGGGTAGGTGTGTAGTCAACCCCCCCCCCCCCCCTATGGTAGGGAGCTAGGGAGCTTTATGAATTTGACTTGTGAATTGTTTGGGTTTTTTTGTTTTTTTTTGTAAAAAAAAGAAAGAAATTGGGAACCCAAGGGGGGGGGGGTTAAACCCCCTAAACCCCCCCCCCTAGATCCGCCACTGAGAGTATGTTTTAACTTAGCGTTGGCAAACCTTTGGCAAAAATGGCAGATATTTAAAGGGAATATCATACTTTGGTTTTTGTCAAAGAAACGCAGATTCAATCATGGGCAAACTACTGAAAATGTCAAGGAAGATACAGTAACAGTCATCTGTGAAAATTTCAGTCCCATACGGTGCCCACCTTTTTCAGAAAACAGTGAAAAACGGCCCCAGTATATCTTTAAAACTGTTCTCTTTTATTTTTGATCCAATTAAAAGATGTAAAATAATTTTGATCAGTGGATTGACTCTTTTCTGGATAAATACAACATTTCAGGCAGAATAAATTTTAACGGTATATGTTTCTACATGCATCACCATCAGTTCGTTATGCCCTGTATATAAGGTTATAGGTAAATATGTGAACATTTCTGTTTCGGTATACATGTACTACCAAGTATGATAGTACCTTTACTAGCTCGGCGTCGTCGTCGGCGTCGCCTAGAAAATCAAATAGGCCGAAGATGATTTTGATGATAAGAACATAATCTCGACCTAGTTTCTTGAATTTGAAAATGTGCAATAAAATTTTGATTATAAATCAGTTATAATTCTATTCAGTGATGATGAGGCAGCACTAACTGAACTAAAAAAGATGAAATAAAATACAAAAAAGTAATAATAAATACATACTTCCTATATAAATATACTCTTGATAAGTTGTTCAACGAAAAACATTTACAGGAAAAAATTACAGAAAAAAAAAAATATCGCTGCGAGCAGGGTTCGAACCTGCGCGGGAAGATCCCATTGGATTTCAAGTCCAACGCCTTAACCACTCGGCCATCACAGCAACTCGCTTCATGAGAGACTTCTTTTGTGTATGAATGACAAATAGGCTGCCGCGCGCACAGACGTGACGTTTTCGTATCTTTGACTACGGCGCATAGTTTACGCACAAAGCGCGTAGGCTTGATTCAAGTCTACATAGACAGCATATTACGAGCACGTGTGTGCATAGACACTTTTGCATTCCTTATCGTTTTTTAACGTTTGTAAAATTACGAATAAAATACATAGGCCTATGTTTGTGCCCCATATCAAAACAAACTGTTTAAAACCCCATTTTTCCTCCGGTTGTTTCTGTTTTACACTTATACGAATACGAATATTCACAATAAAATCAGATGTTCTCTTCTAAATCTTTAAAATAATGTGGTTAACGAAAAAAAAAAAATATGCGTAACGGATGGGGTTCGAACCCATGCGGGCAGAGCCCAATGGAACTTAAGTCCATCGCCTTAACCACTCGGCCACCGTCACTTAAACATATTTATGAAATTACCATGCTTATAAATGCACGGTTTGTACTATTTCACATCGCGGGAATTCCCCTAAACAGCTCCGATTCGGCAATGGCATCCTTAATAATGCACACGTCGAAAGCGGCCATGACAATGCCCCAATTCCACTGTTCGACAATAACATACATGTAATGACATAATGGTAACCGTCATAGGCCCTACCACACAGTTTAATAACAAGCTTTTTAGGCATGAGAGAGTCTTGAAGTTAAAAGTTTACAGGCAAGCAAACTAGTGAAATTGGTTAGTGTGTACAATGACACACATCAAGATTGTAGATAAGTAACTCCACACTTCAATCACCCTTACTTACATCGTGTAATTTGCTATATCGTCAGTTTGTGATTTTACAGATATAGCTTGCATAATGATGTACATTGTAAATTCACTATAGTATAGCACTGGATGGGAATTTTGAAAACTCCTTTTCCGTCCAGTGTATCACCGTTTACATGCACTCCCGATCATTCTAAAAGAAAAGTTATTCTAGTTTCCCTCGTCAACTGTGCTGGTAGTCAGTCTTTGTTATAGCATATACCGAAACAGAAATCTTCACATATTTACCTATAACTTACAAGCTCAGAGGCCTAAAGATGGTGATGGTAAAACATACCGTTAACATTTTTCTGCCTGAAATGCTCTATTTATCCAGAAAAGAGTAAAACCAGTGACCAGGGATCTTTTAAAGATCATAAATAAAACAGAAAAGACTTAAGAAATACTGTGGTTGTTTTTCGCTGTTTTCTCAAAAGTGTGCACCGTATGGGACTGAAATGTTCACAGATGACTGTTACTGTATCTGTCTTGATATTTTTACCCATGAATCTGTATTTCTTTGACAAAAACCAAAGTATGATATTACCTTTAAACTCTTTACAAGTTGATTTCCCCCTCAATCTTGTCTATTTTCATTCTGAAGACAAATGAATATTCTCATCTGCAGCCCAACTGGAAATGTCCTTATTATTCTATATCCCTTTTATCATGTTTGGCATCTTTAAGGGCCAATTCCCCCAGTGCAGTGTATGGATGAAAAATATAAAAGTCATGCTTTTATTGATTTATTGATTACATTGTATGAATCATCCGGGAGTGGCTGCTCGTGTTACACGAGACATGGTGTATACCTCCTTTCCCGGCTGAGACGTTGATACTTCTGTGATACAATTGTTTTTCTCTCTGTTATCATACTACCCTCTTATCTTCCCACTTCTGTATATATTTGTTTATATGTTTTTGTCATGTTTGAGGATTTCCAAATAAAGTTATCCTTTGAAAAGAAAAGATTTATTGATTTATTTATTAACCAAGACCAACAGCAATATAAATAGCCAATTACAGGATGATTTTCAAAATAAAAACAAACAAACGAACAAACAAACAAACACTCGGACAGCCAACAGACAAACGAGTTTCCACATGTATATCTATAATTTACAAATTAAAAAAAAAAAATTTTCACAACAATAATGATAATTTTAACAACAATACAAAATAATGTATACATACAAACTGTAAGATGATATTGTGTGGATCCGCACGTTGCAAAAATAGTAAGTGATTACTTACCTCAAATGGGTGCGGGTTATTGCGTCGATCTCCCGAGGAGGTACCGGTCCGTATAAGATCGGGTCTGCAGAATCCTTTATTGTGAAATTCTTTCGTGTAGGTCGGAGTTCCTATGGGTCCATCCAGCTCGTGTGATGCCGTGTATAATCCGTCTGTAGATCTGGGCCTGTATTAGGAGAGAACGGTGGCAGAATTTCACATGGAAAGGCATTGTTTTCACTTCTTCAAATAAATTATAAGGTTTCAAGTTGTCACAAAATTATTACAAGAAATTGGAATGGTGCATGTACCGGTAGTTTGACAACGGCTTTGGCTTCATTGTTTTCAATTTGACATAATTTATAGCCTATCGGACCCTATCTATCGGCTGCAAATGCATTTTCGTTTCCTAATTCCAGTGATTTTGTGAGTGAGTTCAGTGTGGAAAGCTATCTAGGGAGAGAGTCAGTTCACTATCACAAAAATGGACCCCGGGATATTACGGTAAAAATGCACACTGTCCGATGTTCATAAACTGTATATTATCCGCATTTAAAGGTAGTATCAATAAAATCATACTTTGGTACGACACCAAAACAGAAATGTTCTCAGATTTACGTATAACGTATAACAGGGTGTGAAGAAAGGTGGTGGTAGAAACATACTGTTCAAATTGTTTCCGCCTGAAATGGTGTATTTATCCAGATATTAGTAAAACAACGACCGAAAATATTTTTGATCTTTTAAAAGATCAAAAATAAAAGAGAAAAAACTTAAGAAATACCGTGACCGTTTTTCACTGTTTTCTCAAAAAGTTGGCACCGTATGGGACTGAAACTTTCATCACAGATGACTGTTATTGTATTTCCCTTGATATTTTTGCCCATGAATCTGCATTTCTTTGACAAAAACCAATGTATGATACTACCTTTAACGAAATATGAAGCTTTCATTAATACCTTGATGACCGAATATACCCGACAGTTATAATGATATGACAGTAATAAAGGTATATCATACTTTGGTTAGCAAATTAGTGTCCGTAACTGTTGCACTCCGTAAACTTACGGACACTCTTCGTTAAACAACATAATTTTACTGAATAGTACGTAAATTACCCCCAAAGACAGAGAATCATCGTAAAAAAAACCTAACTTGTTCTATTGCCCGTAAAATAACTTGAATTAACAGGATTATCCGTAAATTAACTGGAGTTTCTTGTTTTGAGTGTAAAAATGTGGTATTTCTTCCGTGAATTTAAGTTTACGGATAAGTTCCGTCAAAACTTTACCGTAAAAATACGGATTTTTTTTTTTTTTTTTACAGTGAAACAGGCGCCACAGATTTACGTATAACTTACAGGGTACATGTATAAAGATGGTGCATGATGGTATAAACATATACCGTTAAAAATGTTCTGCCTGAATGCTGTATTTATCCAGGAAAGAGTAAAAACCAGTGATCGATAATATTTTTTCTCTTTTAGAGATAAAAATAACACACAAAAAAGACTTAAGAAACACTGTGGCCGTTTTTCACTGTTTTCTCAAAAAGTGGGCACCGTAATGTGACTGAAATTTTCACATAATGACTGTTACTGTATCTGCCTTGATATGTTTGCCAATGAATATGTATGTCTTTGACAAAAACCAAAGTATGATACCTTTAGTGTAAAAGGAGAAATTCATTAGAGTGGCCCAACCTTCCAATAACCCATGCGGAATGACTTTTTTCCCTTTTAACAAACGCGATAGGGCCTACATCAAATTTTCAAAACTTTTCGGTGGAGAACAAATTACTCTATTATTCAATGGGGCCTGTTTACCAGGGTTGCTCGTATCGTCAATCTTATAGGGTGATTGTAGAAATGCAATCTTAAAAGAACGTGGGGTTATTTCATCAATAAGAATATGTCTTTATACCTCGCGTGTGGTGCGGGTGGAGCAATGACTCCTGGGTAATCTCGACGATATGACGTCACAGTTCGCTTGACCTTTTGAGGAGTCCCGCTGCGACCTTGGGATTAAAACACAAAACAGTCATAGTTTAACAAAAAAATGCCTGACTGCATAATTTTATTTGTAATGATGGCAACATAACATACCAATGACCTGGGACTATTATAAGATGGCAATGATGCAGTTATGCAGTAATGAAGCAATCATGCAATAGGGAGCCAGCAAGTGACTAGCAAGTGACCGGGTGACAAGGCAATGACCAAGGGCTTGAGAACTTGAGCCAGACCAACTATTAAAATTCAAAGAGCGATACTTTTGTGTTGGACAAGAAGTAGGAACGAATTGCAGAAACCACGTTGTTGTTTGAGAACACGTTGTAGCGATTAATTCCACTGATATGCAACCACTAGAGGCCTAATTCATAATATAGGCCTATTGATGTCGGGGTTGTCCTAACGACCGGTTAAAGCTCTGACCCATAAGCGGGAATTCGAATTACAATTAGCTTTCCAAGACGTGTACATGTACATGCATTATTATGACGCGATAGACCCACAGAATATTGGGCAAAGTCCCTCCTGTGCCACTCAAAACATAATTCAATCGGAGCAGACAACTCTGACAATATAATTGGGTATAATTGTGATAGGCCCACAGATTATCTCAAGAGCCTATTGTGTCATGCCATCAGGGCACAATCGTGTGACGCTTCCCACGTTAAGCTGTGGTAAATCTTTACTGTACTTGTTTCATTGAGTGTGCATTATTTAATTTTTTACATATTTGCCAAGATGGGGGAAACACGATGAACATTATAGAGCGGTATGCTGTCAGCTGATGCAATAAGGGCTCCACACAAAATACAAATTGCCCTATTTTCATGGTGGAAACACCTATGCGATTAATCAGTCAATCAGACCAAAAAATGTAGATTATTTTCAAAAGTTGAGCTTCCTATTATTAAAGTGATGCCATCACATAATCTGCAGCGGAGCCTGTATGTTATACGTATTATTATGTACTAAATGATACACTACATAAAACAGTGGATGTTTCTTTACAAACATGCAGAATACATTTTGTATTTTATAATTGTATTTAGTGTATTCAATTTAGTGTACACCTAATATTCATGAATTATGTTTCAATGGATTTCAGAACGACTAAGTTACAAACACATAAAACCATTTCTGACCTGTTACTTGAGAATAAATCTAAACCTCTAGATCTTTGTTTCACTAGTTACCACGTTTTCATTTGGACTCTAAAAACAACACATCAGTAAAATATGTTCTTACCTAGGGAAGCCATGGCGGTCTTGGGCCTAAACAACTTGGGGTTCTTGGGCCTGGTCGGTTGTCGAGCTGCTGTAGCTGCCGAGTGTTTGGTCAGCTCCTCGCCTATGTGTAGGGATGCCAGCAGCTCCAGACACCGCCGCTGGTCCTGGGCGTTCGCCTTGCCGTAGAAACCCAACAGATCCTTGTTGAAACCTGGCGCGAGCGAGTCGCTGCCGCCGAGCTGCGGGTTGAACAATAATAGCGAAAATAATTATTAAAGAAACAAAACCAGAAAAGAATAGGCCTATTATTTGTCATGAAATTCAAATAGTGACGCAATGTGGGCGGATCAATGTTTAAGGGGGAGGCCTTGAAAATTATGATTGGTAGAGATCACAGAACTGCACTCACACTTTGTCCAGTCCAATATGTCACACTCAGGTATAAACCTGTAAACAATTTGAGCTCAATCGGACATCATTCTGAGTCACGAGAAAACAGCGAAGGCCCGACTCAAATTTTCTTAAGAAACATATAGAATGGGTTTGATCTTACCCCGAGATCAAAACTGTTTTCCGTCTTTGTTTTACTAATTTCTGCGTAAATACAGCATTTCAGGCGGAAATATTTTAACGGTATGTTTTTACCAGTCGTACCATCTTCATACCCTGAAAGTTATACGTAAATCTGTGAACATCTCTTTGGGTATGTTACCAATCCGTACTGTACCTTTAAGGCAGAGACCATTTTTTTTTCTCGGTGGTACAAAAGTCACAATGAAATAATCAAACTTCAAAGTAGAGAGAGAGGAAAAAGTGCAGTGATGGCTGGGAAAAGACATAATGGGATTACCTTCCCGCTCGAATCTGGTTCTGTGATTAAAACAAAATCCTATTTCCCGTTCATATTCTTCCCCGTTTTTCAGTTATCTTTTCTTTCTCTAAACTTTGTTTATGGGGAGTATACTGCGCACTTAGCACCGGCCTGTGATCGATCCGCAGTGATTACCGTAATGTATCATAGCCCTTGGCCTTGTCACACCGCGAAAAACCTTCCGTATAAACTGTCTTGACTGATCACTATCACACTCTGTAAAAGAAACACGAGTACGGCGTGGAGCCGGCCACTCGTGTTCGACCTTTATGGTAACTGTGAACCTTGATCACACAGTAGAGCGATTGGCCCGTGTTGAAAAATGGTGATGTGAAATTGAAAACTTTCGTACTATGCTTAACAGGGAAGTTAGGGCTCGGTTGGGTATGTCATGAGTTCTATTTTGTATTACATGTATTACGTTTCTTTCGTTCTGAATCTTTTTAGAACGCGTTCCTGCCGATTGTTTTCTTTTCCCAAACCTTGTATCCTAAGTTCACGAGGATTGACAATTCCTATAATCGGCTCCTCTGAGAATCTCTTCATGTTAGCCCTTTACGGCTTGAGCGGCCTGTCAGGTGAAGTTCATTCAATTTGGTCATGTTGTCGTACGGTTGCTGTGTTGGTTGGCGTACGAATTGGTTGGCGTACAAGTTGGTCGGCGTACGAGTTGGTCGGCGTACGAGTTGACCAAACGGCGTACGAGTTGGTTGGCGTACGAGTTGGTCGGCGTACGAGTTGACCAGCTTCGACTGTGTTTATATTACTTAGAGCACGAATGTAGTACATGTAATAAACCTGTTACTGTACTCGTTCAACTCTTTTATTTTATTTTATAAAAAGGTCATAGAAATGGAATGCAAGCAAACCGTGCAGCTTTTACCGTTTGAGGACTTCGGACTCAAAATGAACATAATTACCTGTAACCATGGAGGTAGAAATCAATGCAATAGTGTCACATACAACATACAAGGTCAGTTTAGGCCGTGTACACGCACACACGTATATAAAGGCCTAGCCTACATAGTCTACGTACACGTTCGAAGCTAGACAAAGTACCGCCTGGATTTGTATAGATGAGACGTTGGAACCACTTTGGGAAGCCGTATAAATGCAGCGGGTATTTGACAGTTTGTTTACCAACAACTGATCATTTCAGAGACAGAATAATTATATCCTACCTGGGTAAGGTACTGTTCTCCACCCGAGTCCGACGTGTATTCTGTTTCCTTCGTAACCCATCCCTTCCTCACGGGGCGAGCAATCTCAGAGGCCGCCATTGTTACGTTTCACCTGTTACCCTATCTCCCGTGTGTGTACATGTGGCGCGTAGGCCTAACCTCATTATTACGTACGTCAACAAATTGGGTTACCTGCGTTGGGGCCATTGTTGAAACCAAAGGCGCACCGCGGCCAGTGTGCGTTGTAACCATGGGACGCCGACGGTTGTCATGCGGAACCGCCACGGTCGTTTATTGTTTGTGGAAAGGTAACAGAGGGCGCCATTTATTATTTTTGTTCTGGCGCGCATAAAGTTTGGCAATTGGCAGAGGGCGCTATTTACACATTCCGCGACGGGACGTGGTAATTTCAGGGCAAAGTAAGACAGAATGCGCTGATTAACAAAGACGGGTATTTCCCTTCTGCAGTAATATTCTGAGGGTCGAAAAATACATCCGACCCTCTGGGCTCATTTAGAATGCTTCCTCAACGACCCCCATCTGCGTTGAAACACTTATCCCGAGTCATCAGAAATGGCACGGAAAAATCATTCGGAGAACTGAGGTAGGGCCTATAGGTTAAACCATGAAGATAGAAATGGGTAGACCTATTTCTAACTCCATGGTTAAACATACCATGTATAGGCCTACCAATTTTGGAGAAAAACGCAAACTTGGGTTGCTCATAATATTATTTGAATACAATCAAACCAAAACATCCAGATTTAGAGTTGGTACAGATTCCGATCCCCCATTTCATTTTTATGAAATTTGTTTTCATAAGTAGATTTGTTTAGTATAACCTGCAAAGCTATTAGTGTGGAGGTTTGTGTTCCTGGGAATGTTCTGTTAATGATACTACCAGGGGTCGATCATCACGAAGCCCTACGATCGATCGCAACTCGAGTTACGAAGGATAACCCATCGTAGGGCTACAATGCATCAATCAATCAAGTCTTACGATTGATAGTATAAGTTACAATGAGTTTGGTGAAATCGACCCCTGGCCCCCTGGAAAAAACGGACCCAGCGAAATCACCATTTTATTTAAAAAGAGTGTAAATAAAAATGCTATTGATTTTAATCAGTAGGTTCTACGTACATAGCCAACGTTTTAGTGGCTTTGAGAAACAACGTTCGTATTACCAGCCATCTGCATATTGAGTCGCCGAGCATCACCCCAAAATAAAGAATCAATACAGTGATGGTGTTTTTTTTCTTTCTTACGGTTATTCGTTTCTTGTTGCCGATGTCTCTGCTGTTATTTATGTATTCAGTTTTTCGGGCCTATTTTGTTTGAAGCACTGTTCTTTATTACGTCAACCTGGTTTTATTGATACCTTTAATTTTGTTGTTGTATTGTTTGTTGCTCCTGATGCATGCCGTAATTTATTGAAGGTGTTGGTGATCATGTTACTGCATATTCTGCTGATGCTACTGACGTTCCTTCTCAGTTACGATGATGTTGAAATTGTTACTGATGATAATTGTTGCATTGTTGCCGACTTGCCGTTGTTGTTGTTGCTGCTGCTGCTGTTGTTGTTGTTGTTGTTGTTGTTGTTGTTGTTGTTGTTGTTGTTGTTGTTATTTTGTATCAAGTGTTCATTTATTGACTTGAGACCAATTTTGAGCACGTGCTTTGAACCATCTTTTAATGAGCCCACTTTTTGCTTCTGTAATTAAGCCTGTCTTTAATGCAGCTCGAAAGGAGACTAATTAACTTCATTTTCCCCTATCTAAATTTAGCTGACGCTGATGGAGTATTTTTTGTATAGATCCTGTCACGTTCTGCGGTAAACACAAAACATGATCAACAGTTTCAGGAAAGAAGTCATTAAACCAATGAACTCCACAGTAGCAATATGTCCTTGTACATGTACATGGTACATTGATGTGGTTATTACCTCATCCGGGGTTTTATACAACATATACCATCCCTTTATTAACACACACCTTGAATGCTACATGGCCGTTCTACGGTAGATCTTTTTATGCAAGCTCACCCCTTACAAGGCTAAAAGCTACACTAGGTAAGGGGCCAGAGGAAAATCCAGGGAGGCCCAATTGGAATGGATATTTCCCCTAAACTGTCTGGATTTTATATTAGGATGGAGTACATCGACAACAAGCGCCGTAATAAAAAGCTGTTAAAATTATACCAACATAATGTAGTAATGATAAGACAAATATTTAGAAATATAATTCAAAATATATTGATAATGTTCTGAGAGAATAAAACGCTTATTAGATCAACTTAACATATTGAAAGAAGTTAAAAGAAAGGAATATACATTTGTAAATAAACCAGTGGAAGACATAATTGTATAATTATAGTAGATTATCTGTCGCTCAAGTTTCTATTGATTTAATCTGCAGAAAAGCCATAATTGCCATTTTGTTCACGGACCATAAGACGTGGTCAAAATGATTTCTTCGACAAATAATCATTAGAAAATATGGCCCGACACGCTGACATCTAAATCCTAGTAGAATCTTTCTGGATCTTCGAGAAAGATTTTTTATTAAACTCTTAGCTTCTTTTGATTTCAGGTTATTATTTTGGTTGCTGAGCATTTTGTAGAAAATAATAAAAAATAAAAAAATTCATTTACATTACAGAAATGACGGAAGGACTTCCGAAAACCCGGTTCCAGTAGAATCTTCGAACCAGGTGAGCTTCTAAATACATTTTTATTAACTCTTGATGTGAACAATTTACGCTGCGTCCTATGTTTCGCACCAGGATCTTACCAACTTATCGAAAATAATTATTGCTGCCTATTTCGGGTTATCGTGTCATTGGAATTAATCACCAGAGGGAGTTATTTATTGTTAGTTTCATGGACAACAACAAAACAAAAGTTTTAACAATCTATAACCTAATGGTCTGCCATCTGATAATGTCTTCAAACATGTTTCCTGACGTCGTGCCGGCTTCCCGTCCGTGTGGGATGTCGTTGCACGTCTGCTACCTACTGGTCGCTGTTGACCGATGAGGGCGCCACAACAGCCAATGAAATCGCAAGTGCTGACATTTGTTTTGACTGTGAATTCAGACATTGTGTACGACATTCCATGTTACTCCCTGGCGATGTACACGATAATGGATTGAAATTGTAGGAATTCATTTTATTTTCTCAATTGTTTTTTTTTTAAACGTTCGTGCTTATTTAAGACCACATGGGGGCGCTGTTTGTACTCTAATGCCCAAGACATTATTTTACACATTACGATGTCATGCTATAAGTAAACTGAGAAAGCTTAAAATATTGAGCAATAGTTGAAGTTTCCACCTACATAACCGAACTGGTTAATATGCACTGACTTTACAAGGGAAGTGACTGATACAGATAATTGACACCAGGAAGAACCTCAGAAACTTTCTTGCTCAAAATATTGAATTCCTGCCACACTTTGCCCTCTGCAGGGCCCTTGCACTATAGGACAAAGTTGTAATGACTGGAGTCAATGACTCGACTCGAATCCGACTCGAGTCACATTTGTTGGCGACTCGACTCGACTCGAGTCCTCAGTCGAAGGCTATAGATGGCTCGACTCGACTCGAGAGTCGACTCCATGTTCAGGACTCTGGTCAGTGAGGAGGCCAAAATCCGAACACAAGATGTATAATTTCGAGTGCATCTTCAATATCTTTGGGGATGTGCGTTTCTTGAACCTTTTGTGTAAAGTGGGGTCTTTAAACATTTTAGTGAGCCGTTTTACTGTATGTAACGGGTTAGTCTGTTTTTTTTTCATGTGGCACAGAAGTTCTTTTTCCAATTCATGCCAAAAAGGCCATTCAGTTTTAGGAATAGCTTATGTTTTACTGAGGAGTGAAATTGTCACTGCACAAAGTCACTAGTTGTCCTACGTTGAAAGTCACATTGGGGAGTTGTGAAAATTTTAGCAATTGTTCTAAGTAGGCCACTAGTGATCATCTTTCCATTATCATTATAGTTTAGTTGGTTCGGGAGCGTAGTGTCTGCTTACTTGAGTTAGGGAAAAGGAAAAACACCGTTTTCATCTCCAAGAGATGTAGATTCAACAATCCTTTCCCGTGAGGGTAATCTCATCACGTCATCACACCTATGTGCACGTCCCTGAGGTGTCCCTCGCGTGCAGAATGTTGAGCGAATGTCTCATTCACTCACATGACAGACAAGGAAGACATATGTTTTCTGATTCAGTCGGGTGTATTTATACCACGTCCGTCAGAATCCGCCATCGAAACATTGCCTTTACAAGGTTGATGGACCACATGACTAAAAGTCGGTTGCTAAATGGCCCTGGCTAGGAAATGAGGCCGAGGATGCATGAAAAGAGGTCAGCTTTAAAGTGTCGCGATATCTCATACTTTAGAAGTTTGTAAGGTGCTTGATAATTAGATGTTTCCTCCCAGAATGCGTATGCCTCGTCTGGGTGAAGGTTTAGGCTTCAAGGAAGACCCTACTGGGAACTATTAAACGTTAGACTCTCGAAACGTTTCAGGTCAATTGTCTGGTTTGATGGGGATTTGTCACGCTGTTGTTTTACTGCTACTGGCAATTTTAATAATACACTGCTGCATTGCCAAGTGTAGTTAATTTTTCTCTCATTTTTTTTAAAAGGTACTATCATACTTAGGTTATAGCTTACCGAAACAGAAATCCTCACCTATATAGCTTACAGGGTATAGGCCTAAATGTGGTGCTGGTATTACGTATACCGGTAAAAAATTTCTGCCCGAAATGCTGTTTTCATCCAGAATAGAGTTTTTGATCAAAACAATTTTGATCTTTTAAAGATCAAAAATAAAATAGAAAAGATTTACAACAAATACTTTGGTTTTTTTCACTGTTTTCTCAAAAGTGGGATTGAAAATTTCACAGAATAACTGTTACTGTACCTTCCTTCAGTGATATTTTGCCTATGAATCTGCATTTCTTTGGCAACAAAACAATGACATTACCTTTAAATTAAGAGAATTTCATTCACTCAGGGCAATGAATTGATGATGCTGATGGCCGGACATGGCTTACATTAATTTTTGAGCGCATCTAAATAATGCCGATGTTTGTCTCCGTTAACGCATCTTTTGAGGACAGTTTCTGTGTGTTTTTCTTCTTTCTTTCTTTTTTCCTCATTATTCAACATAATTATCCAAGACAGGTAGCAGTGTGTTGATTTCTTTCTAGAAATTGATATACTTGTCTATGATAAAAACAATGACATCCTGAAGAACAAATTTTCCAATTATAGCCCCTTGAACTCATACAGACGAAATAATGAACATAGTTCATTACTCATGAGTGCCAAATGTCACAGGACAACATTCACACTTTGTCGGAATCCAACATCAGTAACACATGAGATAGCACTCTCGACTTGTGAAACACTTTCCGCTCTCAGTAACTAGTGATCTTGTGCACATCCTTAGCGTAATTTATTGCAGCTCTCTAAAGCCGTAGAGTATCTTTGACTTCTGGAACTGTTACAAGCCTACTTCTAAAAACGAGAGACTAGAAAAAGTTAATCAAATACAATATGACATAATCACAATGACGGAAGGAAAAGCAAACGTTAGCATATTTTTAAGACAAAAGAAAAGGAAATATTCAAGGAAGGACTCAGATAATTTTTCAATAATCTTTAAACAGCACACAGTTTGACGAAAACATGTTTAGTATTGCCTTTTTTCGATCCCACTGTCTCTCTTTACGCAAAGTGGTCTCGCCGTCTAGTCAAAAATTGTAATAGCGCCCTCTGTTGGTCAAAAAGTTCCGGTTACAGATCTTGCGTTGTGCGAGCAGGTTAATTTCACGGCCCGCTTAGCACAACACTTTGCTAACCATAACATTCTGTCTTAATAAAAACAGGATTAACAACATAATTTCCATGTGTTTTGTTCCACTTGTGATTGTCCATATCAAAATGGACTCTATAATTGTGGTTTATGGAGAAAGACATTTTGTGCCGTGAGCAATTTATTGGTGCTTGACGGGTACCATGAAATTTGCCCGTGTTATTCCGCAAAATTATGTTATTCCACTATTTCTTGTGCAGAGAACATTAAAGGTAGTATCATACTTTGGTAAGAAACAAAACAGAAATGTTCACAGATTTACCTGTAACTTACAGGGTATGAAGATGGTGGCGGTAGAAACACACCATTACAATTTTTCTGCCTGAAATGGTGTATTTATTCCGAAATTAGTAAAACAACGACCGAAAATCTTTTTGATCTTTTAAAAGATCAAAAATAAAAGAGAAAAGACTAAAGAAATACTGCGGCTGTTTTTCACTGTTTTCTCAAAAAGTGGGCACCGTATGGGACTGACATTTTCACAGATGACTGTTACTGTGTCTGTCTTGATATTTGTGCCCATGAATCTGCATTTCTTTGATAAAAACCAAAGGATGACACTACCTTTAATTTGTGAAGTACATGATTATATTTTTGATCCAATTGATAATCTGTGTACCCCACTCATGAAATGTTCGTTGTTTTCCATAGCAACGCACCGAAGTTGCGTGTCTTGTTTAAGCGCGCGTGTTCTGTTAATACAAGGAATTACAAAACCATAACATAACAAAATCTTATGGAGTGTAATGATTATTGTTTTGATTTGATGCACTTCCGCTCAATTTCATCTGTTGTGTTGGTATAGTCGTCAAGCGATGTCTGCCGAACATTCAGACTTTAATGTAGGACATGCATTGCGGTTGGCTCGAAAGAGAAATAAAAACACACGGGAAAAACCTTGGTACATGGTCGGTAGACGTCTGTGCACGAGCACCGTATAGAAACCGCATCAGCCACCCGCTTCCTATGGTGAATATTCCCGGCGCTAATTATCCAAATCGGAAGAAAAACACCGTTAAAAATAGCCCGTTTGGTTTCTTATCATCGAGCCGAGTCTGGGACAGGTTGATGTCACGTTTAACTCAAGGTTCTGTTGTTGTTGTTGTGGTTTAGTCAAAGTTGTATATAGCCTTATAGACTAAAAGCTTACACAATCCTTATATCTATGTTGCTGTCGCCCCGTCTGATTAAACAAATACTAAAATTTAATTGTCATAATGCATTGCAGTAAATGAGTCTTGATGTAAAAAGTCGCTGCATCTAAATAACGTTGCTATAATGTACATCGTTATACGTGGGTAGCAAAAATTGGATGAACATAAAGTAAAGCGATATACTGTACCGATAATTCAAAATGTGCTCGTTATGAATAAAACTCGCCGTAAACTGTTTTGTTATTTTAAAGGTATACTTTGGTAAGAGACCAAAACAGACCGAAAATCTGTTTGATCTTTGAAAAGATCAAAAATAAAAAGAGAAAAGACTTAAGAAATACTGTGGCTGTTTTTCACTGTTTTCTCAAAACGTGGGCACCGTATGGGACTGAAAATTTCACAGATGACTGTTACTGTATCCGTCTTGATATTTTTTCCCATGAAACGAAAGTATGATATTACCTTTAAAAGGGCCAGACCATATGTCGAAGTTTGGTTTTTAAACATGTTTACATAAAAACCCATGAAGAAAACTGTATTGTTTAATATGATAATTATTTTGGAGACATTCAGGTGACTTATCCAGAATGTCTTCGAGACTTTTTCTTCACATACTGTATAATATTATGTCTATTTTGAACTGTGATTAAGTGCGTGACTGCCCATCAGTATAATTGGCGTATATCGCTTGATTTTGGAGATGCAGCCTCTTATGATATGACACCATAGCATATCATTCTATGCTATCCGTGTTTAATCTTGAAATAGCTGTTGCTCTTAATTAAAAAATATTGTGACTTTCAACTGGAACTTTATTGCAAAATACAAAACAAGGAAAGCAACCTTACAGAGCACTGAGAGCAGTTCCAATTGATGTTTCAATAGGATATAAAATGAATAATATCGAACACAAGGGAGCCGATTCTAAATTCTACAAGGAAAAAATATGTTAGAGCATGGAGGAAGGAACACATTCCTCCATGGTTAGAGTGAGAGACTGAGTCTGTATAGAAATATATCAAGAATGTTAATATTTTGCAAACCTATAGGCTTTGCAATACGACGGAACTTAAGGAGACGTTGGGCATTAGGGACTAGGGAGACAAATCAGTAATTCCCCCGTGATGTTCTAATGATTGTTTCTCGACCTGTTTTTGCCGTCGTGTATTGCACAGCATTCCATGGGTTCCTAAACCTTGTCTAGAAAATTTGCTGAAAACCAAGCGGGAAATGACGCTTAGGAAACAGAAATTCGGGCAAAAAAAGAAAGAAAGAAAAGAAAGAAACGTTTACAACAGTGCTTTGATTAATGATCCATTTCCCATAATTATATTTTGAAGTTTTTCACCAAGATAGGAACTGGGCCAAAGAATAAGTGAGGAAGGGAAAAAAATAATTCCTCCGGGATAAGATATTAAAGGAACATGCTCAAGCTTGTGCCAGCACTCAGCAATGGGGTCAATTCATCTTAATAGGCCAGGGAAATGAGATACTACCGGTAGCTTTATTAATTTACTATTAAAGCATACAAATGATACGTTTACAAGAATGCGTGTCAGTCTGCAATTGCCCTGATTTATACTTGTGAAAGTTTTTTTTGGCGAAAGAACAGGAAAGGATAAAATATTCTCTAGCTAACGATTGAAGAAAAAAGCAGATATGAAATTAAGAAATTAAGAAAAACTATAATGTAAGTGAGCTTGCGGAGACACCATGTAAAAATCTCTTTTATGTAAGTGAGGTTCTGAAAAGAAGCTTCTCACCGGTTCTTTTTAGAACCACACATCACATAAAAGAGATTTTTACACGGTGTCTCCGCAAGCTCACTTTGTTACGTTCTCAGGCACCATTGCAAAACTTCAAATCCTACCTATAATACTTCAGACAAACATTAGCCACAAACAGTTTCATCAGTAAACGGACTTCCGTCTTTTCTAAATTCCGCTGGCAGTAAACGGACTTCCCTCTGTTTAAGTTTGTTTTGAATAAACGTGATAAAAAGGACGCGATATTTATGTTTAAAACTTATGCTTTTTACATAAAATGTTTGATATCAAGATGAAATGAGAGCTTTTTCTGCGACTTGCATAAAAATAATAATTGCCATGCATGCTGTGCGAAACTAAAGGGACTCTAACCAAAACAACGTGAGGGCGCCCTCCTGTTTACACAAAAACCGAGTTTCATCCAAAAGCCAGCGGTGGGGAAAATGCGGCGCTATGAATATTACTCATGGGGATGCAATCCCGATAGCTTGTTTTACTATCTTATTCCTGTAAAATATAGGCCTATCGATATAATATAAAGCAGCTATGAATATTATTTCCGATAGGGATGCAATCCCGATAGCTTGTTTTACTATCTTCGATTATGTTTCATTATTCATTGACCATCGATGGAAGCTCCTGTGGAATCCCGTGGTGTTTTGTAATCTACTAGAGACCTGATCCAACATGCACGCACACCTTGTTCCTATAGGCCTATATTGTAATATAATACCCCATTTTTTCTTCGGATTATCTCAATTGACTTTTTGTGCCCCCAATAGTCTTCCTGCCTTCATAAAACCTCATATGAACTCATATTCATGGGTATGAAGGGCCTGTTGATTATGAATATACTGGACAACAATGCACACCGCCTATGCAAACCGATCCCACGCCAAGAATGGCCCAACAAACCGAAAGAGAAGGGTGCTTTCTTTGGGCCAATCGCCTGTTTCTCAAACAGTAGGCATAATATACATCATAAAATTGTCTTGTGACAACATTTTAAAGGTAGTATCATACTTTGGTAAGAGACCAAAATAGAAATGTTCACAGATTTACGTATAACTTACAGTGTATGAAGATGGTGGTGGTAGAAACATACCGTTAAAATTTTCCGCCTGAAATGGTGTAATTATCCAAAAATTAGTAAAACAACGACCGCAAAATCTTTTTGATATTTTAAAAGATCAAAAGTAAGAGAGAAAAGACTTGAGAAATACTGTAGCAGTTTTTTCACTGTTTTCTCAAAAAGTGGGCACCGTATGGGACTGAAATTTTCACAGATGACTTTTACTGCATATATCTGTCTTGATTTTTTTGCCCACGAATCTGTATTTCTTTGACAAAACCCAAAGTATGATCCTTTAAGGAAGACAACGAATAACTGCGATCTTGCATACGATATATACTGTGCACGGTCATATCATTTATGTTTAAAAAGTCTCGACTGCTTTCACGTTTTCCAAAACACAATTTCATCGAAATACGGGAAAATACCCATACATTAGTGTTCCCTGTGTGTGAATATTAGAGAGATTTCATCAGACTGAAAATAAACACTGATTTTTATTTTTACCACAGTCTGTGTGGGCCTGCTTTACTTCCAAATCTGGATGGATTTTTTTGCTGTACTTGTTGGAGTTAGCAATTTAAGATTTAGATTTATTTTTCCCCAGCAAATTTGTAAAAAGAAAAAACACCCGAGACTTATCCTTTGAAGGTAATTATCATACTTTGGTTTTTGTCAAAGAAATACAGATTCATCAGCAAGTTAAAATTTCAAGGAAGATTTGACACGTTCAAAACGTGTTGAATCAAAATGCTCGTTCATTTTTACCAATGTTGTGTGAATAACAACATGAGGCATACTAATTAATTATACTAAGTACGAGGGCGTTCTCTGTTTATACAAAAAATAAAAGTTTCGTCCTACACTTTTAGCCAGCGGTGGATATGGGAAAAATGCAGCAACAGCCCTGAACACTTGCAAGGCATTACATACAGATGCAGAACTTTGTTTTACTCTCTTAAAATATATGGACGCTTTTTATTATTCATTAACCATTGATAGGAGTTCATGTGGAATCCTGTGGGTTTTCTGTAACTTTGTCTTGGCCTGATCCTACATGCGAGCACGTCCGTTCAAATTGCAGACAGTGTTCTTAACCAGCTCATTTTCTCTTGAGAATATTCTCAATTGACTCTTTGTGTCTTCCCTCTCCTTAGTTATCCCAAACAGCAAGGATCTTGTTCTAGATCTTCTATGGAAGACTTCGTGCCTTTATCAAACCATGTCATTTTGTACTCGTCTTTCCGGGGGATGAAAGAGCCTGTTGATTATGAATACTGGGCGACAATGCACACTGCCCATGCAATACGCCCCCACGCCTGGGACGAACAAAAACGCTTGGTTGATTTAATTTACAGGTTGAAAAGGGGAAACAGTCTTGGAGACAGATCCAGACAAAATGTTGCGGTTTGTACGGGAACAACCGGGATAATTACAGCTAAAAATGGGAGCAGAATGTCGTTGCGTAACCAGTGCATGGCAATTTTATTTTAGGGGCTCGCAGTACGCCTGTTTCTCCAACTTAAAGGTAACATCATGCATTGGTGTTTGTCAAAGAAATGCAGATTCATGGACAAAAATATCAAGGACGAAACAGTAATAGTCATCTGTGAAATTTGCAGTCCCATATGGTACCCACTTTTTGAGAAAACAGTGAAAAACCACCACAGTATTTTCAATTGTTTTTTTTGGTCATTGGTTTTTACAGATTTCTGGGTAAATACAGCATTTTGAATCAGAAATCTACCATCAACATCTTTATACCCAGTAAGTTAATATGTAAATACTGTAGTAACTGTCAACATGTTCGGTAACATGTTGCCCAGTTAGGGCAACACACCTGGGCAACACGACTTTGGGCCTTGTGTACACCAGCAACATTTAGCCAACATGTTACCGAGATGTTGCTGCGACATGTTACCCAACTCGTTTTGCTCTGTGTACACTGACAACATTTTCAGCAACAACATACCTAGGCAACATGTTACGAGATTGTTACCGAAAATGTTGACATTGTATACACTCTAATTGTACGCCGCAATTTCAGCAATATTCTTTATGGCCGTTTGATTGCCTATCGATTCTTATCCCTGGAACTCTCTCTAAATTCGTTCCCTCAAGTTAATTATTTCTTTTTCAACTTTTCCAATCCATTCACGGGCAGCGCATCTTTACTTAGGAGTCAATTACCCCCACCCCCACCCCCTCCCCTCCAGAGTCGCGACACAGAAATCCGGTGTTAAAAACACGCAGTGCATGCTTTCGATTTTAACTTTAAGATAGTATTATATTCAGCTAGCCACGCCTTTCTTTAGTCCAAAGAAGTTCGTCGAGAGATGCATTCACATGCAATGAGACTATGGCTGCTTGTTATACGCATAGCACACGTGTACAATGGCAACGAGCCCAACCCACTTCATGTGCGTGTATGGAGGGGAAAAAAGTAGTCCCGGTTATAAGTCTGGCCAGGTTCATCTGAAAGTCGCGGTGCGGAATGTTAATGGCGGTGTGAATTAACAAGCGACTAGAGTCATGGAAACGGGCTCATATTCCGTAACCTCATCAGTCTAGCTTGTCTAAGGGGCGACATTTATTTGGTTGCTATTTTTAAATAAGTATAGACGTCGCAAGTAACCACCAAATTTAGCTTTCTAGACGGCAGACTTCGGGGAAAATATTGAAAATCAAGAAGGAACCATAGCTATAGTTTAAAGATTAGTTGCATATAGTGTATAGGCATAATTTATAATAAATGTTCAATAGCAAAATGATGAGGCATAATATTCAATAAACTTGCACTGATCCTTTGAGAACTTTGTAATCTAAATGTGTTTCTTTCTTTATTAAAGGTAGTATCATACTTTGGTATAGCATTACCGAAACAGAAATCTTCACAGATTTACCTATAACTTACAGGGTATAAAGATGGCGATGGTAGAAACAAACTGTTCAAATTTGTCTGCCTGAAATGCTGTATTTATCCAGAAAAGAGTAAAACCAGTGACCAACATTATTTTTGATCTTTTAAAGATCAAAAATAAAAGAGAAAAGCCTTAAGAAATACTGTGACCGCTTTTCACTGTTTTCTCAAAAGGTGGGCACCACATGGGACTGAAATTTTCACAGAATGACTGTTACTGTATCTTCCTTGATTTTTTTGCCCATGAATCTGTATTTCTTTGATAAAAACCAAAGTATGATATTACCTTTAAATATCAGTTGCATAGTGTATATAGGCATATACTAAATTTTCAATGGAAAAATGAGGAGGCATAATTCAATTTAAAAAAAAACTTGCACTGTAATTCCTTTGCGAACTTTGTAATCTAAATGTGTTTCTTTCCCAATTTTCCAATTGTATTTTCCCTAAGAGAAATTGTATGGTCTATAATGTTCGAGTTCTGCTATTATCTCCATAATATGAAAACCACAAACAATATCAGACTGCAAGCAAATAAACAACCGCGGAACCAGACAACTGAAGTTGAAAAAACAAGTTGTCCTTTCATTTTGACCCGAGAAAGAAGGAAACCTGTAGCACATAGGCTACACACGGGGCAACTAACCAGTGTCAAACGTGTGCATGAATAAGGGCATGAGTGGCTGACCGCATGATTTGTCGTACAGTCCCGTATCACCCCGGTTGCCGAAGGCTAAGGAAACATTGTCTAGTCGAAAATGGAGAGGGAAAAAAATCAAACTTCCCTAGCTCCAGCCGTTATAACTTATATACCGGCGCGGTGAAAAATATCATCCAGTCAGTTCCGTTACTCGTTCATAATGCAATTTTGCATTTTCAGTCTCATTACATAGGCTACATCATGATAAATAATGGGAAATCAATCTTGAAAACAGTCAGTCAAGATGAAGACGGTCCACATCGCGAGTTGTTTTAAAGGTTATACCACACTTTGGTTTTTGTCAAAGAAATGCAGATTCATGGGCAAAAATATCAAGGAAGATACAGTGACAATCATCTGTGAAATTTCTACCACACGGTGCCGACGTTTTAAGAAAACAGTGAAAAACTCCCACTGAATTTTTTCACCTTATTACACTAATTTCAGTAAATACAGCATTCAGGTGGAAAAAAACTGTTAACGGTATGTTTCTACCAGCACCATCTTTATACCCTGTAGCTGTATGTTATAGATAAATCTGTGAACATTTCTGTTTTTGGTTTCGTGCCAAAAGTGTGATACTACCTTTAAAGGCGAATTGCCCGTGTTTTGGGGAAGTATTGAGAAGAAACGTTCTCCAGCAAACGGATTGAGAAACGTTTCAATAAGTTTCGTGTAACGAAGATTTATGATTCCATGAACTTTAGAAATAGGCACTTTCATTTCAACAGACTCGTTCATCATTCTTTAGAGAAACTACCATTACATGAACATCTTGGATGGAGGTTTTTGGCCATTGTAAATGGAGACTTTACCTTTAAACCAATGTTATTTGCAATTTAAATATGCTTTATCTTCAGTTTGGCCTGAAATCGGGCAACGAGACTTTGCCTTTGTTTTTGCAAACTTTTGGTTGACAATATACTGCAATTTATAATGCTGAGCTTGCCACAATAATGCTATTTTACGTTTCCTTCAAACAGTACTTCTATTTGTGTATGACCTTCTTGTGAAAGGACTACAGTGTCCTTTGGCAAATCATGAATTTGTCATCAGCACACGGCAAATTAGTCAGGAGGGGCATTTTATATATGGACGTGCTTGTTCCACATCATGTTTATCATGGTTGAGAGACTGATTTGTGTCCGAATGGCATCGGAACTCAATAGGTGAACGTGAACTTTGTAAAACGGACCGGACGGAGAATGTTGTTATACGGGACCCGGGACCGGTTGTGAATGCAGGCGTGGAGAAAAATTGTCGGTTGAAACATGCTTGAGAAGTTGAGAATGAGATGGTATAGCTATTAAAGTTGGTAGCATTCCGAAACTGAAATCTCCGACAGATTTACCTACTTACAGGGTATAAAGATGGTGATGGTAGAAACATACCGTTTAAGTTTGTCTGCCTGAAATGCTGTATTTAACCAGAACCCAGAAAAAGAGTAAAACCAATGACCAATTTTTTGGGGGGATCTTTTAAAGATCGAAAATAACAGTGAAAAGTCTTAAGAAATACTTTGGCCATTTTCCACTGTTTTTTTCTTCAAAAAGTGGGCACCGTATGGGACTGAAAATTTCACAGATGACTGTTACTGTATCTTCCTTGATATTTTTGCCCATAAATCTGCGTTTCTTTGACAAAAACGAAAGTATGCCTATTACCATTAAGACTACATGGCTTGGGCCTTGATAATATACGTGCTTATGCCTGGCTAGCTCCCTCTTCTTCCCCCTTTGATTGATGTATAGGTGATGATTAATACATTAATAGCATGGATACCGCCAATGGCGTTGGGTCAATTAGCTACAGATATCCGTGATACACAATGCCCCTTTATCAGCATCTCAATCAACGGCATAAGTAAACCCCTAAATTACTCTCCCCGGTCGAACCATGATTAAGCAATTAGAATTTGTAGAGGAACGCCGTGTGCATTCTCGCAGTCCGTAACATCGCGAGAGGGGAGGAAAATTAAGAGCTAGACGGCTGGAAGAAGCAGCACTGCTTTCCATGCAAAGAGGCTGAGAACGTCGCCACGAGCGATATGAAAAATACACAGAGCTAGCCAGAGCCGAGCCTCCACAGGAAAGTTCGAATGTCGCACCCAGGACAATGACCTCAGAAACCAGGGTGGAAGCGAACTGGAGGGCGGGGCCAGGAGGGGGGGGGGGGAAGGAGGGAGGGCCCGAAAGTGAAAAGTAATCGCTTCCTTATTATGCGACAGGAATGCACGAAATTACCCCTTAATTTTCATATAGGTTCCCTTCCCCAATTCTGCAGTGGGCATTTGGAAATTATTACATTTGTATGGTGTATGCAGTTTTTCCACTCTCAAATAGTTTGAAATTTAACTTCGTAGTCTCTGTCTTCTTTATGGTTGTTTTTGACTACACATTCGTCAACACATTGAGCAATGGCTGGACTTTGCTTTATGCTTTATATGTAAAGAATGTAAATTTTATGTTTTAGAAACTACCAAGTCGTCCTTGCATAAGAAACAAAAACCTCGAGAAGTTAACTGTTATGGACTAATAATAAATATCTCAAAATATTATAACTGCCTTCGTAATGTCAGTGGTTGTCCGCAATTATTCTGCTATTCCCTCATGTCTGCTTAGGCCAGGTAACAAAGAATATTTGGCTTCAGAATGTTGTCCTGAGCATCATACCGTGGTGCTCAAACTGACAACGTGATTTCAGCAGTGTTTTATCTACAAACAAGAACGTTTATTTCCCACTGTTAGATTGGTGACAGACTTTGACACATTTTAAAAACAACTTTGGATGTTTTCTCGCGATTTTGCCCCCGCACGTCCTGTTTGCAGTTTGCGAGGGTCGAAAACCAGGGCCAGTTCATCTCCAAGGAGAATAACAAGCCCAGCAGAGATAAGCTTGGACTAAGCCGAGTTCCTGTCCGCATTAAACCTCATTTAACCAGCTTTTTTCTTCCGGATATCGAGATGCATTCTGCCGTGGAAGCCCGTGACAGACTCAATAAAGAGCTACTAAGTCCAAATAAGCAATTTGGAATGAGTTGCTTAGAACATGAAGTTCCAAAAGGGCGCGAAAGCTAGAACACATTTTTTTGCTAATTCCACATGCACGCTCACAAACCACGGCACCAGACTAGACTCATTTGCAGGGAGGGATAATCAAGGACTACTTGCCAAAAAGCTTCCATATCAACAGACAGTAAAATCATCCTGACACTTTAATTCAACTTCGATAATAAAACAGAAACGAACATGAAAAGGTGGGAAGCTTTGACTGGCAAAACTATTTAGGTATGCCACATTCGACTCGGTTTATCTGTAATTGTATGAAATTTTAGGTAATTGTCGTCTCACGTCAACATCTGTAAGTTCTCAGACTACGTCTGGCACCCGAGGAGGGGACACAAAATCCAGAAAAGTAAAGAAAAAAGACGCCCGCCCGTGTCCGGAAAACGCGTCATCTTCTCATGAATGGGGGAAGGGCTTGTGGTGACGTCATGATTGCAGACTGGGCTACGCGACTTCCTATCCCTCAGACTGTGTAGTCACTGTATAGGGCGTCGAAAATAGGAGATCGTGATTAGAACCAAGAAACTGTATTTCCTATGGTGAAAGCAAGGAACCATAAAGTATGGTTATAAACCGTGAAATATAACCATGCAGTTAATGCACGGAGATATAACATGCGGTTTTCCTAAACTGTATAGGGTTGTGTTATCTTATGGCTATGGTTATATGTATTTATGTGGCAGACAAACGAAAGTAAAGGGTATAGGCCATACATCATAATGCATGGTAGGCCTATTGGCTGGGGCCACGCCCATATGAAAAACAAACAAAATCAAAACAACAACATCGAAAACAACAATAAGAGGGAAAGAAACAAACAAAATAGACACCCCCGACAAAATTACTGAATTTTGTCCAAAGTAAGAAAATTTGCACCTTTGTCGAAAATGACGGAATTTGTACTGTTTAGAAGAAGATGCAAATGCTGCATTGTTCTCTTTTTAGGGATAAAACTTGAACTAAGATCGAAATAAAACTCGATTACATGATCATTAGGCCTATGTGCGATATTGCAGGTGACGAATCAAAACTGACAAAACTCACTACATGGCAATTTGTCATGCAGTATCTTGATTGGAAACCCGTAGTACTCGGGTTCGTGATAATTATTATGGCCGTGCCATTCTATAACCACCACTTTTCCTAGAATGTGGTTGGGAAAAAAACATCACAGAGAACACACATGTAAACATAAATACAGTATACGTCCATGATCGGAATGAATTATGTGTTTCTTTATTCATTACAATATGCATTGCACCGACCAGTTGGTGTTCCACTGATAATATTCAGATAACTCAATACTATGCACTCCTAAGGTGGACGCCATTTTGTATTCTATATATCGTTCTTTATTCAGAACATCTTCACTTCAGGAATGTAACCTACTTTGCATTTAAATGGTCATTGGTTTTCATTGTTATACCGTATAGTGTGTGCTCTGAACAAAACACGGAATTTTGGAATAATTTGTTTCAACTGTGTGCTTCGATGTTGCCTATTTTCTTGTTGAATGTGAAGGAATAGTATTATCTATGAATGTCTTCTGTTTTTATGTACAAAGTTGATGCAGTGTAGGATTTTTAGGTTTTTGTTTTACCCATTGAGGAGTAATAAGGTTAGAAAATTCCTTCATAGCTTACTACATGTGCATTACAATGGGTCTGTGGCGGACTCGCGCAGGTCAAGAAGTCACTGTAGTTAGCTCCGCCCACTTTTAGAAACTTTTGTTAACTGTGCTTCGGTTGTATAACTACGCGCAAGAATATAATCCATCCATCCATCTACATGTACATTCTCATACAAAAATTATATTTCCTCGTTCCCCCAAACAAACCGGACGTGCGTATTTAGTTATTTGTTCCTTTCTTGAATTCATCAGTTATTTTTGGCTGCTTTTCGGTAGGAATAGAGAAATTCAAGTTCCACCCAGTCTGCCACGGCGCGCCAGCCAACTCATGAATATTCAACATGCGTGATTAACTGGAGGGGCTGGCCTGATTCACAGTCTGTGTTTGCGGTGGCCTAGATTTTGCATGCGTGGTGTGTATAGGCATGCACTGTGTGTAGTGTATAGTGGTATACTGTGCACAGTACGTATACACGTTTAAAGCTATCTGAACGCGCATTACGTTCGTCATTCATGCACAGTGTGCGGCTCGCTGCACAGGTGGCACTGTAGCTCTCCAAATCCTCACAGGTAACTTCGGTCTCACACTGCGAAAACAGCAAATTTAGATAGGTGTGCAGACACGCCAGTAACTGTACAACTTGCTTTCGAGGGTGAAGAAGGTGTTTTTTATTCTCTGCCACCATGGCAAGAACTGTAGCACTTTCTGTGGGCTTACTAGCCGTGCTCACACTTGTTACCGGCCAAGGAGCTGATTTTTCGCTATCCACCACCGACGTTCGTGGCGACGTGCCCCCGGGCCCGACGTTCATCAACCAGCCCCAAGACCCCGTGCAGACATCGAATGAGATAATCGAGCGCAACTCCGGCATCAGCGTCCCGTTTGGCCGCTCCAAAGTTGTGGATCCCCTGACCGAGCTGAAGATCAACGTGCAGCCCGGTGACAGGTGTACGGTGACTGTGCTCTCCGACCCTCTGTCGCAGATTCCCGGCCGTCTGACGCCCAACGTTTTCCCCTGCGACTTCGGACCAGGCGATGTGAAATACGTCCACTTCGGCTCTCGCAAGCCCATGCGGGATCGCGTCAAGCTCCAGCTGCGGTACGATTCGGAGACCAGCACCATCATCATCCCCTTCATGATCGACGTGACGGTGGAGTCCAAGCAACTTGAAATCATCCAGAAGCGAGTGCCCCTGAGAGTAGCCGATCTGATGGGACTGAGTGACGTCTTGGACGACTCCAAGCTCGAGTTTGCCTACGACACCGCGCAGACATGCAAGGTGACCGTCCTCAGCTCTGCCAGTGGCTGGCCACGATATGGTGAGGTGGTCAACGCTCAAAATGCAGCCGGTACCATGATCGATTGCACCGATTTCCTCGAGCTCGGCCTGCAGTACCAGCATACATCCCCCAATGATTCCCCACGCATGGACCACATCCCCATGGTTGTTGAGCTCCAAGACGAGAGTGGTAACGTAGTGCAGCAAGAGTACTTCCAAGTTGATGTCATCGTGGAGAGTGGAGTGGAAAACACCCCGCCCAGTTTTAGCAACAGTGTTATGATGATCTTGGAGCTGAACCAGAACATCATGACCGCCATCACGCCAGAGATCATTGCTGCTGAAGACCTGGAGACAGACCCAGATAAGTTGGTTTTCAATATTACTGTCCCTCTTGGCCCCGGTGAAGGTTACATTACTAGCACTGATGACCGAAACCTGCCCATCTCCTCTTTCACCCAGAAAGATGTCCGTGACTTTAAAATTGCCTATGTACCCCCTTATTCTGACTCGGATGAGATGAGAATTTTCCAGCTAGAACTTGAAGTTGTTGACTCTGAACTTGCCTCTTCTGAACCATTCTCCCTCATGATTGTTGTAAACCCCAAGAATACCATGGCTCCTGTTGCAACCAAAAATGCAGGCCTCACCCTGTTTGAAGGTCAGTCTCGCCAGATTCTAACAGACCAAAACCTTCAGATTTCTGATGAGAACAATCTTTGGGATGTAGTCATTGCCCCTGTCAACGGACCCTCAAACGGCTTCCTCAGAGTAGATAACCAACCCCGAAAATTCTTCACCACTGATGAACTAAGAGCTGGCGTAGTAACTTACCATCATGATGGGTCTGAAACCTACAGTGACAATATTATCTTCAGGATGACTGATGGCAAGAATGAGACTGAATTTTTGTTCCCAATCACTATTGCACCCTTGGACGATCAACCCCCCATTGTCAATGTCAACACTGGCCTTTTGATCAGCAAAAATGAACTTAAAGAAATCTCCCAATTTGTGCTCAGTGCCACTGATGTTGATTCTGATGATAGCACCATCAGGTTTATTCTAGAGCAGCCATATTCCACTCAGGGCAACATTGTTATCCGTCAACTCGAATTGCCTCCAGATCCCCAAAACTGGGCTTTCCTTGATAATCACTATGAGCGGGCAGTCACTGAGTGGACTCTTGATGACATCCTGAATAACCGTCTTTACTATCGTCACAATGGTGTTCATAATGCTGATGTTGTCATGGACAGAATGCTCTTCCGTGTTGCTGACAGTAACCCTAATGTCTCCCCTGTGAATGAGTTTGTCGTGAAGATCCTTCCTGTGGATGACCGTCCACCTTACTTGTACCCAGGCACCAGTCTTGAGCTGTCCGTTGATGAATTTGCCTTGACCACCATCTTGAAACCCCATCTCCGCTACACTGACCAAGATAGTGAAGACCGCAACTTGTACTACACCATCACCGATCCTCCCAGTGACACTGACCCTAACAATCCACTGCCAGCAGGTCAAATTGTCTTGTTGGAGAACCCCGATGTAGCAGTTTCCAACTTCTACCAAAGTCAGATTAACCACTTGAAGCTCGGATACAAACCCCCTAGTGTTGAACTTGGTATTACTCCCCGCATCATCCAGTTTGTTTTTGCTGTTGAAGATGAAAATGGCAATCTTGTATCAGGCCAACGCTTCAATATCATTCTTCATCCTGTAGACAACAAACCACCATCTGTTACCAATACTGGCTTTACTGTGTCTGAGGGAGAGGAAATGGTTATTGATCTTAGCATGCTTGATGCTGATGACACTGATACTGACAATACATTACTTCAGTTTAACATTAAGCAAATTCCAGACTATGGTAGCATCATGATTGATGGGGTTCCAATGACACCTGGCCAGACTTTCACTCTTGATGATATATCACGGGGTTCTGTCACTTACTCTAACAATGGAGATGAGCAGGAGGGTGATAGTATTGAATTGGAGTTGACTGATGGTGTTCATATTGTACCAGTGACAATTCGAATCAACGTGCGACCTGTTGACGATGAAGCCCCAACTTTGGACCTGCCACCTGGCACTCTTGGTTCCTTCCTTGAGGTTCCTGAGCAGTCTAGCAGTCTCATCACCAACAACATTCTCAGTGCATCTGATCCTGACACCGAAGATCTCCAGCTTACCTTCATCGTTGACCGTCCCCCTAAAGATGGTGTTTTGGAAAACAACGGCATTCCCGTGTCTTCTTTTACCCAGCAGGACATTGTTAACGGCTACATTCGCTACAGGCACACCGGTGGTGAAATTGGTCTGATCAAACGTGATGATTCTTTCAACTTGACTCTGTCTGACATGTCTGATAGATGGGTGAAAGACAACACAGTCATTACACAGATTGAGGTTTACGTCACTATTCTACCTGTGGACAATCTCGCTCCTAATGTTACAGTTGGCGCTCCCTTCGATGTTGATGAAGGCGGCACAAGCACCATCACAATTAACCACCTGTCTGCAACTGATATTGATTCTGTGGATGATGACATTATCTGCACTGTACTTGTTCCAACTACTCAAGGCTACCTAGAGAACATCTCTCCTTCCCCAGGATCTGAGAAGTCTCGTGCAGGCATCCCCATCAGTGCTTTCTCCATCAGAGATCTCCGTCTTGACCACATCAACTATGTCCAGAGTCTGCACAAAGGCTCCGAGCCCCAAGAAGATCAGTTCACCTTTGTTTGCTCTGATGGCATCAACCCTTCCAAGACCTACTTCTTCCCCATTGAAATCAACCCTGTCAACGATGAGGAACCACAGATCTTTGTCAGAGAATTTGTTGTCGAAGAGGGAGGCATGATCAAGATTGATCCAGTTCTGCTGAATGGTATCGATGAAGACGTTCCTGGTGATGTTTTGGACTTCCACATTATCGTCAAGCCAACCCGGGGAGACATCATCCAGTCCCGTGCATCCATCGTTGTCCCAGTGAAGAACTTCACATTGGAGCAGATCCAGAGTGGTGTTGATATTTTCTATAAGCACGATGGCAGCGAGACGACCTCTGACTCTTTCACTGTTACTCTGACTGATGGTGTTCATGAAGTGACAACCATCGTGAACATCATTGTCATACCTGTAGATGATGAAACTCCACGCATGGCAATTAACGATGGTCTAGACATGGAGATCGGCGACATTAAGATCATCACAAACCGCATCCTCCAGGCTACCGATCTTGATTCACCAGACTCTAATCTCACATTTGTGGTCCGGGTTGAGCCTAATAACGGCCTGCTGCAACGACTGAGCAAGGTTGATGGATCTGTTGTAGAGAACATCACTCTGGGCATGAATTTCACACAGTGGGAAATTGATAACCAGCGCATCCGGTACATTCACACTGCGAAAGAAGGTGGCAGAGACCTCATCAAGTTTGATGTGACAGATGGCACCAATCCATTGATCGATCGCTACTTCTACATCAGTGTTGATCACATTGACAATGTCCACCCTGATGTTGTCAATGCTGGTGTGACACTACAAGAAGGTGGGCGTGTCACCCTGACCACAGACATCCTTAGCACCAATGACATCAATAGTCCAGATGAACACCTGCTTTTCACCATCACCGAGGGTCCAGTCAAGGGCCATCTTGAGAGCACTGACAATCCTGGTGTGCCCATCAGCTCCTTCACCCAACTAGATTTGGCCGGCAACAAGATCTACTACGTCCATACCCAAGATGATGAGATGAGAATGGACAGCTTCCAGTTCCAGGTGACTGATGGTTTCAACACAGTCGTCCGTACCTTCCGTATCTCCCTCAGTGAGGTTGACAACAAGAAACCTGTTGTCAGCTTGACACCTATCACCCTGAAGGAAGGCGAGAACAAGCTCATTACTCCATTCGAGCTCCGCATCGATGATACCGACACCCTTGACCCCACCAAGCTGAAGTTCACCGTCACCCAGTTGCCAGTCCACGGCAACCTGTTGCGGGACAACAGCGAGATTGTCACAATGTTCACCATGGCTGACCTGAATGAGAACCGCATCAGCTACCAGCACGATGGCACCGAATCCACCAAAGACAGTTTCTCCTTCATCGTGACAGACGGCACCCACACTGACTTTGCCGTCTTCCCTGATGTCAACGAGTTCACCCGTACTCCCCAGAAGATGAAGCTGCGCATCGTTCCTGTGGACAACGGAATGCCGCAGATCGTGGTCAACCAGGGAGCACCGACGCTGAACAACCTGGGCTCTGGACATCTTGGCTTCCTGATGACCAACAAGTTCATCCGTGCTGAGGACAGGGACAGCGATAACAACCAGCTCATCTACATCATCTCTACTCCACCCCAGAACGGCTACCTGATGAACTTGGCTTTCGGCAACGTCAGCATCACCAACTTCACCCAAGGTGAGTTCTTTTTCATTATATCACATTTCTAATAACCACAATTTTTTCCCATTATCTAGCATTTGAAAGTAATTTCATCATGTGCAGAAACAGCTGAAGTAGTTTTCAAACGAAAATGCACAAAAATGAAACAAATCCACCATGAAGCTTAGACAAACATAGATTACATCCCACTGATAATTTTGGGGTCAAAATGAAAAAATACGCAATTTCCCTTTGCATTGCTTTGACATTTTTGGATATAATATTGCATAAATTTGGCCAAAAGAATTAACAGTAATTTCAATGAAATGCCATTGATTCTGCTTGTCCATCTTAGAAACATTTGAATCATACTTATTTATTTTGAAATGGAATTCTAAGCATTGTATTGCTTTCATTTTATTATACTTTGCCCATTACACTTCATTTTTGTACTGAAGTTTGTTTTGTGCATCTCCTAGATATCATAGTAGTGCAAAGGAAATTGTAATTTTTGTCTCGAACATACAAAAGCTACTCCTTTCAAAAAATGACTAGGTTACACAGGGTTTAATGTATGCTATTCTGCGAATACACAGTGCATAAAAATGTGAAAGAAAAATTTGCCAAGTTTGAAAAGTAAAGTGCTGTAATGATTGAATGACAAGAACATAAACCCATGAAATTTTGTTAGTGTGTCAATCACATAATCACATGAAATCGTGCTCATAAATCTGTATGTTTGCAAATGCATACATGCAAGCGACGCAGTTACCCTTGAAGAAAAAAAAGTTGATTCAGAGTGTTTCTATCTCGCCTGAGAATTTCTAGCCACAAAAATAGCAGTTCCTAAACCTTTGTCATTTAATTCAATTCATTTCAATTCACATTACTGCGTTGGTTCTGGTCCACTGCCTTTTTGTCGGGTTGGAAATTTTTGTCTGGCTTTCCAACAATAGTGACTTTTTTTGTAGGTAGGTTTGCAGGGAGCCTGTGATCCAGCCATTACACTGTGCACTGCGTTGAGATTTCTTTTTAATTTTCTCTCGCTCTTTTTGGCCATCAAAAGGTAACAGGAAGTGGCAATGCGCTAGGGTCAGTGATTTTTTTGTAATAACCAGCTTGGTGGTTGCCTTGGGCATTATTACTTCTATTCTTCCTGCTTAAACTTCTTGTCTGGGGGGTCTCCCAAATGGAAATTAAACACCTGTAATTGCATTAAGGAAAGTTAAATGGCCATACCATTTACAGTAGGCATAGGCCGTGTTTACATGAAGTAATTTTCTGTGCTGTTGCCGTGTCCTGGCAGTTTATCTGTAATCGCAGATTTTGTCATTCCTCAAGGTTAACATACATGTTTGATGCTATTTAGGCTCATGTTCCCATGTGTTAATATGCTGTGCATGTATACACATGTTATTTGTAGTTATCAGGTATTACACTGTCCCCATGGTCACATCTTGGCAAACAAATTGACAAGGAATTTCAAACAAAATGTGGTTCAACCTGCCATGTTGGGCACAATTTGTGGCTGTGTCCACCTTTAGTTACATTGCCATCTTTTGTCCATTTCTACGATCCCAAATAAGCATGGATGCATCTTTCTACTTAAAAAGAACTGCAAATCTCTGCAGTTGTCCACTGAAAGATAATAAATATGCAGGCTAACAAACGGAAATAAAAATGGCATCAAAACTTTGTGCCAGATGAATGAAGTGACCCATAAATGTACATATTTGGACAATTCTAGACCCCCCTTTTTGAAAAGATAAAACCCATGAATAAAAATTGATTGTGTGACAATATCAACAAATTCCAAACTGCAAGAAAAATTCCTGCCAAACCCAACTATTACTTGGTGTTTTTATAAGTCTTTGTCTGTGACACAATCAATGCATTTAAGAACTAATTTGAACAAGCTTCAAATTGTTTGGGTTTGAAATGAGACAAAGTTTCACAGTCTGTGAACTATGCAGCCATGCTACTCTGGTACTGTTTACTTAGCAGGGTCGTCATCAGTTTGCAAAATGTGTAGTCTTTACGGATTTGATTGTGCAGGTCTGTATTCTCTGCATTGCTTTGGCCTGCCCGTGTTCTTTGCACTGGCCTGGGCTAATATTTAGCTATTGACAGAACTTGAGCAAGAATGTCTTTTTTTCTGTTGTTTGAAGTTTCAATGCATTACCTTTGAGTAAAACAAATAGTGCAATAATGTGCACATAGACCTAATCCTGGACTGTATGTTGGGTACAGCCTGTCACCAATTTCCTTCTTTAACAGAATGCCCACTCATGTAGTGATTGCAGTGTGATCCTTGTCAAATTTAATATGAAGACTGTTCAATTTTTGAAGTACCTGCACATAAATTAAACGCAATTCTTGTATTATTGAGAACTTTTTTGTATCATACTTTGGTAGTGTACCAAAAACAGAAATCTTCACAGATTTATCTACAACTTTCAGGGTATAAAGATAGTGATGGTAGAAACATACGCTACATTTTTCTGCCTGAAATGCTGTATTTATCCAGAAAGGAGTAAAACTAGTGACCAAAATTATTCTTGATCTTTTAAAGATCAAAAATAAAAGAGAAAAGACTTGAGAAGTACTGTGGCCATTTTTCACCGTTTTCTCAAAAAGTTGGCACCGTATGAATCTGAAATTTTCACAGATGACTGTTACTGTATCTGTCTTGATATTTTTGCCCATGAATCTGTATTTCTTTGACAATAACCAAAGTATGATATTACCTTTAAACCCTGAATGGCCTTTGCTGACATTTATTGGGCTGAATTAGAGTCCAATACATAATTTTCAACCAAAAGGTTGGTCAAGTTTGCAAATACTGAACGTAGAAAGAAAAACAGAACTGCCAATTTACTGTAAGGCTAGACTTTGGAAGACTAATGCTAGTCACACATGATCCCTATTGAAATAGAGTGTTTGAACAACATGTTTGCTGTCCGATTTCAGCTGGAGATAAAAAATGTCTGCTCGTCAATATATTGACAATCTTTGATATCAGATTGTAATTCATGAAACTTGGCCAAAACCCAGATTTTTGTGATTTTTTCATACTCAACTCAAATGATGTTTTGTCTTAGTTTAATAAGACAGGGGCTTTGATAATTTCCTGGGTATTGTGTTTTCCCATTGAGCAATATGAGTATTATTTGATCCATATTATAGGACTGGCTCACAAAATAATTTGACTTAGTAGGGTCTACTTAGTATTGGAACATACTTTTTATGCTAATTATGGCCATTCCATTACTGCTTCTTTGGCAAGAATGGTGGAGCTATGGGCGTTTTTGAAATAGAGGCTCAGGCTCAGGCTCAGGCTCCGTCTCAGGCTCATTCATTTTCATGAATCCATTCTGAAATAACAGGTATCAAAATAGAGGCTTTTGACTGCAGTTCTGAAGTAGATTCTCTGGTTTGAAAAGGAAAACAGAGTTTCAGCTTCCAACGAAAAACCACAACCTATATTTTTCAGCATACAAAGTCAGAGGTGGAGTCTGAGTCTGAGCCGCTGTTTCGCTGTTTCGCTGTTTCAGTGAATCCAGTGCTCACATGACAACAGTCATAATACTTTCCAATGACAACACTTTCCAAGCTAAACAAAACAGTAGCGGAAATCTCAATTCCTAAAGTGGAAACATCCAAAGGATGTACAAAGTGCCTATTAAGTCGTCCATTACAATCCTACCCATCCTGTTGTTTTGTCTGCACAGGAACTAATAAATGGCATTTGATTATTCCGGCCCAACTCTTTTTATCTTTCGGATATCCTCGCCAAGACGTGACAAATTTAAGTCGCAAGTTATATCCTAATTTTTTTATTTAGCATTCTTGTATTCAGCTGTTATCTGAATTATTGACAAATATTTATATCCTTTTTCCTGCTGTAAGTTGTATAAACACTTGTTAATGTTGAAAGCAAACATAGGAACCTAAATCGCATACACCGTGCAAACAAGTAAAATGTCAAAGTGAATACATTCAACCTGCCCCATAATGTCGTCAATCTTCAGACGTGTGAAAATATGCATTGCCCAATTTCCGTCTATTCTGATACTGGAAAAACATTTCTAATTGACATCTTTCATTTTCATGAAGTAGGGATAGTTTGATGGTTTGGTCTGGCACCTTTTTAGTGGATAATATCTGTCTCAAGGCTAGTAGAGAGGGCATACATGTTAAGTTTCTGTCATCAAATGATCAAAGACCTTAGGCCTACTTGTTTATATTTGTAACTCGGGATCTTTGTTTACTTGGAAAAAGCTTTTAATTTTTTTTTCTCTGGGAGGGGGCAGTAGGGGGCAGTGATTTTATAAATATCTAAACTTTCATGCTATTTTAGTCTTGACGGAGGCTTTAACCGGATGTTGGGTGGTGCTGAATGTCAGGGTCTAGGGAATATTTAATCAACATACCTGATTTTGTCTTTAATGTGCAATTTCCTAACAGGTTATTACTCAGTCCATACTCACTGTCAAATCTAATCCTGGGTCTTCTAGTTATAGTAGATTTCCACTTCATGTAAAAACTAAAGAGAGGTGAATTGTGAAAGTACACTTGTAGGGTCTGCGTACCAAAACTTGCTTTATCACAAAGGTTGTAAACTAAATTCAGGGTTTTTTTGGGGGAAAAATCATTTTAGGAATGGTTTTTGAGTCGCTGTTTAGTTCGGAGGAGAATTCTTGCAGGGGGAAAAGGGAGAGGAAAGATGACATCCTTCCTATGTAAGGAGACAGGTTTAATGAGGCGACGCGGTGACACATTGACATGTTTCCTGTTTAATGCTGTAGTTGGGATGGGTCTTGATTCTTACACAGGAAATGATGAGCTCATCTTGACAAGTTATCTCTCTTCCAATAACCACCAAGATAGTTTGAAAATAGGTATCATATCTTTTCTTTTCTTTTTTAGGTTTGAACGTAAAGTTTTAATACAATCTTAAAGGTGATATCGGACTTTGGTTTTTGTCAAAATCAAAGAAATGCAGATTCATTTGTAAAAATATCAAGAAATATACAGCAACAGTCCTCTGAAATTCCCAGTCCCATACTGTACCCACTTTTGAGAAAACAGCGACAACCGCCCACGGTATTTTAAAATCTTTTCACCGTTATTTTCATCTTCCAAAGATCACAATTGATTTGCTTTTCTGGATAAATACAGCATTTCAGGCAGAAACATTTTAACGTTATGTTTCTATCATCACCATCTTTATGCCCTGTAAGTTGAAGTCAAGTCTGTCAAGATTTCTGTTTCCGTGTGCTACCAAAGTATGATAGTACCTTTAATATCTTAAACCACATGACTACTTTCTTAAATTTAAAGGTAGAATAGGCCTATAGGTTTAGTCATGTTGTTTTTTTAGGAGAGCATTGTGTAATGCAATATTAAGTCTTTTCTTTGGGGTTAGTAGAGTAAAATCTCTGTGCCTTTAGTAAAATCACTTGTAGTTGAAATCGACAAATCTTGACGCTTTGGGTGGTATTATTGACCGAAAATGATAAATCTTTTCAGCCAAAAGACCCCGATGTAATTGATTATTTCTGCTGTACATGTGAAGTCTTTTCTCTTTTTGACTGTGCCACAAAGCATCATAATCCTTTGTGTTCATGTATTTTTTGTGTGTACACCCTGGGGATTAAAGAACATGCCATGATATTATTATAATCCAACACAATTGGGACCAGTTTTGGAAGGCACAAAAGTTTTCAAGCTTAGCTGCACATACCCTACAAACCCTTGTCACATTAAATTGTACCTGTATTAGGTCGGCCATTTTCTGGTTTGACGTCTGTGGTTGCTGGTTGTTTAAGTACATACCGCGCCGGTATGTACTAGCATAATGGTGAAAACGTTTTTGCAATATGTGAGTTAGGATTTGTTTATGGTAATGGTCATGGACGTGCTATTTTATCATGATTTAGTGGTCTTGACTCTTGAGTATGTGAAACCATTCTGTAATAGGGCCCAGCCATGGACTTGGTACATGGCGGAACATAGGAAACAATATCCCCTCAAGTTCTTCGTGTGGGACCATAATACATGTTCCTGTGTCAGGCAACAGGTCAAAGGTTTAGTGTTTTTTGTGTGTTTTTTTTAGGGGAAAGAGTTGTGTGAAGTTTATGGTGAAGGTTTGGGCGGCTTGTTTTCAGAAATGTTTCCCTGATTTTGTCTTTTGAGACTTCTCATAAGTCAGTGACCTTGGTAAAACATTTTGGAAAAGGGGGCAACTTAAAAACAGATATCATGTAAGATTAGTATGAGAGTAAATGTAGGAACGAAGCAATCATCTGATGCTGGTTAGTAAACTTCAGGAAGACAAAAAGTCCATTTTCCCTTCAGTTTGCAGCATCTAAAAGGCTCTCGTTATTTAAGCTCTAGTAATCAGCCGTGCTATGAATACATCATTGAATAGTTGTGGGCCTAAGTCAGTAATAAGGGCCTGCTTCTTCTAAAGATGGCCACCAGTAAAATGGTGCCATTATTCATGAACCTTTTATAGAACCACAAGCTGTCCCATCACTCCCTGCAATTAGGGGAGTTGGCCCAATGGCAAGTTTCTCATGTGGATGACAACACGATGCGGGTCTTTCTTTACCCCAACTGTTTACTCCTCTTTAAAGAAGACCCCCAAATACCCATGGGTTTAATTGATTTTCAACATATCTGTGGCAACAGATAATCAACTAGCTTTTCTTGTCTCTGCTTCTGGGAGGATGGAGGTTTTTTTTTCTTGCCTTGATCTCCTCATCCTGAATGGTAGTCCAAAGTCCATCTAAGAGCTTCATGAGGGAAGCCTCCATCTCCATTGAAGAAGCAGCATTCTTTGTTGCCCTGGGTAATAATTGCAAGAGATAGCCCAAGGGGGACTCTCTTCCATGCATTCTTTTGGTGGATTTGGAGCGAAAAAAGGCTTAGCAACAAGTTCATGGATTATTCGTGGGCTAGGGATTTGTCAGGGGAGCCCTTTGGCCCTGTGTGTACTTAAGGGAAACGTTGGAGGGGATTCAGGTGTTGGACTGGGTTAGCTTCTTGAACTGTAGCATCACTTCAGGGCAGAGGTTGAAGTGTTGACACAAAGTATCAAAGCTCCTCCTCTATTTCATCATGTACCATTTCCCTGTTGTCCAATTGTTCGCTCTGTGTAGTTCATAAACACAAGACCAAGTCATTTACCACCGGGCCACAGGCCACTTTTCTTTCCAAGTGGAAGTTTTTTAGAGAGAGAAAGAGAAAGACGTGCGTTAAGCCGAACGAGAAATGAGCAGGCGAGCTTAGCCTTTTTGTGTGTTTCTTCCATCACAAAGTGGGTTCCAACAGAGGGGCATTTGTTGTGCAGTGCAAACATGAGGTTTTTGGAGAGTTCCCAAGGAGGAATGAAAAAACAACGGCACGATCTGTGAAAGTGCCCACATTTGTCGAAAGCTTCCCATATACATGTACTCTTTCCTTTTGGAGAGACATCCACAACTTTTCTATATGAGATGACCTCCTGAATCTAACTGATTGCCATCCTTGCTTAACTTGCCAAAAAACTGGGCTTTTTAGAAAATAAGCTTCAATGTTCCCTTAAAAAGTGAGTCTATTCTTGCAAGTGCAAGGGACCGTACAACATTTAAAGACACATTTTGAGGATGGCATTAAGATGGTACAATTTGAATGTGCATAAAATGCATATCAAATGGTGCAAGATATTTATCTTTTTCACATTTATGACTTTGTTTAGGGGTGGGGGATGTTTCTTAAGAGGAATGAAGTTGCATAACCATCCATCTTGCCACTGACCACAATCCCCCTTTCTCTTTTGTTCTGCTCTGTAAATGAAAGCTGAGCATTAGTTTGTCTTACTCATTAATGCCCATTTGCTGCTGACTAAGCCCCCCTCCTTCCTCTGCCCCCTTCTCCTCCTCTGGATGAAAAGCCGGGATAAGCATACACATTGACTCGGACTTGAAGAAGCCTACCACCCAGCGAGGTGGAACAATTCCAACCCTCACGCAATCCTTCTTTGGGCCACTGAAGTGTGAAATGCAGTGCCAAGACCTCTATGTTCTCCTTGGAAGAAATCCATCAATGCATCTTGTCCCCTTGCCTCCCATCTTCATTATCCTACTTCTTTAGCTCCCTAGGAAAACTGCCTCCAAGAGTGCCTTTGAAATTCCTTTTTGGGGATTAAGCTGTCTGATCCAGCAAGTTCTTGACGAGGGGAAGTAGACTAGCTTTTGGTTTTCTAACTCCATGTGAAGTTCTCTCAGGTTGGCCTAGTACAAGCTTAGTAAATAATTGAATGCCCCGCCCTTCACTCCATCCCCAACCGCTCATGAGAATGCAGTTGCAAGCTTCTTCATGAGAATCCTGGCCCAATCTTGTGCAGCTCCTCAGCAGTTGAATGCTGGGTACCAGCTAATGTTAGATAAAACTTGAATTTTCATGGTAACCTGAATTCAAAACTATTTGTAGAAGCTTTAAGCTGCTGGCTCCAGTTCTTAGACATTGTATGGATGGGTAGTTCAGTTTACCACTCCATGTTGAAAGTTGTGCATCTTTTGCTGAATCACTTCGGTGTGGCTTGGGAAAATGTTGCGCACATGCTGCCATATACGTACATGTACATGTGTTCATTCCACCTGTAGTCAGATAATTCAGCCAGTATTTTTGAAAGAATATTTTTTGTAGTCTGGTTTCCTGTCTTCTCTGCTGCCAATTTAGAATCCATTGTGCCATTCTCCAATACCAATTTGCATTTTAAACCCTCCTTAGCATGCCACCACTCCTTGCTTGTAGTAAGGAAAAACCCGAATCAATATACAGTCCCAGGCAACCCTCCCAAAACCAAGCTTCCAAAAATTCCCTCATTACCCGGCCATTAAGAAGCTGTAGAAGCCTCTTCTTCAGGAAAGCCTTTTAATAAGTGGAGGGATTAATCCTGAAAAAAAGCTTTCTCTTCCATTTTTTTGTTCTCTCTGGCCCAGTAAGATTGTGTGGTGGGCTCACGGAGTCCATCTTTGTTCCTCTTGATGCACCTAGGCTCTCTCGAGCAACAAGGCTTAACAAACATTAGCTCAGGAGAGAAAGAAGTGCCCTAGTGTGTGGGAAGAGCTTTAATAGTTTGGTCACCTTCTACGGATTCCTTGGTCTTTTTAGGCAATTTTTTTGTTGGCAACGAAGAAGCTGACATTTGGTTTGATTGGTTTTGCTGGGTCTACTCTCAGGGCTAGTAGACAACCTAATAAGTCGGTAAAAAAAAATCTCTTCCGGAGAGGGGTGATTCACGGGCAAAGTGTAGTGTTTGGCGATGATCATGCCGTCACCTCGGGATTTCCTTGGTGGTTGTCCGGATTCCTACTCTGGGTCATTCCACCAGGACGGACTAACTATCCGACTGTCCAAAACCCAATTATCATGTTGTCATCATTACGATCAGCCCATCTCTCTCCCTGGGCTGGTAATTGTGCAATTATGAATCACGCTGAACCTAATAGCTTGATTTTCTCATTGAAGTTGTCTGTAAAGATTGCGTTAAATGATGCATACTCGAAAGAAAACCGTTAATTTATCCAAGGATGGTAAACTGGCAAAGTTTGCTGACAATGAAGAACATTGCATCAACTTAGTGTAATGACCCACCAACCATTCTACTATAAACGTCCAGCAATTAAACCGAAAGACCAATGCCCTCCTACATCCTCTTGTGCATATTATCCCCTATTCATTCTCTCAGTGTAATTCTTAGACTCCTAATTAATTTTGCCCGACTTTTTTCGGCTTTCGGTCGGACTGTCTTCATTAGAAAAAAACCCTCAGTTATTCAGGATGAAGAATACCGTCAACCAAATGAAGTTTTTTGTATACAGTATATTCCGTGGGCAATTTGCAGTGTTGTGGCTGTGCATTTGGACGTCTTCCTTTACAATTACTGGGGAATCGGCTTTTTCTTGCGTTTGTGCGAGCAGAAGAAGTCCGAGTGAGACTCTTTTCATTTCAGTCTTGGAAAACATTTTAAAGGCAATCTGACTTTAAGTGATTCTCATGTAACTTCTTAGCTTTGCGATTCGTTGATTCTCAATAAAAGTGGTACCACCTACTGGCAGTTCAGCTGGCAGACAAAATATTCAGTCGTTCCTCAACTTTCCAAAACAAGATTTTCTTCGGCTGTTGTCAACCCCGTACCCCCCTTCCGATCATCATCCACACATGTCTTCCCAGCATGCAGTAGGGCCACACGGCCAAAAAATAACACACAAACACACACATGATATGTAGGTCCTGTATACGGTTCTGGTCAAACCACAAATAGGCATCCTGCCTGCACTGTTTTCTAATTCAGTTAGTGGCCATTCAAGAGAAGGAATTGAGTTTGTAATTTTACGTTTTTGGGACTGCATAGCATTCAGGGGCCTGCCTACCTGGGGTGCTGCTGTGGCCCTCATATGTACTGAATAAAAGGCAGTTGGTTTCTGGTTAAAATCAAGCAGGAAAACTGGAAAGAAACTCAGGATGTGGTGATTGAATTATTTGAGTTCAAGAAGTAACCTGTTGTCCTTGGTACACTTGCACTACGAGTTTGTGGTTCTTTACATTCGCAATCGCAATTGCATAGAGTTGCTGTGTATTTTGGGAACCTCGTAAAATTTTGCCCCGATTTATTAGTAATGTGACCCCAACACCAAAAGGTCAACTTTGTAATTAAGAGCTTGTTTGTCGTCACTAGGTAACAGCTTTTTTGTGCGTCTCGTTTCTGTATAAAACTTGAATGTCGCAATTATGGCGGCGCTTGTGCAAACAAACATGTCTAGAAATATCAGTGCAAATTCATGTGAATGTGATGAATTGAAAGTTACACATTGAATAGTTGGATTGAATGACCTGAAAAAATGACGATTTGTTTTTTGTAGGAAAATACCTGGAACTTCATGTACGTTATTCACAACTTCTGTTTAGATTACACAGGCTGCTTATGATGTATGAGAACCTTACCCCAGGGGTAGTTAGTTAGTTACCCCTCCCTACAATCCCCCTTAGCTCCCACGCCAAATCTCCACATCCCACATCCTGTGTCATGTTTACAGAAACACTGTACAAGAATGAAATGCCACATCCAGAATGTGTTGCCCATACCTTCGCCCATTATTCCCCTCCTCTTTCCCAACAACATGGAAAGGATAAAATGTAGGGTTCGTTTACCCAGCACTGTTCCATGAACATGTACTTCAGATTTTCGGGTATATGGATGGGGCGCTCTTTTTTTGGTGGATATTGTTTGTATTGTGGGGTTCACGGGGTTAGGGCAGACAAACAAGCTAGGCATTCAAGCCCAGTTGTCCTTGTCTGTGTGCATAAGGACTTAGTGAGCATTGGCTCTGTGCAATTACTGATAAAAAATCCCCTCGTGAAAAAAAACACCTAAAGACCAGTGAAATATCCCCACTAGTGATATGCCCTTAAACTGAGTTGTACTTCGATCTTGTCTGAGTGTCATTCAACTGGGTAGGAAATGGGTTGGGTAGGTAACAACACGCTACTGATCATTGACAAGTTGTGTGTTGCCTCTCCATAGGCTTACTTGATATGTGACTCTCCCATTTACAAACTTCCAGTTCAATATCTTTAGACAAGTAAGCGCTATGTAGAAATGCTGAACTGTCATTGGGCACTAAGAATACTTTCCACCACTAACAGGGGCCAATTTCACAGCCCTGCTTAGCACAAAAATTTACATTAACATTACATTTGTCTGGGTCATTCCGTGTCAAATCAACCAATATCCTGAAAATTGTTACGGGTCACCTCTCCGATTTGGCTGAAATTAATTTCTAACAATCATCTATATATATAATGAACATATGCAAAATAAAAAATTTCAACTCCAAGTCGTTTCGGAATTAGGGCCTGTCAAAGTGGGCGTGGTATCGCCCTTTAAAAGCGCGCGATTTGCATCATTGAAGTAATTGCATTTTGAAATGTCCTTAAGAGCACCTTTAAAATAAGATACAAAGCCGAAAACTGGTACACAGGGTAACTTGCACTCGAGGAACTCAAATCTGGTCTTAAAACAATTGTATCTAATCCCCCTTTGTCTCTACAGGCAGCTCAAAATGCAAATTTATTCTGCGGAAATAATAAATTTCCATTTTCAGGCCCCCCTAATACTCAGATTGATGATCAGAAAAGCTTCATATTACATATGTGTATTATAGAGGTACATATGGTCACCCCCAAGCAAGCATATTGCCCTTACACATTCAAACAAAAATTGGCAATGCTCCAAAGTTGGTTCCAGACAGAAAATATCAAAAAAACGCAGAAATTCCCGGTGACCTTTGACCTAGGCAACACTTACCCACCAACTTGAAACTTGCACTATTTATTTATACATGTCTGATCTACCTCTGGACCAAATTTGGTCTTGGAGACTCTTCTCCTTCATGGTGAGACAACATTTCAAAATTGGGGTATTTTGCCCATTTTCACAAATCACATCAATGCTTAAGCATAGGCCCTATGCACATGCATGGAGGAAGGATCTTTCCATGAAATTACTTTGTCTTTATTGATCCCAAAGTGTTGTAATATGAAAAATACATCACTCTTGTCAGAAAACAAGGATTCAATTTGATCTTACAGGTGTTTTAGGTATTATTTGAAGATACATACTGTACATACTGTATAACGTAGCTAGGGTACACAAAATGTCAAAGTGGGCGTGGGAACCCCCCCCCCCAAAAAAAAAAGTGTGTTTTGTATTAAATGTCCTGTACCTACAGATACACATCTGGCTTCAAGACAAGTGCATACCCAAGAAACAAAGGGATATAAAAGTAAAGAACTTTTAATTTTCTCTATAAAAATTAATACAAAGCAGTGGTGTAAAATCACCATGGCTTTCATTGGATACAATAGGCCTACAAAATGAGAATGAATACACAAAATAACAAGAGAAAGGGGAGGGATCCACCTTTTAGGCCAGATTTGACTTATTTGGGTGCAAGTTACGTCAAGAGTGATGTAATTTTCATATCAATTTAACGACAATGCAATTTTCCATATAATGTATTGCATATATACCTCCATGTGCATAGGGCCTATGCTTAAGCATTGATGTGATTTGCGAAAATGGGCAAAATACCCCAATTTTGAAATGCTGTCTCACCATGAAGGAGAAGAGTCTCCAAAACCGAATTTGGTCCAGAGGTAGATCAGACATGTATAAATAAATAGTGCAAGTTTCAAGTTGGTGGGTAAGTGTTGCCTAGGTCAAAGGTCACCGGGAATTTCTTCGTTTTTTCGATATTTTCTGTCTGGAACCAACTTTGGAGCATTGCCAATTTTTGTTTGAATGTGAAAGGGCAATATGCATGCTTGGGGGTGACCATATGTACCTCTATAATACACATATGTAATATGAAGCTTTTCTGATCATCAATCTGAGTATTAGGGGGGGCCTGAAAATGGAAATTTATTATTTCCGCAGAATAAATTTGCATTTTGAGCTGCCTGTAGAGACAAAGGGGGATTAGATACAATTGTTTTAAGGCCAGATTTCAGTTCCTCGAGTGCAAGTTACCCTGTGTACCAGTTTTCAGCTTTGTATCTTATTTTAAAGGTGCTCTTAAGGACATTTCAAAATGCAATTTCTTCAATGATGCGAATCGCGCGCTTTTAAAGGGCGATACCACGCCCACTTTGACAGGCCCTAATTCCGAAACGACTTGGAGTTGAATTTTTTTTTTTTGCATATGTTCATTATATATATAGATGATTGTTAGAAATAAATTTCAGCCAAATCTGAGAGGTGACCCGCAGCCCCATTGGTTGATTTGACACGGAATGACCCGTCTTTTAAAAGCAAAACAGGATTAAAAGCCTAATTTCCTTGTGTATCACTTGGCGATTGTTCTTTAACTGTTTGCTGACTATGAATATCAAATGGCATTTGTAATGGCGGTTTGTTTTATTGAGCGAGACATTTCGAATCCCACTCTAGTCCACTTTTCTTTGTTCACTTTTCAAAGACATTTTTTCTTAGCAATTACATAGTGCTTAAACATCTCCATGAAATTGGCCACAGATATCCAACAGGCTAGTGTTCATCAGAATCTTTTCTTATTTCCAATTTTTTGCATGAATTCAACAGTTTGCCCGCTCGTTCCAAATTCTGACCTTGCACACTCCATGCTGGGCTGGTCACCAGCATGTCATCAATGACTGGTTTCACCTGGTGGGTCGGAGAAAGTTTAGCCAAGAATTTATGGCACAGACAGATTTTTTTCCTCTCTCTTTTTTGGGGGGCTCCCCTGTTGTTGAACTTTCGATCAATCAGTACAACTGTTGAAAAATTGACTTGTTGACCCCTGACCAGTGTCTCTATTGAAATCATCATGGGACCAATCCTAGCAGTTGCACAGTATATTCCGTAGAGGGCAGAGGTCAGTCAGGGCACCCCCTCCCCCTTCAAGTTGTGTATATTGTGCACAAATCACCGGCCTCCTTATAAAAAAAGAACGATTCTGGGACTAGTACCTAAACTTGATTGATTGACTTGTAGTGTATGGCCGAGTGTTTTGACTGGTTGCCAACCTGTTAGGGAATGAGTCATTTTGTTTGGGCTTGTAATAATGAATCAACTGAAACAAGTGTGTCCTCTTGTGTGTCCTTAGAGCACTCTTATCTTGAAAGTTGACCAAAACTTGACATATTGCTGCCCCTACACTCTCCAATTAACAGTTTTGAGTTGCATACTCAACTCAAGTTTCTTCCAACTCAATTCTTATACATATGTAAATATCACTGAGACTGTCAGTTTTTCTAAATGTTTTGGTTCCGAAAGTTGTAATTTGACATGGAAACATCATAGCATTCAAACTTTTCTCGGGCTTTAAACCCACAGCTCTGTCGCACTCTCACAAAACATAGAATGTATTCTGGACTAACAAAGTTATACATTAGGTCAAATGAATAATTTGACGCTCAGATTTTACTATAAGTCTAATAGGATGACACATGATTTTTATCTAGCCAAGATTGGGGTCCAAAGAGCAATGAGAGACTTTTGGAGAGTTGGTCTTGAGTCAACAGCGCACGCGCAAACCATGCTTGCGAAATTGTGAGCATGCGCGCGTTGTATTGCTCGTGCGTGCGCGTGCGCTGTTGACTCAAGACTGACTCTCCAAAAGTCTCCCATTGATTGCTTTCCCCACATAACACACTAGCAGTACATCTTTAACTGTGTCTGACCTACAAGAATAAAGAAGTTTCATACTTGGTACAATACATTATGTGCTTGTGGTTAACCAACTAGCATTTGAGTCCCCATGCTTCCTTTCAGATACCACAGGTGTGGTCCAGATCTGAAATGTTTCCATAATAATGCCAGGCCTTGGGGGTGAGAACTGAAAACATGAACAATATTTTGGTTAAGTCACATCCAGCTTTGAACCCCGTGGAAAACAGGGGCTTAGAATATCAAAACAAAATTGGATTTACGGAGTACCGACATTGGGGAAATAAAAGTTGCACTGGAGGGCAACAGATTAGCAGGGATGTATTTCAAGGGATACTTATTTTTAGGTTACAATTTGTCATGCTCAAAGCATATTACCCCTTATTGTATTTTTTTTTGCCTTGCAAAAATGAACAGGTAGGTCTATATGTATTTTGATTCAGTATGAAAATACCTGTTGACATTTTTGTCCAAGCTTCAGAAATGGGGTTGTGATATATTGAATCACTAGTCTTAACTGGTCTGTCACTCAAGTACATAGGTTGGTGTATTGATAACAATTGACAATGTCATAAAAATAAATTCTCTGTAGGAATATATTTTTATTGGGGGTTGGCTTTTGAGAGCTCTGTTTGCCCATAGAGTAAGGAAGTCTGCCCAGATGCTGACAGAAAGATTTTCGTTCATGAGAGGCAATGTTTGGCTCCGACCCAGATTGTTTGGATCCTGAAACGGATGTGGTGAAGCCCTAGCTCCCCCTTAGTCCAAGCCCCCACCGGCTCCCTCACCTATTTATTCCTTTTGATGGCAGTTTTACCTGTCCCCCATCCATCATTCAAACAACCAGTCAGACTGCATGTAACACCTTTTTTCTTCTGGCCATTAAAAGGTGTGATTTTGTGGTGGCAGTTTTCATCCAATTCTTGTGTCAAACCTGACTCCAGCAAAATCTATGACGGTTAAATTTTTATTTTTTCAAAAAGAGATTCCTCAAAAGATGCGCAGGGAGGAATAAAAACAAGCAGAGACCCTCGGACTAACGAGCCTGCGGTGTTTTCTTAAGCTGTCTGTATGAAAAGCAGATAGCTTCTCCCGTAAATTTTATCTATGTTGCTGCATGCGGCGCTAAATAACATTATGACAAGTCTGTAATCATTGGTGGCATACCGAGCATAACTCATGATGTTCTCAGACTCCATGTGCTGGTCTTGACGACCCTCCTTCCTCCCAAATCAATGTCAGAAAACAAGGGTAGATATCAAGAGAATCAGCTGCCGTAGGCCTTGGGAGTGGAAGACCCTGAATATGCCCTCTGGAAGATTAATCAGTTGCTAGATTTAGAACTGAACAAATATACATCTTATCTTTTCCCCTGGCAGAATATCTTCCAGTCTGTACTTTACTGAATTTGTATAGATTGATAGATAGCTAATGATTCCCTTGCAAATTGCCTGGTGCGGCAAAAGACCAAAGTTAGTTCTACTCAAATTGCATCTTTGGATTCCGTCACATATCATCAACGGCTTGGCTCTGAAAAGTCTGAATCTTTGGGGTTTTGCCAACATTTGTTAGCATTTAGGTCTTTTTTTCCTGAAAAAACTCCTGATGAGGACTAGAGCAGGCTAGTCCAAACATTGAGACCTTATGAGAAGTGCAAACGATATAGAAGTGTGAAAGTAAGAACGATTCTTGCATGGTATTTCCACAAACCGATCCACATACCATTTTAGGCTTGTTAAAAACTTCTGAAAGGTGTTGGAGGGCTTCTTTAATGCATAAATGGCATCAGTTATTTTTAGTGCTCTGTGGAGCATTAGTCGTGCTATGAATTACTATATAGGATCAAAAATTTGACAGCTTGCCAAAATATATTTTGCTTGACTCGTGAAATAGATTGGCTACACTGTTTAGTGTCAACATTCTTTTTGGCGAGCTGCGAAGCAAAGCGAAGCCTATGTAGTAGTACCGTTCGTCCCGTCCGGCCGTCCGCGTGAAATGTTAAAGTTTTTTAGTATGTGCTTGAACCCCAATTTTTTATTTTTTTTTTGATGGGTGCGTTGTCCAAAATGATGTTGATATTATTGTAAATGAAAAATGTTGCAGTTTTTTCTATTGTTTCAAAATGTTGCAGTTTTTCTATTGTTTCAAAATGTTGCAGTTTTTTCTATTGTTTCAAAATTTTGATTTTTTTTTTTTTTTTGGGGGGGATGGGTGTGTTGTCCAAAATAATGTTATTATTGTAAATGAAAAATGTTGTAGTTTTTTCCGTTTCAAAATGTTGAAGTTTTGTCTATTGTTTCAAAATGTTGAATTTTTATTTGGATGGGTGTGTGTGTGTGATGGATGGGTGTTTGCTATCATGTTTGTAACTGCACGTAAGGCTGCAGCGAGCCATGACAGCTTCGCTGTTCTAGTTCATGGATAAACCAGCAATCCCTTAATCTTGTAGACTTTCACTCCCAGCGTACTTCAACCCCAGATTTGGTCCTGGTATCCCAAATAACTTTTTTTGTTTGGTTGCTATGACTTGTCCAGTCGTGCATCCCCATCATTATCATTTTCAAGGAGTAGGCTGTGTAGCGGCCCAGGCCTGGCTTATGAACTGAGTTTTGTGGCCTTCAGAATAGTTACGGTATGTTGATGTCACTCAAAATGAATGTAGGAAGTATTGTCGCATAATTCAATTTTCTAAAGCATTCGGCCAGAGAACGTCTCCCATCCAACAGTCAAATATACAATCAGACATTTTTTTTTTACGACCCTTGTGAAATGGCATGATACTCATTATTTGTCTGGGGGATTTGAAAAACAACTACTGACAAGAAACACCATGTTTGTACTTGGTCCCCAAATTGTGAATTCATGCGCTGTAGTTGTCTGGTAGTTGTGGACTTTGCTCTGTTCGGGGCAGAATATAATATGAAGCGAACCAAAATCAACAACTTTGCTGAAAACCCACTTCCTGTCTGCTCCCGGTTTGTTAGTGACGGGGCACAGTGTGGGACACAGCGGGAGGTCAGTCATCGGAAGTTTTAATTAATCACCACCTGATTGAAGCCCAAAGGGCATACACTGCACATTGCTACAATTACACTGTGCCTCTCACCACCAAGAACAACCCTAATAGGCCTTTTGTACCTGTGTAATGGTTATGGCTAATTTCAAGGGAACTAATTTTTTTGGAAAGGTCACTTTGTAGGCTTATAAATATTACATTAATTTTTTACTGCAAGTCACCTTGGGAAGAGAGTGTAAGTTGCTCACAATGCAGTAGAATTGATATTTATAACATGTTACTTCAGACATGGAACTCACTACGAAGAATTGAACAAAATCTAAGTCGTTCATCAAATGGCAGTATAAATTAGTCTTGTATAAATATTGAAATTATCGGAACGTGATATTGACTTATGACTTGCTTTATCATCTGGCATGCCTGTTTTTTTGTTATTCAATTCTTTTAATTTTTGTTTATTTAGATCCATAGAAACTTGTATTTGATCAAGGAGTCATGTTATTACAAACTTAAAGAACTAGTCTTCCTCTGATAGTAATAATGACTTAGGACAGTAAAAAAGCTTAAGAACATCATAGTCTGTGTTAGACTGGTCTGGTCCCTGTCTCCCTCTTACAGTGTTGTTGCTTGGGCATGGTACACGGTCGTAACAGGAACTGGATTCGAACCCGAGACTCTTGGCTTGCAGTCCGACTAATCCAACCATTAAACACTCATTGACACAATGTGCTCTTCCCTGTGTTGTGTATGGGTCGCCTGCCAAGTAACCCCCTTTCTAGACCTATGCTGTGTTCCCATACACACATCTTAAAGTAAATACTGGTTTGTATGAAATTACGCGGTATGATTTATGTCAGTCAACCAGCAAATAAGTTCACACACTTCCATATGATGCATCTGCAGTCGTCTGGAAATGGCATTTAACCTAAAAATGTTTCTGTGATAACCAAGGCAGCTTGTATCCCATTATCACCTAATAACCATGAACCAAGGCAATAAATTTGATCAATTAGCGTACTATCAAACTGTACATGTGAGACCCATTGCTGGGATGGAAAGGGGGAATGGCAGCAAAATTCCAGCCTGTAATTAGACTATAGCAGCCAATTTTCCCAGCTGGGTTAATACTCTTGGGGAAGCATTCCTTACACTGCACCCATGTCTCTTGACTCTCCTCCTTGCCAAGAAAAGATAAAAGCACCTGGCTGAGCAAATCTGTCCTCCGGGACTCGGGCAGAAGATGCCTCATCTATCAGTGGATGATGAGCTATACTATCTTGTCTTCAGAGGATGAGTGAGATTCCATCCTGCTGTACGAACTAGAAATTGCCCCCAATGACAAATATCCTGAAGATGATGTGAGAGGTCTGGTTTCGGTCCACCGAGTTAAGCAACACTGTTGACAGACTAAATCATTCCACTGCTCTGCAAACACTACCCTTCAGAGCTTTTTGATATCTTTTGGAAAAATCTGCGGTTTGGTTTTTGAAACATGTTGTTTGCGTGTTCGTAACCTACTTAAGAAGAATAATTCCTGTGAAATATGACAAAATATTGTGACCCGATTACGTGGTCTGCCATATTATATACATGTAGGTCCTTGCTTACAAAGCTGTTTGCTGCACTAGATATTGAAAATGAATTTCAATACACATTTTTGTATTGCATTGATAGCTGTTTTTTATTAGCACACTTAGGCCCTAATAGAGAAATAAAAGGTGTCCATTGCGATATGATTATGTACATGTAAAGGTTGTACCCATTTATGACAACTCCCTCCTCCCCTTTTTCAATCACTACGAGCTTTAGTTGGCCCTACATATAGGCCTACATTGAAACCTGTATCAAATACATGTAGTTGTATAAATTTGTGTTCATATCTCACCTTAACTGTACTTCCCAAAGCCTTGAAAAGGAATTTTTTCCCCTTCCATATTTCAATAGCTGCATTTACGGCCATTTGGGGGAATTTCAATGCATTTTGTTCACCTTTTTGTCTGGCGGAGTGGCCATCCATATCAGGCCGCACAATGCAGGCCATTCTTTGCTATTCAGGGCTTCATGGTCAGGTAGGCCTATAGGTTGGTCATTATCAAACCTCCAGCTCAGTTCACCATGTATCCAAGTTTCTTTTTATTCTCTGCAGGGGGTTATGGGAATTTTTTTTCTCGTAGTTTTAATTCATTCGCGATGTGTGGGAATGTTTACTGCCTACATTCATTCAAAGGTGTTGACAATTGTACATTATTACATGTAATAAAATTTGAAGGTTTAATATTGTATGGAGAATATTAAATCCCCAAAGATTTCAGATTTTAGGAGCTTAAGATAATGGGCTTTTCATGTTGAGACGACGTAAATCTGATTGTCACTCTCATTTTGTGCTGGCATTTTGCTAATTCTTGTTCTGACATTAATTTAAAATCAGATAGGTTTTTTGGCAGCCAAAATTAAATCTTTTTCCCTGTGTTGTGTACTTGGCAGTTATTCACATTTTTAAAGAAATGGACCGAAATATATAATCCAAAATGGCTTCCCTTAATCTTTTTGAAGCATTTATAATATTGAGTTAGGCCTATTTGATGATGTCAGTTGAGCTGCTTTTCCAATTACGACCATGCACAATTAGATTGGTCATCTTTTGTGGTTGTTAGGGGGCTGGTAGTCTTTTGTACCCAGGTGCTTGGGTCATTTGACCAATTAGTGTGGTTAATTAAGCTTCCGCTTTGATGTCATGAAATGGCCCTTGCTGTAGATGGCCTTCCTTCTGATTCCAACAACAGTAGGGCCATTTCATGACAAGATTCTTTTGATACCATTTTTTGCCCCTTTTTAATAGCAATTCATGGGTTGGTGCACTGAACAAGGACACCCCACAACTTTTATTGAGGCATAGTCATTCATTGAAAGAAGAAAAGAAAAAGAGTAGTTTGGGGGAATGGTTATTTACGGGGCGTGAATTAATTATCACCTCTTCCCCAAAAACACACTTGGCCCTAGTGGAATTCGCCTCATAAATTGTTTGGACTGCCACTTGTTCCAGTCCAAATTGAATCCTGGCAACAACAAAAAAACCCAACCCAGTGATGTCTGATTTGAAATATTAGGGGAGTGGAGGAAAGGGAGAAGGTAGTGGCCCTTATGTCAGAACAAACAGTCGGTGGTACATCCACTAGTGTCATTATTGTCTCCTAACCCTGTTTGTTTATTGCCCTCTGGTCTATGGTCCTCTTAAAACTGCCAGGACATGTTAGGTTAACTGGGCCTGCCTGCCTGAACTCTTTGTGGTCCTTGTTTATATTCTAAACTAGGCGGCTATTGGCGTAAAGACAACAGACTGGTCCGAAAGCAAAAAGAGCACGGTTGAAGTCTAGTGAGTCGGTGTGAAATGAATTCTCAGCCTGGTGTCACAAAGAAATTGTAGATGCCATTCCATTCGGGGCTCACACTGTCTTCTCTCTCAAATAGCTTGCAATGTAGGCCTTTGGGACACACAATTTGTCAAAACAAAATTGTGTTTTGCAGGTTTGGACGTCTGTTGCACATGTGTGAGGCATTCGCTGATGTGGTGTTTTACCATGCTAAAGAATGCCATGCTGTTCTTATGCTTTGCCAGTCTGTGGGCAAGAAGAAAGCTTGTAGCCTGGAATTTGAAACAGAGTAGACCTACCAGTATCTAAATGACACATCTACTGAAAAACAAGGCCTTCAACTGCTTCAATTTTACAATGCTTACAAGTATTCATCACGAAACAGGATATTTGTTGGAAGATGTCCTGATACCACTCGAGACCACTTAAAAGCTTTACCAGTGAAGAGTCATTCACAATTTTTTCAGTATTTTCAAAACAAATTAGAAAATTAGAAAATTCTTTCTCATCCCTTAAAATGATGGGAACCATTGGGAACATTTTGTGGCGAAAATCATGGAATAACTTGAATTCGTTCGCGATTTGTTTGATTGATGCGGTTATCACAATAGAACTTACAAACTTGAATTGATTTTGGAAGGATCCTGGATTTATGTTTATTTGTATTTCAATCGGATGTCTTTTGGTTGATTTCGACAACTTTTATTGATGCACTGGAACCTTGGCAGTTTGGGGTTAAGGTGTTGTTTTTGTTATAATGACCCGCTGGATTTATTTTTTTTTTGTTTCCTCCACTAAATATTTTTTATGTGGCTTGTATCAAAAGCTGGCTGATTTATTACGCTTTTCAAGGACCTAGGGCCTATATACCTCCCCTGTATTTGCTTATTTTGAGTCTGGTCCAAAGCCACGAATACAAAACCTCTGTTGCACAGACCCATGATTGGTTACCAGGCATGCAAAGCGCCAGGCATTTTTTTACCTTTCTCTCATTTTGTTTCGGCACTGTTGGCAACCTTTCAGCTTGAAAGCCCAACCCAAAGTTTGCGGTCTGGTACACTAGTTCCCTTGAAAGACAAAAACAATTATATTTTCTACTGTGTGTGACAGTTTTTTTATTGTCAGTAAATAAACCTTGTGGGAAAAAAGATCCTTGGTGCGGGTGAAAACACACAATCGAAGTTAAAACCGCACAATTCAGCAACTCGGTGAGAACTTACGGTAGACAAACATGATGCAGTGTCAGAATTACTTCATCCTTTGAATAACAGATTTCTAGTCTGAGAATATTGTCTATAAAAACACAGGAAATACTCATATACTTGTTGTTGGCTTTTTATTTATGGGAATGGACTTTTGAAATGGAGAGGGGAAAAAGTAAATACAGACTCTTCTTCTTTTATCAGTGAAAGCCATCCTCAAAACATCGTCGAAGTTCTGAGTCATTTTGTTATTTTTGAATGGACCTTCTATGAAAGTTTTGTTTTATTGTGTAATGACCTATTACGACCATCCTTATACCTCCTTTGGTTGGCAGTTTGCTGTTGTGTACTTATGGTCTTTGTCATTTTACACATTGATCTTGCTGTGAATTGGGTAACAAGATTAAATTGATTTTTGTGGGGGCATTTAAAATAAAAAAAGTGTCCTGAGTGAGTTGTCTCTAAGAACTAGGAAAGCTTTACTTCAAACAACCCCCCATTGAACCTCAATGGTCTAGTTGAAAAGCATTGCGAAGGGATGACATCATTGTTTACTCTTGCATAATCTTTGTTGGCATAGAAATAGTATGGATCCAAACATTTAAACACATCAATGAGCAATGCGCTATTCCAAATGAGCTTCATGTTATAATTCATTAAAAATATTCTAACTTGAATTGTATTTAGAAGTCAACTCAGCCTCTTGTTGATCTTTTAGCTACAAACAAGTCTCTTTTATTTATGTCTGTTTGAATTTGATCACTAATATTCCATTGCCTTTTTTTCTCAATGTTTGTTTTCTGCAGATGACATCGATAACATGCGCATCCAGTATGTGGTCTACCCCAACACCAACGCCACCAGCGACATCTTCTTCGTCAACGTCCGTGACCCAGGTATGTCAAATTGGTCCCTCCTTAACCCCCCTCCCAACGAGCTCCCACCTCACACATTAAGTACACTGTTAGTCCGAGTTAGTCGTAACCAATTGGATCGGCATGGTGTCGCTGGTTCGCTGGTGTTGATTCACTTTGGTGGTGGTGGTGCGGGTGAAGGAGTGTAATGGCTGGTAGTTGTGGTCATGGGGTGTCTATTGGGAAGTTAGAGAAAGAGAGATGCAGAAAAAACTTGCTGGTGTCAGGTTAGAAAGTGATTGTGTCAACAGTAGTTTGTTGATGGTGGGTGATATTGCCAAAGGTTTCATGGGTGGGAGGTCTACCCGATCCGCCTTTTGCCCCATAAGGGAAAGTGATGGTTGTGAGAGTGGACTTGTATGCTTAAGAGTGTGGTGGCATCGTGCCTTGGAGAGTCATTTTTGAGAGTCATTTCTGCGGATTGCTGACGGTGCTTAGTTTCTCCTCTCAAACAGTAAATATTCCCAAAAGGTTGCGGTGCTGCAGGGGGAAACGAATCAAGAAAAAAACCAATTTGTTCTTGTTTGCAAGCTTTAGAAAGCTATCAATGGGTCAACTTTGCAATGGAGGCAGCTGCCTGCAGAATCTCATCATATGCGTTGCTTAGCAACATATTGCCATGACAACATATCCAAAGCAAGCTGACTAAGTCTTTCTTAAGAACTTTTGCTCGTGCACCTTTTGGTTTGTTAACTGGCATTCCAAAAAAAACAGCGAAAGAGAGAAAGGAGTGCATGTGTTTTCTGTCGTCAAAACAATGCGAAGGGATTGCTGCTCTAGGGAGTAGAATGAGGGTTATTTGTGGGAGGAACCCTGGGGGAAGAGGATGAGGTGGGCATTGTGGAAGGTGAGAAAGTGTCCCATGAGGAACAATAGCCAAGGTGTCAGGGTGATGCGTTGAATACACACTTGAGATGATCTCAAGTGGGCTTTACCCCCCTCCCTGAAGTGGGTCGGCTCAGCGTGTGCTGTGCGGATCAAAAAAACCCTGTCATCCAAAGCAATCCTAATGCAGCAGTTTGCACCTTGGTGTGAGAAATCGGCCAAGAAAACCACATCCAAGAATCAATAGCTTAATGGGGCAGCATCTTAGGATTGGGTTTTGCATCTGTCGTTCTTACAGTGCCATGAATGCCTTGTCATCGTTCCGCTGTCTTAGAACTTTATAATTAGCAGCATCACTCCCACAGGAAATGAAATGATCCTGCGAAGGTCAATATCAGAGATGTGACTCAAAAAAACAGGCTGGACAAAATAATGTCAGGTTACGACGTGGAATGATTGATTATTTTCCCTCTAATGTTGAATGACTGAGAGCCAGTGTGCCATCAGTTCATGTGCATCAGTTCGCATTTAATCCGTAGATATGCTTGCGTCAGGTTGCAGACGTATTTGGACAGATGCGCGCATTTTTCACGGAGAGCGCAAACGTCCAAACACACATGCATCTTCCGTGCTTCTATCAACACATGCCATAATGGGGATGATGTGTGGGATGTTTCTTTTCAAGGCATTTCCGCGTGCTTGATTTTTTTTTTAAAGAATATTATTTCAGTGGATGTCGCTGGCCATAGCTGTCATCACATTTATGTCACCACCCAGCCACACTGTCACCAAATGTACAGTGTAGGTACAGATGAAAAGGAAATTATTACTTTTTTCACCCCAGTTTGTTTAATGCGCGTAACAGATGCATGTTCTAAAAATGCTTGTACTATAGAATAAGAAGAAATCATACTTCCTGTTTTATGCATGTGGATGTACAACATGTACGTCCTTAATGTTAATAGTGAAAGGCCATAGCTGGTATCATCTTGAAAAAGTGGGTTAGGCACTCGGCACTAGGCAGTGTATAATGAGAGGGGAGGTCCGGACTGACTTTGTCATATCCCTCCTATATTTAGGTTAGGAAGCGGAAGCAAGCACTTCACCATATCTCCGGCTCCTGGACTTTGTCCAACCAGCCCCCTTATCAGTTCATAATCGGGTCCCTTTGCACTGACCCCAGTTTTTGTGTCCATTCGTCTTCAAGATTCTAGAAAGGAAATCTCAAGTTGGGTGCGAAAGGTTCTTCAGGGGCAACGTTAAACACAGAATTTGAACACGCCATCAGATCGGCACACAGTGTCTTAAGGACAGGAAAATGTCTTGATTACAGGCTGGGCTTTCTTCATCAAGTTCATGGCCCCCATGGGGGTCTTCTGTTATTAGAATAGTTACCTTCCACACCTGGATATTGTCAGTCAGTACTCCAATTTGATAGCAGGAACTTGGATAACCAGTGTCTATTTCTGCCATCATGGCTAATCATTTGCATCCTCAATCAAACCATGGTAATGACAGCAATTCGATCCGATCCAGTCCCCAAACTAGGAGGGCAAAGTTTTCATTTGCTTAGTTCTTCAAGTTATGCAGACAATTTTTCCATCCGTGACTTTTTATTAAGGAACCGTTTCAGTATCATCCGTAGGTTGATTGACAAAGTCATCCATCTTAATTTGGAACATAAAGGTCTTAAGAGAACTCATGAAAGTCAGATCTAAACTTTGTAGACTGAAACTGTCTGGGCTTTTTTTTGGATAACTGAGAAAAAAAGTAATAATGTTGTCCTGGGAGTTGGGAGTGGCTGACAGTTTGATCCTAGTAGGATCTTTCTCAAACTTAGTCAAAGGCTAAATCAATAAAAATGATACAGCAATAAATTGTGCGGTCGTTTTCACTCGGTTTGTTTCTTGGTGAGAAACATTTGAAGATTTGGGCTGGTAGGACAGGAAAAGGAAATTTAATCTTTGAGATTTCTCGTTCTTTTTTTTCTTTTTTTTTCGTTGGTGGTCCATGGTGGAAATGACTCATGCACGCAATGCACCAGAACCCTTAGTGAGGGGTTGGGTTGTTGGGTTGAGTGAAATGATACGAGTCTGTAGTTCTAAAAGCCTTTCATGTTGTAGGACTTCAGCACAATGTGGACCTCTGTAAAATGTTCAGGCCATGTTGAAATAATTTTAATGCGGATTGAGAACTATTTACACTGATTCTATCAATCTTTCCGATGAAACATGGTTATATTTTAGCTCAACCAGGCATTGGTTTCCAAAAGCCTCTAAGATTCATCTCAAACTTAAAGAAACCACTTGAATTGTGAGCAAAGTGTCTTGATTGTCCCCTCGAGGAACGGATAAACAAATCTGCAGTTATGGGTAACACATTGAGGTGTCTCCTCAAAAGAAGTCAGTTAATGGCATGTAACTTTTTTCCTTGAGAGTTGACAGGGCTCATTTCTCTTACTCAATCGTTGCGTCATCGACAGAATCTTGTCCCCAGCCAAAACTTCTAAATAGGTCTTTCTGAGGCAATCACTTCTATGGCAGACAAATTTGCGGTTAATCAATTTGCCTTTCTCTCTTTGCTGTCTCTTGAGGAATGCAGCTCGGGTTGGGATGAATGATGATATTCGAATGAATTCAGAAGCATTCTCCCTCCCACTGTCTCCTGGACCAAGACTCCAAAACAGTCTTTGTCTGGCGGCCTTTTCAAGATGAATCTCTTCCAGTCAGAGTTGTTCCTCCTTTAGTCACTTTCTTTTATGCCCTCTTTCAAAAGACACACTGAATGCACGGATTTTGGTTTGCGGACCTTTTGTGCTACAAAATAAAGATTCTCTTCTTGTCTCGCTTCTCTCCCAGTTGGCCTAAATCTTTCATAGCGGTTATCTGTTTTCGCCAGAAGGAGAATGGGTGTTTTTTTTTCTCTCTCTTTCAAAAATAGTCTTGGCGGTTTAAGGAACAAATAAGGAAAGACTTACATGCATGACTTGAGGACTGAGCAACTAAACAGTTTCTGGAGCCGAGCCTGGGGAAATTGAGGCTTTTTCTTTCATTGCAAGGGGATTGTTGGTTAGGTGGGTGGAGAATGGGTGCCGCAACTGTTGGATGGGACTAGCAGAGAGGGCAAGGAGTGGCCAATGATTAGTCCCAGCAAGGATCAGAAATAGCCCCCTCCAAAGAAAAAAAAAACCCAGGCTTCTTAAGGGTTGTCCACCTTGATGATGTTTGTATAACAGACTCCAGAAATGGAAAGACCTGAAGTATGACTAAGAACCTCTTGTCCTTCCTACTTGATATCCTAAAGTGGGCATGTACCTCTTGGGGTTGGGGAAGCAGGGGACCAAAAAACACACCGATCTGCAAATATACCCACGATAACATCTGTCTCGATGAGAATCTCGGCCGAGGAACAAATCTGTCGATCCCATGATAATCATGGGCAGACAAAAAGAGGGAAACTGGGGGTCTGGCTGAGGATCTGCTGCGAATAACTCGTGATGTGAGGCAACTTATTTTTAAACTGTCTCCATTGCATCCCCCCCTCTCACAATGCCCATAATTCTGAGTCACTCACTAAACCTAGGTTGTTGAAGATAGTCTGGGACAACATTCCAAGTGTACTTAAAAGACATTCAGACTTCGACATCCGGTCATGAGCTTCTTTTTTTCCAAACTCCCGATCTCTCGTCTGACTCCAGAGTTCACAACCCCAATCCAAAACTGTAGGACTTACAGATCCAAGACTGGGGCAGTGGATTACTGCTTAAGAGCTGGGGATGTGATCTGGTGCCCCGTCTCCAATCAATGCCATTCTCTCATTCCATTCCTCGATTCACACTTTGTTTAAACTGACTGTCTACCCTCCAGAAACCCTAGATTTGGCTGGGAGCTTGGAAGGGCTAAAATATCAATCAGCCCGCCTTGTTTCTGTAAACTAACGAGGAAACAATAACCATATCACATTGCAAGAAAATGTAGGATAAAGATTCAAGAGACTCCTCTGTTGAGCTAAACAACACTTTTCTTTGGCCCTGTTGTTAGTTTCACACGGATCCAGTTCTTGATCAGTTCTCCAGCCAATGATTTTCCCAAGTAGCTTTTATAGTCCAACATGCGGAATCTGGTCATGGGAACCGAAGCCAGACAAGCCTTTGATGTTTCTAAAATTCCTTCACCTTTCATTGGTCCCCCCCTTCTCTACCCGAAGTCCCGAACAATAAAAATGAGCCCAGTGAAACAAATTTTTTTGTGGTTGAAATTTATGAGGGGAGCATGTTGGTTGTACATTATTATCCTGGGGATTACGCGGAGGTCATGTATGTGTTAGGGTTTAGCCTAGGTTATAACAAGACAAGAACCCATGCTAAGCTTTCATATTTTGTATATTTCTTTTCATTGTGTAGGCCTAAACCAGACCTGAAAGAAATCACACATGTTTTAGTTTGAGCTCTAGGAAGTTCAGTTATAGGGGAATTTTTAATTTAATACAGACATGCCTCCAGGGGAATACAGAGCAACATTTTTAGTTCTGGGAATCTGAATTGAAAAACAAAGTTCGCTTTCCTTATTCACAAAGGAAACAAAAGTAGCTAATTTGTTACCTGAAATCAATTTGTTAACAATGCTTTTATCAAATTAATCCGTTGATGCAGGTCATTGCGATTATCACATTACTAAAGTTACCTTCTTTGGTGAGTTGGGGGGGAATTCTGAGAGAGAATCTAGAATTACTCTGAGCTGGCTGGGAACAGGAGGGGGTTGGCGGTCTGAGTGAGAGTAAAGGAGCTTACTACACTTGTACCTATCAACAGAAGGACCTTGGTGCTCATTTAAAAAGCACCTGTTTTAATAATAATAAAAAAGGTCTGTGGTTTACAAACTGTAGATTGAATTATATTGTGCTGCAAATTTTAAGATAAAATGTACTAAACAATTCGGACCTTTGTTCAGCTGGAATGCATTAATGACAAATTTAGGGTGGTGGCAGGGAGTGAATGTTGCAGGCAGGTTTCTCAGTGGAGGGGGCTGGTGTCTTTGGAAGACTTTTGACATTTGGTGATTAGAAAGGCTAGGTTTGATGTTAACCATGTCCCAGACATACATTTGGACTTCATAGGAGGATAAGTGAGAAGGTTAAATCCTCTCCGCTGAGGAAGGTGTTCTGGTGTCGACAGAGGGTCGCCTGATGGCCATTTTGTGTGATCTGGGTTTAAGACAGTTCCATGGAGGTTAAGCCTGTGAGTGGTTGAGAATGTAAGTCTGAAAGGCAACTGAAGGCAGCCCATAAATCATAAACACAGTTCCCCAAGTCATATCTGGGATATTTCTCAGTCAACGAGTGCTGGCTGTTACTGTTACGCCTCCTTCCTATTAGTACTTACTTTGCACACTTGTTGGCCTTCCGTGAGCATGAGAGAGGAAGAGGTCAAACTGTAACTTTTTGTGGATGGGGAGTCCTCCAGACAATGCTGCTCAAGTCAACTGGCTTTTTGTTTTATAATTGACAGCACATGTTATTTGTGGGGGTCCCTAATTGGGGAAAGGTTGTGTCTGGGGCACATGGGGGGTACATGGTTTGAGGCCAGTCGGGCCATGCATGTGACTAAAAATCACCCTCCATCATCAGTCTGCCTGAGACTGAAGTAAAAGGGAAGAATAAAGAAGGGCTTGGGAGGAGGGCAGGGTAATGACTGCCGGCTGTGACTGAGGAAGTGGCATTTTAACATTGAATACAATGTTGTTGTCTGAGTCAACATTCCCTCATGTCATGCAGATGAATGAACATTAATTCTTGTGCCTCTAGGTTTTTTTTTCTTTTGGTGGGGGGTTGCTTGTGGGGTCTTTGATGTATGTTTGAAGTCTCCATTGCTGTCGGTATAATGTTTGATGGGGCATGGGTTAGTGAGTGAGAGTGGTATCATAACCTCAAGGATTAAATCATGTTGATGTCATCAGTTTCTGTGATATCCTTTATAATCTACCTACCTCAGTGCAGGGCATTTGCTAGATCATTGCCTTGGTGCCCCTTGTCGTTGCCTCTGAGCCCCTTGTTAATGTCTTGCTGCCCTGGGCTTAAACTTCACAAAAAAGCAAAAAACCGAATTCCGTTACTCTCCAAGTATCTCAGAGTATCCCTCCCCTAAGTTCCCTTTGTCATGCCCTGTGATATGAGAAATCAGCAGTACTATTGTCCCGAACATTTGGTCAATACAAACCATACCTTGTACAATAGAACATAAAGCATAATTTACAACAAAACCTGTCAACCAATCCATGATGTAGCAAATTGCTTTTGGGGCAGATTCTGTGGTTTTCTGTATCATTATTATTATCAACATTGGAAGCAGACACACTGTATCATTCAGAGCCACAGTCAAAGTGACTATTATAAACCCCTCTTCAATTTAATTTCCTGTCTGGCATGAAGCTAGACCTTAAGAACCAAAGAATCATGTCCGATGATATAACAAAACACCTATGGGCAAGCCAAATTTGATACTTGACAATACACATGCCCAAGTACATCCTGTCGGGCGTCTCTGTATTTTTAGACATCTCATCTCATATCCCCCCCCACCTTCTCTGTCTAACTATTAAAGAAAGGGTCATGATTGATCACCCATTGTCCTGAGAAGGATCAGCTTGTCTGAATGTGGGTAGTAGCCCATGAGAGAGCCATGTAAGAGAAATTGTAGCGCCATGGGATACAAGATCAGCAAAACAAACAAACACTATTGAATTTCCATTCAAAAGGGCCCCCAAACCTCTACCGGTTGACCTTTTCCCGATTGCATATCAATTCAGTATTTTTTCCCAGAATAGGGTAAACTTTAGCATTCATCCTGGTGATGAAGTCCAACCGATGACTCATGTCCATTATGTCCCTTTAGTTTAGTAGTACATTATTTGTTTTTCTTGTATTTTTTTTTAAACGTCCATTCATTCGTGCGATTCATAAAGAGTTCAAAAGTTTCCATGTTTTGAAATGTATCGACCTGAAAATCATTCATTGGTGAAGTAGTTGGCTGATAGGGCTGGGGATTAGCTCAAGGGATCAGATTGAATTTGATTGGATTAAGATGTGACTGGGCTGGTTGTCTGGTCTACAATAAAGCTGCAAGAAACACAGATACACAAAGGAAAAAAAATGATATCTTATTATTTGGCTGCCTCGGTGTGGAGCTGCCTGTCGGCCAGATAGCGTGTAGCGTCCCACACTTGTTATCAATAATTGCAATAACATCAGCATATGTGAAGACTATTCTGTTTTATTGAGCAAAGAGATTAGGCCCTATATTAATATCGGAAGCCCCCTCCCTCCCCTTTGCCAGTAGTGTGTTAAATGGGAGTAAATCCCATGTAGGCTGCTGGAGTAAAGCAGATAAGCAATTTCATGTACCAACCATGGATTCTCTCACACCTTGGCAAGGTCACAAATCATACAAGGCCATCTCGCATGAACTGCAGTGCAAATTAGAGATTAGGTCTAAGTCTTAAAACGAGAATTGCAGAAATGATTAATGATTATTTATCGCTTGACATCATGATTGCTAGGTATATTATTTCAGGTTTTTGTTTTTTCTCCGATAGCTTATTGGAGACTTAAGATTATTTTTATAGCTTCTCTTGGAGCTGCTGTGTTTAGTTTGCTGCTTCTTGGGGGATGTCTTGATGGCGAGTTGTCGTTGACCATGGAGAAGTTTCCTGTCTAGACTAGCCCAGGAAAGCGACATCAGTTCCCACCTGCCGAGGGAAAATGACTCAGAAATGGGCTAATTTTGGTTATCGCCAAGATCCGATCGTTATTTTGCAGATGGATGGGTTAGGATCGTTGCCACTCGATGCATCTGGTTGTGGTCTTGGGGCTCTTTGTACGTGCTAGGGCATAAGGCCATCACTGTGGTCTTGTTCCTGTCCTCCTCCATATTCTACACCTCATCTGTGTTCCTTTCTACTGGTGCCCAATCTGTTCCATTACCCTGCTTTTCATTTGGTTATAGTAACAAGGTACCAGTCTCCCTTCAGTGTTCCACTACCTTGTTTTTAGTCAGTGGACTCTAAATGGAAAACCATCTCTTTGAAACACATAGGCCTACACCTTGTCCTAAATTGCACACTTGTGTCATGATACAGAATATAGGCCTACCTATCAGTAGAAGTTGGTCATTACAGGCATCCATTATCAGGTGAACCGGAATCATTGCTTGATCCACAATTTGTTTGCAGACTTAGGGGCACCATTAATGAGTTTACAGTGTGTAGGAGATACAACCCGTTAAAACAAACTTGCTAATCGCACCCTGAAGTGTTGGGTAGATCCCATCAAACATCAAAAGATTGTAACCGGCCTCACCCCACACACACACCCAACGGCAATAAAAAGCAATATCTCTTATAAACCCATCCAAATGATGCCCTAAGCTCTCATCTCATGTTGATACTGCTCATAAAAGTATATTGTATTTATACATGTTCCAAGTGGGACAAATATCACAGTAATTATCCACTCCCAAGTTTCTTTGACTGTTTGAAAGCCGCCAAACATAACGTAACGACCACTTGTACATTATGCAAAAGAAATGAGCAAACAGTGGAGTTGATACAGTTACTTTATCTTATCACTACTTAGGTAGCCCCTTCAACAGATAAGATCCCATGTATAAATCCTGTAGGCCTACCCAGTGTTCAACTTATTTTAAACCCCCAGTTGTTGAAAGCAAACTCATTAAGCGTCACTACCCCTTGATTATTGCCAAGATAAGTCAGAATTGGTAGTTTGTGGGTATGTTCACACAAGCTGCAGGCATGCAACTTTTCCTCGGATCAGCTGATTTCCTCTTTTTTTCACTTCACTCTTATGCCATTAAAAAGTGAAAAACACTGTACAAAGTATGGTAAAGATTGGAATTTCCTCTTTTTTGGAAAGTCCAAGTCGCATGCCTGTAGCTGCTAACTTCTCTTCTAAAGTTGCTTTCTGAACCACACTCCTGCCGTGATATTTTAGCAGCAAAATTAGCAACTCGTGTGAACGTGCCCTGTTACACCATGAGAAGCTATAGGAACTATTTGCAGTTGCCAGTATGTTTTGCCCCACGGACAACAGCTCCCACAGATGTAATTAGCTTCCAGAAAAACAAACAAACTAACAAACGGCCAGGAAATTGGCCATGTCAGGCAAGAATGTAACAAGTATACCAGGATAACTTTGCATGCGATTGCAGTTGGTAACCTGGCTTCTCATGTGCTTGCACGAATGCAAGACATTGCCCATGGCATTGCCCTAGTTGACCATATGAGGAATCTGGCATTATTGCAGCTTCAGACAGAATTGGAATCCTCATCTGTGATCTGACTAAAGTCCTAGACTCTGGCATGTTCCTTCATCAAATGCAGCTGTTCAACTCCAATGCACACATTCTTGAAGGCTCAAGGAACTGGACACTGTGAATGTTTACAACTCAAGGAATCAGTATAGTAGAGTGTAGGAAACATGATTTGGTGGGAGGGGGCTTAAAAAAGTCCCCCAGGGGGACGCCAATACCATCTCCTTCCTTCCTCTTTCCAGTTTGCATCGCTTGCAGAACCCCCACAAGTCTCACTAGATTATGTATCCCCCACGCAGCATTCTGAAAGGTCTTGTACCTGTGCTGCAATGTAGCACCCTTTCCTTAGATAGCCCTTATGTCATCTTTGGAGTCAAGACCCTACTATGAGTTTGGACTGCCACAGGAGGCCATGGCCTTTGCTTTCCACAGTCTTGGCCTTGCCCCATTTTGAAGGGTAAAGCTAAAAGCATCCCTACCAGAAAATATTAACCTAGTATAATTTGAGGCTTCCATGCTGTGCCTCTTCATCAGTTTATCAACAATTCACATTTTTCACGAAATCCTTTGAACAAAAAGACCCTTTTGGAGGAATTTTTATCTAGTTTTTCAACATCTTAGATCCATGCAATCACAGGCCATTATAAAAAAAACTGAAGGGAGTGTTGGGGCATATTTCATTTTTTGAGATGTATTCCATATTCCACCACCAGAAGAGAAATCACTCAGCAAATGCATCTCCAACTCTTTCCTTTGCTTTTAGTATTCCATAAACACAGTCCACCAAGAGAAACATAAACACAGTTTCTCTTTAAAATTTGACTGGCATCTCTGACAGTCTGGAAATCCAATATCCACCCCCAAGACTTGATATTTCGTGCCAAGTTAATGTTCCATAACAGATAATGGCACGGAGAAGGGGCAGTGTATGTTGATGTATATCTTAACATCTGGCTGTGGAATGATATAGGGATGGAAATGACGTGTTCTTCGGGCAGGACTGATATTCAAGATTCAATTTCTGAAATCCACAATGTAACATGGCACAATGGTTGATTCACATTGCAAGCTGTTGCTGTTTTCTTGAAAATGAAAATTGGATGATTTCTGTTTAGTGGCAAGAACTTGAGGTAATTAGTGCCAAAAGTAGGTAGGGTGCTAAAGATGGTGCTTAAGGGAAACTATGGACTGCAGGAATGAATGCGGAAATTGGAGGGTTTAGAAATTGTTGTCATGAGGGTATAGGCCTAGGCAGAGGTGAAATGGTCCTTATTAAGTTCACAATAGTAGGTGACATCCTAAAGAATGGTGTTGCCTCCAATCTCCATGTCAATACTTCAGTATTAGGCTTATAAACCAACCTGCCTCCCTGACAAGCTTGTCCTCAACTCCTCAAATACCAGACACCAGACAGACACCATCTTAGAGACCACACAATATTTAGCCTTCAAGTTTATTGACTGTAGTTTGCATTGGCTGCAGGGAGTGCAGGCCCCCTTTTGCTGGGAACTTTTTTCAAGCTTTTTTTCCCTTTCTCCTCCCCACCCATTGAAAAGATAACATTAGCAGGGCCGGGCTAGACTCCTGACAGTGTTCTCATTGTGTGTTGGGTTCGCATCCCTCCAGGGTAGAAAATATTTAGTTAGGGGGTTTGGGGGTCTTATTTTTCTGTTTTGTTTTACCAGTGTTCTGTTTTTTGGGTGAATGTAATGGGAAATACTTAGGGTCTGGGGGCTTACTCTGAAGATTGAATAAATATTCTGTATCAAAGCCAGAACTCAACATGAGGAATGTAATGTACACAGCCCGGGTCTGTTGTCACTGCACTGTTGATACAAGGGACAAAGGGTATTTATCCCGATGTAGACATTTTGAGGTGTTGGTGCGGATCTGTGCATGAAAACCTGATATCGAATACCGTGCTGTATTTGTTGAATTCATGTGAATGACGAGTTGGCGCATTAATGATGCTGCATCCAGAACAGAAATTATCTGGCAACCTTCTTAGGCAAGACTTTTCTGTTGGTGCTTATACATTTTTATTAAGGTTTTCATCCCTCCCCTTCTAAAATTGCTTGTAATATTTATGGGATCAGTGTTCCAAACAGATTTTTATGGACCCTTTGTGTATATTACATAAAAACCTGTCTGGGTCCTGGACTCCATCTAGCCAATTAAAGTGGTGTACCTACCTGCAGGGCAAAACCAACTGCCACCTGCTTTATGTTCTCGCATGATGGTGGTGAATGCAGTTGGACAACTCAAGGTCTAGGGTCCTAGACCCTGCAAGTCGCCACCAACTTCCTTTATATATCAGGGGAGTCATTCTTTCAAAAATCATTTTGTTAGCCTTGTGAGATGGCTTCTTTTACTAGTAAGGCTTTATGGGCAGATATATTCAGCTGTGGTTTTGCTGATGGATAGCACATCCCAGCTTGTCCCAGACAGGAAACCAGACTCTACCCTAATGACATGTTCATGGGTGTCCAAGGCCATCTGTGATCAGCACATTGATACCAGACTAAACAGAAGCTTAAGTACATATCACCCATTTTTATCCCAGTCAAGGCTTTCCTGGGTGTGTGCTACTGGGTTTGATTCTTTATCCTTTAGGGAACTCTGGTAGCTCAATGAGCATAGTTTGGAGGGATGAAGAGAATATTAAGTACACAGAAGTCCTGAGGAAGGGACTGGCTCTCTATAGCTAGCTGCATATCTTTACATTCATTCCCCCATTAGTTTACCCTGGGGTTGGGCACCAGTTACAGGGGTCAACCCCAAGTTGATGATAGCAACTGCTCCCAGCCATGAAGTCATTGATCAAGTATGTTGCTCAGGCTGGCAAGGGTTCGTGAACTTGCTCATGAAGGGACTCTGCTGTTCCAGGAAGGAAAACACCCCAGCTTGGTTGGCATAAAGGGACCCTTTTGTGACTGCTGCCCTGCCCCAGGTTTGGGAAACATAGGGGTAATTTTCCTCCTGCCATTACAGGTGGGTGTGACCCAAAAAGGGGTGTGAGGGTGATTTAGTGCTTTGGAGACTTGGGGCCTTTCTCAAAGCTCCGGCTCCGGCTCCATTTCATAAATCCATTTTAAAACTATGGGTATCAAAAAAGAGACTTTTGGCTGCAGATCAGAAGAAGATTCTTTGGTTTGAAACAGAACAGAGCTTCAGCTTCAATGAAAAACCACAACCTATATTTTCAGTAAATGGATTACAGAGCCAAGCTTTGAGAAAGGCCAATGATAGATGTAATTCAGAGAACACAACCATTCCTACCCGACCTGAGGTCACATAAAGGTCAAAGGGTCATGACCTGGGGAAATTTTTACAAGAGGTCATTCCCCTCTGAAGATTAGCATGCACCAGTGGTCTCATTGATTCACACTAAAGATTAGTCTTACTTTTATTGGCAGGAGAAACATTTTGTTTGGGTATAGAGTAGGTTCTAGAACCTTATCCTGAAAGGTCTTAATGTGGACATCATGCTGGGGGTTGTTGAACGGTGCTGGTTTGATGAGAGGTAGCCAGGACTTCTGGATGTTGCAGCTAGACACTTGTGACTAATGATCAATTTTGTCCTGATGACAAAACAAAACTCTCCAAACCTCGAGTTTTATTGTTTTGTTTTTACCTTCCTGACTGGACAATCAACATGAAACAGTCTCGCTTTCAGGTTGCCTCTGTAGCCATGGGAAATTACATTGACATCATGTTCTTGAGAGTTCTAAAGAGATCGATATTGAAAAGGATTTGGAGAAAATTTAGTACCTTTTTTTTGTTCTGCCAGAGATCATTGGTGACAAGGGGAAGACAATTGGGTTTTGTGCTGGAATAACTTAGGAACCACCAATGTGAAACAGTTTTGAAGAGAGAAGGGATATTTGATGTAAATCCAACTGGCTTTGAATGAACAGAACACCACCTTGTTCTCAGTAGTTTCTCTTGCACTGCATGATCAATGTTGTAACCTTGCTCTGTGCTGTAATTTGGCCCAACAGACCACAGCGGTTGCCCCAGGGACAAGAGATAAGACCACATGTATGTTATTTTTATTTTATTGGCTGGTGGAAATCTCACTTTGATTATCAAACCACACACTTGATTGTTACCAGCCTCTTTGGATTTTATATTTTCCTAACAAAGTATGAAGTTCGTAGGTTCAAACGGAGGTTGCTTAAAGTCTAAGAGGTCACATGAGTTGATGATCAAGAGGGCCCGGATGCACTTGAGGGGCACTAAGTTTTGTCGGAGTATGCCCTGAATGGTACCAGACCTCAAATGCTTAGGTCTACTGCCGTGATTTTTTTCTTATGAACTTTGATCATGTGGTTTGAGCAGCAAATCTCAATTTGTATAAAACTTTTTTTTGGGGGGGGGGTGGTATGTGCATGATTTCTATCAGTGGTATAGAAATATCAGGATTTGGTGGTGGAATCTTTGCGAGTTAAAAAACGAAAGAGAATTGTTTTCCTTGAGTAAATTTTGTCCTGTTCTATAATAAAAGAAGTCATTTGAGAAAGGTCGAGTTCATGAAGGAAAGATTTTTCGCAATTTGCATCTTGAGGTGTTCTGAAACAGGCCACTTATCATGGTATATAACTTGGTAGGAGGATTCCTTGGTCTTCGCTTGTCTCAGCAGGGACTGACACAGCATTCCTTTCTTGAAAGGAAAACCACAATTGATTGCCTAAGCTCCCTCATCCCTTGTTGTGGAAACAAAAAAGGGTCGCAGGAGAAGTATTCTTCGCTTGCTCCTGGTCCCCTGAAATCTTGTTGGAGAGCTTAAATCACAGATTGGAGGGTATTATAATGCTTCCGACCAAAAACAAACATCCACACAGGAATTTCCATTCCCTTGTGCTGTTAAATTTTTTTTTCTTAGCTCGGGGGATAAGCGGTGAAGGAGATTTCACAGCTCTGATCCTCTCAGGACTCTTCATTCCCCGCATCATGTAGTGTTTGTATCATGCGAAGCATAATCGTCTTTCCCCCACATCCTGTGCTGTGTGTTTCAGCCATTTTTGTTCTTCTTCAGTCGCACCTTTACCCCTCAATGAGATATATTTTTAATCTGAGGGCTTCTTGAATAGATCCCGGCATAAGAGGAGATTACAAAAGAGCCTCCAAATCTTTTGGCTGGACCAGCAATCCAGCCTGTATAACTCAATCTGTGGGGTTTTTGCAATGAGCTTCTCCTGTTTGTGATAAGATGGCCTGGAATTAAATATCCCTAACCCTTTTGTTGTGGATGCCAGAGATTGTTAGGGAGAAGAAAACAAAATCTCTGCATGGAATTAACGTGCCGAATGCAAATCGGTACCCTGTCCTTGCTGGATTGATAGGATTACCAAGATTTGACAAATTTCACCGGTTCCTCTCTTGCCTTGTGGTTGTTTGTTGATGTTGATGTTGTTTTTATGTGGTGCGAGTAAAAACGGTAATAAAATTTGTTTCTTTTGGGGTAGGCAGCATTTGGTTAAGAGTCGTCCTGTGAGATGAGTGTCTGCTTGGATATTTGTGTGAAGAGGGAATGAGCTTTATGCTCTTGGTGAAGATTCTCCCCAGTGAGATGGCGTATCATTTCTTGGTCATGAACCACAAGTTTAAAATCATCTGGCCACTTTATTGTCTACTCGATCATCTAAACAAGATGCACAAGTTTCGTGGGGTATGGAAAACAACTTGACAAGTCAAAGAACAGGCCTATAGTTCTGCGCTGTTCTTTTGGTTGGGTGGTTTTGTTTATGTAAGTTAGATGAGTACAAGAGAGACAGTCTGGAGAATGGAAAAAAGGAAGGGTGGAGAGCCAAGGGGAGAGGGGGTCTATCAGATGGGATGGAATGGGTTGTCTCCGAGCGCCAGCCGGACGAAACTAACGTGGGGGAAATGATCGGATTTGCAGCCAGCCATGGTGGTTGGAAAAAGCGGCACCATTATCTCCCTTCTTCACATTAAGCACATTCTTCTATCACTGACTCGCTTTATAATAGAACCCGCTAGTTAGAAAGGGGAGTTAATGTAAGGGAACGGAGACGAGTGCATTTTGCCTGGGTGTAGCTAAATTGTTAAGTGCGTCATATAACCCTATAGCTACAAATGCAGTAGTGAAACCATGCCCTTTTGTTTTGATGCTATCTGTTTTTTATGATAGTGCTTAGCAATTTCTAGTCATGAGGAACTCGCCCCCTGTCAGGTGGACACAAAGCAGGCAGCCTTTATAGGCATGTGACTGCTGGTCACCTCTCCTCGCCTAGTGGCACTTCAGAAATTTGCAATGGCTGGCAAACTCCAATGGGTTTGTGTGAAAAGGCTGTGCCAACATGTGCAAGTGTTTCACTTTAGTACAACATAAAAAAAAAGAGAGAAAAGAAAGGGGCCGAGCTATTTCACCAGATTGAATTGACTTCCATCCCCTTTCACAACTGGTCTAGAATTAATGGCCATTCCCCGGGTTAGTTTTAGTGTTACACAGCAGCCGCCCAGCTGTAAAGGATATTTGTCTCCCTCGCTTTTCCCACTGAAAGTGCACATCCGAATTGTCTATTTTTGTCCTCTAGGCCGTTGGTGCCAGGGGTCTGTTAGCAGGGGAAGTCCTGCTTCTCTTAGGTACCCCCATTAAAGCCAAATAGGTTATTGGCTCAAATCCTCCCATTAAGAGTCCGGGAAGCTTTCAAGGGTGTGTGCTGGATTGGGAGAGCAAAGGCTTGGTGTGACTGGGAGCCTGTGGTGAAGCAGAGCATTGTAAACATTTCGCCCGCAGCCCAAACTGACCTCAAAATGATGCGTTTTCCCCAGACTATTAAGGAGCTTTGAGCTCACTGTCAACGCATAATGAATAACGTTCATTGTGGTTTCATACATAAATGACCTCATCCCTAATACTTTGCTATTTTCTTATTGCAAGAAAGGAATAGGACCAATAATTGGAAATGCATTTGGGTACAAAACCAAGAGTCCATCGTAGGAAAGATTAGGAGTCGATTAAACCGTAGTTAATTTTTTTTTCCTCTGTCAGGAAACCTGCTGCCATTCATTAGTTTCAGATTAGAGTCGTTAAATTTGCAGGAATCTGGCTTTTCCTGATAGGCTTAAGAGGAGCTTGTTGGTGGGGCTACCTGGTCAGACTTTAGGAGATTAATAATGGTAGAGGGATGGGAGAACACCTGGAACGAGGCTCTGACATCTTGAGAGTTTCCCTGAGTAGAGTTTTTACTGTTGACCACTGATAGAGCATTTGATGAGTCTGCACTTGGACCGGGTTTCTAGTGTAGGTCATGCTGAATTAAGGTTTTGACTGAAGTGTTTTTTCCTCAGTGAACAACTGGATGCACATCTCTTGGGATGGACTAGACTAGGTCCTATAGAATGAGACTTGTGTTTCTGATCTCAGAGAAATTGCTCGGTAATACTCACTAAAGATCTGGGGCTATAGGCCCACTTGATAGAAAATATACCCTGTGAACATACTGTGCGAGAAAAATGAGAAATATGTCTCCTGTTTAGGGCCACATTTCTCTGGGTTGGTCCTATCACTGCTTAACCCAATCCTCCTGGAGGATTTAGGAATCGCATTCACACCAATACTATTTGTATTAACATCTGGCAGATTCCCCTTTTTTATAGGCCTTATTCATGGTGCATCTGAACCTTCCTTGTATACCCTTCAAGCAAAGAGGACACCAATTCTTAAAAGAAAACGGGTACCAGACTATTTTGAATCCAATCCTCGGTTTGAATACACTGCTTCGAATGCAGGATGGACGCACCATGAATAAGGCCTATTGCAGTGAATCCTTGTTTTGCCCATATTGACTAAAATGATGTAACTGCCTGCAAATTGAATTGATGAGGTGGGGCTTCCTTGTATCAACAGTTTTAACAGTCCCTTCTGGGCCTGCCTCTCTGTCTATTTACCAGTAACTGAGATTAAGGACTCGGCCTGTTTTTATGTACTTTTATTGGTGCAATTGATGGAAATTATTGGGTAGATGTTAAAAGGTATTCTCAGCTCCAGGTGTTAGAGTATGAATGCTGTATCATAGAATAGGTCTCAAATAAAAAAGAATTTGACACCATTTTCCCTTCACAACAGTGGGCCTCTTTGCTTGTTTTATTCAGTATTATCATTAGCACTTACGGATAACATTCCGGACTCCATTTTGCTGTTATAAAAAGGAACAGACGAAAGAGAGATAAATTAAGTGGCATTTTATTGTTGGCAGAAATGCTTAATGGTGATAGAATTTGTTTTCCGGGGGAAATAATACCACTTACAAGACTTCACTTTGGATCCTTTGCGGGGAAAAATACGTTTATTTTTTGAAGATTTGTTTTTCCGAGGGTCGAAGAAAATGTGTTTGTTCCTGTGACCGCTCGCGGTGATTTTGTGAAAGGTGAGGCGAGAAAATCACTTGGAGAGTCGGACAAGCTCACAAAGGAGACAATACGGCGGAGTTGACTATTCATTTGGCTTTTTGGCTTTTTGGTTGGGATCAAGGAGTCGGGAGGGGGTAGTCAAGAGAAAAAGGAATGTGCCCCATCCAGAGCGGAATAAGAAGCTCTTGAATTTTTCTTTTAGTTTTTTTCAGTAAGAGAATTGATGCGAGAAAATTAAGAGAAAGCAGCACAGATCAGTTTGTCAGGTGATTTTTGATCCTTTTTTTAAGGAGGGTGGATGGAAATGTCTGAGCGATGAACCCATACTGGGAGGTTATCCCGAGCTACAATGATAAGATTGGTTTGGATAAAGCACAGTGTCAGTCATATAGGGGTGAACTGCATCCTAATAAGAGTCTTGGATTTGTTGTGGAATGCGTCTTGCCTAAAATGGTTGCTATATAATGCCAGGAGAAAACAGAAATCTGTCAGGTCCAGATCTTTTGGTTCTAAGAGGGCCAATGACCGCTGCATTCTGAAAGAAAAAAAAGAAGTGAAGGCATGTCTGGCTAATGATTTTAAGGGGGTGGTCATCAGACAATGGGTGAAAAGACTACCCAAACTGCATTCATGTTGAGAATGTGTGCATCTGAGCGCAATCATAAGATCAGTTTCAGGGGCTATTGTGGCCATTCCTGGGATCCCTCATCAGAGACCACGCTTGCCTCAAGGCGGGAACAGACTTTGAGTCTCGGGATCAGGCCTGGGAGCACATCTATGATTTCCCTCCCTTGAAAAGAGAACACAAACTGCTGCATGCCTTCATCTTTTCATGGTCCAGAGTTCCAAAAAGTTGCCTGGGCAGTCCCTGGGATGTCTGAAAGTCCTAACGCTGGTCCACAAAGGCCAATTAGTTCAGAAATCGTCTTCACGTGATGAAGCCAACCATGGCCAATCCTATTTTGTTGGAAGCAGGGGCTCTGGGGCTCTCTGAACGGGTCTGGGCATGTATCTTCATTAGTCATCCACCTGTGCAAATGTTGAGCTCGGTTGTTTGCAGACTGTAGGGGCCTACATACTTGGACTCTCTCAGAATGGGGCTTGGTGCATGCCACCCGTGACGTAGCTCTTTTATCAGGGTGTCCCTTTGGTAATTTCATGTTTCGGCAGCAATTAACTTTCGTTTGCGAAGGGGAGCTCAGTCCTCAAGATTTGAAGTCTGATCCCTGGGAACTGAGCTTGTTTTGGTCTTTTGATCTCTTACTCTCCTGATCCCTTGACTCAAGCACGTCCCATTGACGTCTCTCAGTTTGCACAGATCCAAGTTGCCAGAGTTAATAAGAATACCTGAAAACTAAAGATTCCACTTTCCCAAGGGGTTGCAATTAGTGCATATGAACGAAGCAAAATGATGGGAAAAAATGGGATAGACACTGAAGCCTGCATTAGTCTGGACTCTGAAGGAGTCGCGCAGGATCCGCTCAAAATCCAGCCGGCCTGCCATGCTTAGTCAATGACAGGCAGCACCGATGATGTGTTCCCTGCCGATAGCAGTGCCTTGTCGAGAGGTCTAATTGGCACTTCCTCCCTACTTGGTCCAAAGGCACTCTAAGTAGACACGGAGACATAGTGGTCTTATACAACTTATCTCTACACTCTCTCTAGTTTCTCGTGTGGGGCTTCTCAGGCGAGTATGTCCCAGATTGAAATGCATGTTCCTTATAGGATGTACGTGCGTACGTATGTTGTTTCCAGTCTGTCAGCAACACTTAGTAATCATGAACTGTGCTGTCCTGTAACATAAATACCCGCAAGGGAAAAGATGACTATGGGAAAACATGGCAAGTTCATGTTAGAATAACGGATGGGAGGGCGTGGGTGAAGTTAATAAATTTTGAGAATTGGTGGTGTCACCCGTTGAGACTTAATAGAAATTTATTGAGTGATTTTGCCCTATCAAGCTTTTCTTTTTATTCAACATCATCCTGTATCCCTCTTTGTCCAACCGTCCTTTGCAACCTCTGCGTTCATCCTCTTTTCTGTTTTATAACTTCATCCTCTTCTCCTCACTTCCAAAGAAAGAAAAACCTCCTGTGAAGGAGAAGGGATCACTCTGAGCTTCTGAATGATGCCTAAAAGACTCTAATCCTCCGCTCAACCCCCCAAAAAGCTCCATCGAACCACCTTGATCATATGCATGACTCAGTTCCACCTCTTGACCCCAACAGGAAAAGCGACTCTTTTAAAACTGGGCCGTGTTGCTGTTCGTGAAAAATGATGAATGCATTTTTATTAAATCTTCCTTCCTTAAACCTTCCACGTGCAATATACTGTGTATGTATACTTGTATTCCTGGCGCACACCTTGGTCCATGGTCTAAGCTCTAGACAGGTTGTCATGTGATATTGGTAGCAAGGGGGGCGGGGATAATGGGATAATATTGGGAGGAAGTAATTTATTATAAACCCGTCTGTAACTTGACCTACAGTTGTCCAGGTTATGCTCATTTCCAAAGAATGATATTCATTTCAGTTTGGAAAATAAAAAATGCTTATTTGCTCAGGATAAGCCATGTCCCCTTGTCCTGAATGGGAGTCTGGTTTAGATCCATTACGGTTTGAATATATTTAGAGTCACTCCCCTTTGAAAACTTTGCCCATGGTGTGTGTTCCTAGCAATTATCAGATGGCGACTTGCTTCAATATTGTAGAGTCTTGTTCAAATGGCATCCCGCCTCAAGTCCTCTCTACAGGTGCCCATCTGAACACACAAAACAAAAGGTTGTTACCCTGGTTGTCAGACTTACTATAGCAGCCTGGAGCTAGCTCAACAGGCTTCCGAACATCCCCCCATGTAATTGACACTATAGATCAAAGCCTTGAAACAGAGAAGGCCGAAAATTAATTTGCTACTGGATGGTCTGCTGGTCTGGAGCTGTTAACTGGGAGGTCATTGGCCATACTTGAAATTCAATGACAGGTCCCGGGGCGATAATTACAAAATGGCCTCACTGCCTGTCCTTTCTGAACAGGAAGAACCTGGGAACTGTTGGCCCCTAGCTAGCTAGGCAAAGACCCTGTATGAAAATTACCAGTCCTCAAATGCTTCACAGATCTGGATTTAGATAGACACCCCTTTTCCTTTACCTGGGGGAAGTTTGAAGGTCAAGCTGGGCTTCAGAGGATGTAGTTGAAACTTGAAATTCCCCAGCCTTCCGGAATAAAAAAACCCAAAAGAAAATCTTCATGCACTCTACTGCTGTTAACAAAAGATGCCAACTCTATACAGAAATGGTACAAAGGATTTTCAATGATGAAATTTTTGATGGTCTGATTCAGGTAGTTGTGGCGGTATCACAAAGGAAACTGCAAAAATTCTTTCGGGTGATTATTCAGCACTGTATAGAAAGTTATTTCTGCTGTCAGGATCAAAGCTTTCCGTCCAATTTTCAAAATCGTTCACTGACAATAACGAATCAAGTACATTGTCAGTTAGTTATGAAGCCAATGTCGAAAGTTTTTTTTTTCACCTAGTTCTGAATTTCGGTTGGCTGCTCAAAATTCCTGTCAAATTTTCCCTGCATAATGAGGATTTGGTTCCCTGAATGGTGGTATTGTCAGCGAATGGAAATGACATCAAAAGTGACGAGTGACGTCACTGGCCTCTAGCCATGGATAAGGGTCACTTCTCTGCAAATTCTATTGCTGAAAAATATGTAAGCTATTCTGTTCATGGCCCTGTCACTCTTTGTGCGATGACAGTATAGCACCTGTAAGTTACAGCTTGCTAAACACTTCCTCATTTCAGGTCTCCAAATGCCCCAGTTTTCTGAAAATAACTTCACATGTAGGCCTACTACTTGCTTTTCTGGATTATTTTACCTGAAAGTCCCCACTTCAGAGACTTGGTAAAATAGAAGAAAGGGTCTGGTCATCAAGAAGCAAAGACTAAAAGGTTAAGAGGAATAAATTTCAACCTCATCTGCTTTTACTCCAAATGCTACAATTCCTTTCAAAGACCTTTCCCTTCCCCTTTAAACCACTTTCCTTCCTTCATCCTTATATCCAACCATAGCTTTGCCTTTAGCTGCAGTAATTTAGTCAAGTTTACCATGAGAATAACCCTGACTGAAAGAGCTAGGAGGATTGGAGCCTGGCATAGATCCACTGCATTAGTGATTATCTGGATGAAAAGTCGGCCACTCCTGGGGTTTCAGCAGCTGGAGTCTTTAGGAGTTTAAAACTAGCTTTCTTGTTATGTTGGTTCACTCAGTCATATTGATGACTTATTGATTGACTCCCTTCCCCCTGCCAAGCATCCCCCAAACCCCCTAGTGATTTACTTAAATGGACAGAGCACTTGAATACCCTCCCAATCTTTGAGAATAGATAGGAGGGGAAGAAATTGTCTTCCAGCACTATTGTCCTCCCAAATTACCCCACCCAAGCTCTTGGACTGAATAGGATTTCAGATTGATGAAACTATAAGTGCTGGTTAAGCTAAAGCACCCCTGGATATAAATGACTAAGGTGGATTGGTGTGTACATTGACTGCCTAATCCCATTGTTGGAAGTTTAAGATGTGTACTTAAGGAATGTTTCAGGAGAGGATTTTTGATGGAAGAGGAGTGGTTTTCTTTCTCAAAAATGTGATAACATCCGGTATTTTCTATGCCCCTTTGCACCATGGATGTAAAAAACAAGTAAGAACTTACTTCAGTTGCCCTTACATTGCCTTGATGCCCCTTTCCTCACCTCAGTGCCCTGGCCCAGGTCATTTCCTTTGTGCATCTGATCATCGCCACAGTGCCCTTGGTCATTGCTTTGGGTGCATGCCCCTCATCCACACACCATGATGTCTTGGTGCCCTTGGTCATTTATCATATGATGCTTCTGGTCATTGCCTTCCTGCCTCTTGAAACCTGTTTTCTCACAAAGTCACAGAAGTGTCGTAACAAATAATTGTACTTCCCCCACAGTGGCATGGTGACGTTTTTGTGAATCGTCACTTGCCAGGAATCAGCAGCCGCTCACTTATATGAATTCAGTACCTGTAGTTCCGTGAACCATCTTGTAAGCTTGATCTCTACTATGAGGGTATCTATGGTATCCAGCATGGATACCGCCTTGCACTTGCATCAGTGCAAACTGGTATCCGACAACACCGTGGTAATAGACTCTCGGGCTGTTTTCCCAATGCCTGTTTTGCTCTTATTAAAGTGACTTAAATTTCATTTACATGTAATTACTGCGGTACTTTTCCAAGTGTTTGTCCTGGCTTGGCCCATTCCTCCTATTAACCAAGTACAAAAAAGAAAAACTCACACCAGAGAATAAGCAATTTGTATGTGTCATGCCACGGGCACTTCCTCTGCAGTGAACCTCACTCGGTGTAAAGAAAAAAAGTGCACGTCCCTTTGGTTTTTTAAGCAAGACTCGATTCCCTATCATAAAAATTAGCTCATTCTCTGGAGCCTATCCATCATGTATTACGTGCTTGATCTTTCCTGACATAACCTGCTAAGGCGGCCACTGTATCTTTGAGATATGATCTAATCAATTGGAAATTCAATTTCACAGAATAATGAACACCTTTTGCCCAATGAATAGTCCTTGTTGCTCAGGCTCTGGCAAAAGAGTCTGTACCCACCAATTATTGTTGTTTTCATGTCCTGCTGTATAATATTACAGTTGTGATAAAAAAAAAGAAACCCTGAACAATTTGCGGTCTGAGAACCTTTGATGAGGTGTAAAATTGCTCCTTTGTTAGTTTACACTTCTGTAAATTATGTATGGACATAACTTGTCCTCTTGTAAAGGGTCAGTGTAGCAAGCTGGGCACTAGGTTACAATAATACCAGTGTGAAGGAGAGGTCGGCCACTTACACCTTGCAAGTGTGGCAGATAGCAGTCGCCCCCAGGCTGCCAGACTTTGCCCCTGGTGCTGCTGAGCAAAGACAAGGCCTGTTGCTGTGCTAGTCATTTGAAACCAGCAGCATTTGCATTCCAAAACATGCCAAGTTCAGATCAGAGTATCGGGTCTCCCCAACAACCACCCTCCTGATCCAACCCTCTGAAAGCGGCCATTTGCATCATCTGCATTTCTGACCAGACCAAGCCATACTAACAAGAAATGGTCCAAGTTACCAATGCGATGAGTTTTAATTGTACTAACAAAACTTGAGCAACATGACCATCAGTGTTTCCACAGAAAGAATTGGTAGGCCAACATTACAAACATTTCCTGTGTGTTGGAAGTCTTTATTAAGATGTTTGCAAGCATTTGTGAATTCATCTTGGTTTTAGATCAGTAATTCTTGATACAAGAATCGAAACTTACTTCAAAGGCAATATCGATAATAAGGGACACTTTAAAATACCTGTTTTGACTTTGAGCATAGAGCAAGGAGAATTTTTTTCTTAAAAGAAACCCAGATTACTAGCAAAGCACTGGAGCTGAACAATGTGAGCATTGTTAGTTTGTAATCCACTCCAAGTTATGGGAAAGTGTTGATTGCTATCTTAATAACATCACTGACCCCCCCTCCTGCCCTCTCCCCCCCCCCACACAAATCCTTTAATACCTTTATGGAAATGACTATGGCTATGGCTGGGAATGACTGAATACCTATATACATAAAGCTTGTGCATTGAACAGGAGCTGTATTGATTTGGCTTGGCCTATTAATGCAAACTGATCATGCAAGTAATCCATTGCAAAAAGACTTAACCTTTTAGTCCCGCCTATTAAGCTAAACGAACCTTCATGTAATTAAGGCCCTTGCAGTAAATGAAGAACCCATCCAGGGATTTATTTTTAATTGACCACCATTCAAAATCACGCCTCTGGGAAGATAGTTCTAGTTAACTTCCCTTCCAATGAAAGAATGAGGATGACATACAAGGCAGTAATACCTCCAGTTTGTGGAAGTCTTCTTAAGAAGTCTTAAGCTGCATGGAGGTAGAACCTCATTTAATGATGGGAGAATTAAGAACAAAAACGAGAAGGAAACAAAAAAACAAGCAACAATAAAACAAGGGATGCTGAAATGGATTTTGTTTCTCCACCCACTGGTTATTGACCTGAAGGTAATTGTTGACTTCCATTCCACACAATGGCCGCTTTGTTCCGGGAGCTAATTTGAGATCCAACTTAAGAAGATGAGGGGAAAAAAAGAGGGAATAGAAATGGAGGCAGTGGTGCCAGCCTGTCTTAGTCTTGTTGAAAGAAAAGGTTTGGTCATTTTATCCTCTTCAATGCTTCTGCTAGATGTTACCACCAGCAGCTCACATACCTGTTGCTCTAGCTGTTCAATTTTCAGGCAATCATCAACTGATACCCCCCCCCCCCTCCCTTGCCCCCTATTTTACTAGCCAGAGGGGTACCTGGGTCCCTACTTGCTGATTTGAATACCCTGTTCCGCCCATGAGAATCAAGATGAACGGTAAATGGAAAGTTAGGATATCCCAATTCTTTGTGCAAACCCGTTTTTGATACTTTTTCAATTGTTGACCCTCCAAAACTTTGCTGGTTATCCCATGGTGTTTTATAGGATTAGGCCTTTAAGAAGTGAAAATTATATAAAAAAATATCTTGTGAAGTTTGGTAATGGTATAGGCCTAGGTGTTCAGTAGATGCATGGGACTTTAAACACTTATTTCACAATGCACCGCATCTTGGATAACATGCCACAAACATGCAAGATTACATAGGGCTCAGCCCGATAATGAGTTGTCATATTGATTTACTGAGAAGCCTGAGGCTTATTAACATCAACATTGAATGCGACAGGCCATGTAAGACCAGCACTGGTACACCGTCTCCAACAATGGTCGTCTTGTGTACATCACTTGGATATAATTTAAGTTGTTGGGGAAACAGACTTCCAAAAAGAAAATCAATTTTGATTCTTATTCCCAGCAGTCGGGGTGTCCGTCGATAAACAGCATCAGGTGAATGACTTCCCATGGGGTTAGTGGGGGATTCCGATCACCCTGGCAGATCGGTGTCGATTTGCTGGTCATTAAATCCCCTCGTTGGAAACCTTAATCCATCGATCCCAATCAAAGTTGAGAAAGTTTAACCCTAAGCCGCTCTCCTTGTCACTAGGACCTGTCCCGGTGCTCGGGTGGAAATATTGATTTTGGGTTTTTTTTTCGAGTGTGTATTGGGCCAACATCACTTTATTATTCGGCAACAAGTGAAAAATTCAATACTGCTGGAATGTCTGAATTGCCATTCAGTTCTCAAAAGCTTAACAGAGACTTAACACCCCCCCTTCGCCTCTGAAGTATAATTATTCTTCACAGACAAGCCATTGTACACATAACATATGTTTTTGCATTGTATGGAAATATGCCATCAATTAAAGTTTTACGTGTCTGGAATACATAGTGCCTTTCGGGTATGAGGTACTTTGTGTAGAACGTCTTCCACTATTGTATACCTGTAGTTGCTTTCTCTAATCATTCAATTTCTGTTCGGTTGATTATTTTCAGTGACTCTCCCGAAATTTGAAAGCTGGCTGCAAAAACTTGCCGGCTGCATCTGAACCATGAATTTGGGAGGGGAATTTTTTGGGAAGAAGTGCATCTAGATCTCTAACGCTGATGACTCAGACTGCTTGTGACAGGCAAGGGGTGAGGCAAGGGGTGCTAGCTAGGGACCAGGGGGGAGGGAACCGCATGACCCCTTGATTCCCTGTGCAGTAACTTTGCCAATTTTCCATCTTAATTTATCGCCTGAAGGGTCCAGGTGATACTGTGCAATGTTCAGGGTTTGGGAAAGAAACATGCACGGAACATGTTTCCAGGTGCATTTGGTACTGAGTGCAGGCAGAGGACAGTCCTGTTTGTTTGTGTGAACAGTCGCAAAGTAGTCATTCCAAAATGGTATTAGAACAAAAACTGCAGACTTTTGACAGTTGACCTAAGGCCTATATCCTTGCTTCAGCATCTTTCACCTCAATATTCATTTCATTGGCTTGGCTCTGTTTTTCCACAGTTTGTGCTGTTTATATTAAGATTTTGGTCTGAGTTTGCTGGCAACAATGCAGGTTTTGAGATTTTATTGATTTAAAGAATAGCAACCCCAATTCCCAACAAAACAAGAGAAGCTTCCTGGCTGTTCACAACTGGACAGCTTGGTAAACAAAGGGTGATTCCAGAAAATCCTCCTTATGGTTTCCTTGTTTGACCATTGGGGATTGAATCCCACTTCATTCTCAATTCACACCAACTTGCTGTTTCCCTCTCACATCAGAGGCAGGCTTCTCCTTCACACATGAAGTTCCAGGAAGTGCTTGAGTTTTGTTTTAATAGGCTCCAATTATCACCACTTGTTGGGTCATTATCTAATGAGGCCTGATGACGAGGGGTGTTATTTTCACTTGTAATTAGTCTGATCCCCAACAACACCTCCTCACAACCTCCTAGCATGTAAACAAACAGCTTACTCTTTCCTGTATCCAAGAAACAACACCACCCATGTACAAGATAAACATAAAAAACCCACCCCACTTTGTGTAACAGTAATGGGAATATTATTACTCTACTATACACACATGTTTTCTGTGTATATTTTGGACATTTGGAGGTCGTATAAACATTACACTTTCTACAGTTTGAAGCTATTTTCATTTGAACAAAACAGTAATAACCTAAAAGGTTGTTGTAGTAGACTAGTAATAGGGAACTAGTAGACTATTATCAAACATGGCATCAATTTGTAATGTTTGTTTAGTCTTCTATTCTTGTAGCTGTTACTGGACCACCTCTTTTTCTCCACATTTTCCCTCCAGTACCCCCTCCCCCTTAAGCCAACACCAGCTGTGACATTTGACCCATTATGGCAAATTAATGTTGTGTCAAGTCAGCAGGTGAACATCCCTGATACAACCCTGCCACACAACTGGTCTGGCCTGGAACCAAGGTCAAAGCACCAAATGGGCAACTAGTTTCCAAAATATCCAGCCCAGTAACAGGCTGGATGGGATCATGGAGCCGTCTTCCTAGCTCCATGATGGGACCCCACATGTGATGCTCTTGTCCCCTCTTAGGTCAGACATCTGCTTCACTAGACATTTTCATTACAAAGCATTAAATGCCTAGAACAAAAGCTCAGGGGTGACTGTTATGTCCTTTAAGTCCAAAAGACAAATGAATCAAGCAGGAACTTTGTGCCCACTTGGGGCTGGCCATCTTAACAAATTATGGGGCCGATTTCACTCTAGTTATGGAGGATAACCCATCATAATCTTAGGTCTGCAATGCATCTCAAGACCTAGGATTGATAGTAATTTACAATGAGTTTGAAATCGACCGATGGTTGTGAATACCAAAAATTTCATCGTGTGGCATTCACCATCTCAGGCCCTTGAGTGTCTTATTTTGTCAGATGCAGTCACATGAAACTGGGAGGAATAATCGTTTTTACCTCGGATTATTATCTGTAGACACTGGAATCTGTTGAAGGAAAGTCCATCTTAATAGACCACCTTGGAATTCTGCTTTGGATTTTAATCACATTAATGTGGTGGAATTTTGTCTGAGAGGTTTTTCTGGTTGCTGCTCTGTCAAATCGTGGTCAAATTGTCCTTCAAAGGGTTGTAGTGTCTGGGTAGCTAGATGAGAAACTGTTAGACTTACAGGAGTGTGGGGCCCTGTTTTCTTTCAGGGGTGGGTAGGGGCTGGTGGGAGCACAAGGTTGGATGTGGTGTGCCGCAGTGCCAGAGTCCTTTAGAGGTTTTCTTTCGCCTCCAGGGTGGTTGTGATTGGGTTGTATTCTCCTATGAGGCTCAAGCCCCCAGGAAAACAGTGGTTTGTTCAGGAAGGACCCTTGTTGAGAAGCAGGGTTTTGTGGGGAAAACCACAAGATATTATCAGAGGATGAGGTACTTGAAGAGAAATGAATAGGGGTTGACCACAGGGCACATGACCACAAGTATCACCATAGGTACCACTGACTTTATTGGTGCATTGCAGATTTCAATTTTAAATTTCTGTTAAAATATCACGGGAATTAGGAAGTTAAATGCATTCATTCAACTTGTCCCCCAAAAGAGACAATTAGGCTAATCAAGGCAATGGCAGACGATTTAGCCTTTAATATTAGGATTGGGAATTATTCAAAATGAAAATTAGTTTTGTGTCAGCAAATATCATCCAGGGTAATTTTCTGTCCAGTCCTTCCTTTCTCAAACACATGCATTGTATTTTAATATGGTCATGTGCATCGTGTGTGGAACAAAACCCAGACCTGTCTCTCATAGGGCTTTGCAGATTTAATAATTTCTGTGAATTGTCCCAGGCATGCTTCCTATAGGAGATATGATTCATAAAGCATGACAGGAGCATAGACAATATCAGCCCAGGCAGGCATAGAGCAAAGCCTTCATGTGAAGACAGACCCCAGAGAGGCTGTGACTGTGAGACACACAGTCCAATTACCTGCTGTACTTCAGGCTGATAAGAAATCCCCTAAAAGGCAGATTTGAGATTGAACATTTGCTTGCATTCATCTTGCTCAAGGTTTATCGTTATGCCAGAAGTACAGTGGATGGATCAGTTTGAATGCATTTTGTGGCATCACTCATTTTGTTTCTTCTTCTTAAGGTCAAAGCAAGTCAAATTTTGCATTTCCGGTGATTTATTAAGGGTTTGGGGAGACATTTTGAAAACCAGCCAACTTTCTGCTGTGTTCTGGCAGCACTTGAGTTCACCTCGCTCCCTGAACAAGGTACTGGTCCCTCAGTCATCCTGCTTTACATAAGCCCAAGGAAAAGGGGGGAAAATGCGTCAACAAGGCGAGTGACATCATCAGTGTCTGGCAGACAATTTTGCAGACTTGTGTCACCTTTCAGTTTCTTTTATTCTTTCTGTCTTGTCTTGTTCTTTTTTTTTCTTGCCGAGGAAAAGCAGACAACTGTAATGAGATCACTTCCTTGATGCAATCTCACACATCATCACCATCTCCAGGGCGATCTTTATTGCCTCAACCTTCCACCATTTTTAATCCCCACAAATTAACTACCTGTTACCGTTTTTTTGACCAGGGATAAGAAATTCTGGCCAGAGCTTTAATCCCGAGTCTTAGCTTGATCCCTTATGTCCTTCTGTCAGTCATATGTCCACCTCACCCTTTCCCTTAGGGCGATGATAGATTTTTCTTCACCAGTAAATTAAGTTATATAAGTTTTGTCCTCATTAAATAACAGTAAAATGTCTAGGTTGGTTCTGGATTGATTAAGGAATTTTTGTTCCCTCACTTTAAGAAAGAACAAAAAAGAAAGAAAGCTTTTGCATCAGTCAAAGTGCAAATGTTTGAGTATCGGCTGTCAGCCGCTTTGTGAATGCAAATGGCATGTTGAAAAAAGTAAAGAAGGCGTGGCACTGGACCATGAATGAGCATGTCAGCCTATTTGCGCTAGGTATTGCAGTTGTTTTCCCACGGCATTATGGTAATTTACATTTGTGTATATATAGATATATATATGTAGAGTATATATCGTAGGACCTGTGTTGATGTAAGGGTCTTCTTGGGTCTCCCAACCTTTTAATTGCTTGTGGTTTAGCATGCTCAAGCAGTTGTGCTGCATCACGATTTGAACAGTTCAGCAAAGCCCCCTCATACAATGGCGATTGAGCCTGGACAAGAAATTGGTTCTGGGTTAAATTGGCAGTAAAAAGTCAACACCTTCTCATCCTTCTGTACAGAGAGAGAAAGAGAGAAAGCAGAAAATTATTCTCTGAATCTAAAGACTTCTTTCTGTGTTGGATTGTATAGGTCTAGGCGAGAGGTTTCAGACATAGTCAGTTTTCCAAAAACCGCCGGCATTAGACAGTCAATCGTTTATGATGGAGATTTTCTTGTCATTCATTCTTTTTCCTTTCATTTGGAAGCCTGAACAGTTGTTCTTTTTCACTTAAGCATCTGAAGAGGCACTTAAACATTTCTAATCCATGTAAACCGTGGAATGCTTTGTGGATGTTGTTTGTCTCGCTTGTTTTTTGGCCGAAGTTTCAGCCCTCCTCTGTTTCGGTTTTAAAAGAAAAAAACTAACAACAGTTAGTTTGGATTGATGCTTTGCCGGAGGGTGGAGGAGCAAGCTTTTAATGGTGGTGGAAACTGCACCATATAAGTTATTTTGGAATGAACAAAGACAGCGATTTGAAGATTATATAAACCAGTTGATGTTGTCGCTAAGTACAAACTCCCACCTAAGGGCGTCGAACAGTTGGGCTTTTTGGGAGTGATTGATGTTGTAGGAAGGATATTTTTATGTTCAACACAGTGGAATTGCAGGCCTGCAATCCCTTCCATGTTTTTTCCGTGGACTCAATATTCATGTACCTTAATATTAGTTGTAAACCATAGCTCCATGCTTTTTGTATTGTTTTTTTTAAAGCAATACAACAAAATGCCAGTGCGGTTTGTTGACTTGAGAGCTGTGCTTTATAGCTAAGCCCAACAATGAAAGCCGGATGAACAGCGCTGGTTGTATATGTCGCTAGGCGGAGTGCACAGTCAACACAGGGCTTATGCAGTGGCACAGTGGGGAAGAGAAACCCACTGCTATAGGACTGTTTGCACTCCCCCTATTCATGCCCCTTTCAGCCCCCACGGCTACTATGTGGAGAATTCATCACACTCACTTGTAGAGGGCTGATTGCTGAGCCATTCATCCAGAGCCCCAGTGTCAATCTAAGACAGCATCCTCTTCAGCTAGACCAGGCGAATCCTTACAACTACCTCCTAAATCCCAGCCAAGTTATGTATTCCTGATCTTATCCGCCTTTTCCCCCTCCTTTTACACTTTGTTATGCATACTAGAATAAGGGGGTAACAACAAAAAACCCAAAGGCCATCGGTACACAGCTTTGCAGGTTGATAGTACTTTGAGCTGCCAAGATCTTAACATTCACCCGATTCCATCCATTGGGCTTAACTCGAGCATCTTTGCTCTGTTTGGCATTCGGAGGAGGAAGGGGAAAGCTTTCTTCTTCTTGTTCTGTTGGGAGTTGCCTCAACATAAAACCTGAATAAAGTAAACACCCCACTGTTGCCTGGTTGTGGTTTTCCCAGCCTCCTTAGGGAGGGCTGGTCCCCTGAGTCCACCCTGTCCATCAGTCTCTCACTCAGAGTCTTGTACTAAGCAACTGAAAACGATGGAGTAAGTAAACAGTTATCTCTGGGTGTAGTGAAGAGAACCAATTTTAGTGGTACAAGCTCTTGCGTTCCCTGCAAGTAAACAAGATGACATGAAAAAGAAAAAGGTCCGATTTTTTTGGGCGCAAACAAGCTATTCTTCTATTCTGCCCGGAGCTTGTTTTGTAATGGTTGTTTATCGTGAAAGATGTTGAAACTGGCGGCTCAGTCCGGTGTGCAGAACTCATTAAAAAAACCTCAAGTCCCCCCAGACTCGAAAGACACTCTGTAAATTTGCTCTAAACCTAATTTGTTTGGAACTGGTTGCCCAGATAATGCTATTTGGTTTCTGTTTTGCGGTTTGTGGTTTTCGTTTCTCTGGACCTCTCTGTCTTGCCTAGAATGCATTTCTGCCATCATTATTAAGATGCTCATTCCTGATGCCATGAAGAGAACCAAACTGTCCTCCTTGATAAACCTCAGGAGCAGAGTCTCAGTGCATTATGCATATCCTTGAAAGCTCTTGAGAACAACTTTGACAAAAAGGTGGTACATCTTAGAACCCAGACAATTATCTGTATGGAGAGAATCCAGTCGGAACTGCAGATTGACTCTGGTGTGAAGAAATAAATAGGCCGCCCTGATTGAATTCAGGAAGTCTTTTTAGACTGGTGCCAAACCGATAAAACCGCAGACCCATAGTTTTCTTTCTTTTCTCTGTTGTATGTCGGCGGCCATCTTCTGGCTACTCAGTGGTCATTGTTACAAATCTGGACGACAGTGCAAGAAAGCCAGGGCAGCGATTATAAGTTTTGGAGCCAGAGCCGTGTCCGGCTGACTGGTCAGGAATGGGGGTGGTTTGAAGAGTATAGACAGTGTGAATGAAAGCGGCACAAAGGAAGTTGTGCAACTTGTGAATTGTGAGAATGGGTGTGTGCAAACATCGTCAGATTTGAGTTGAATGTGTGTTTCTAGTGTATGTGTAAAAGTGAAAACAGTGTCTATGTTCTCCTGTTTGAATAATCATCAAGACATTAATGTTTGTCATGTTTTGTTTTCTTTATATATCTGTATAAAATGCTTTTCTGAAGTCGACAGCCAATCACATTACTTGTTCTATTTTTCTTGCCACCAGGTGGTAATGAACTGCCCAATCAGCCATTCCGTCTCAACTGGTCTTGGATCTCATTGGAGCGCGAGTACTACGAGGTGAACGAAACCGAGAAATTCCTGGAGCTGAAGCTGATCCGACGTGGATACCTGGGCGAGACCTCTTTTGTTGGTAAGTTGGAAAGGCTGGACAAGTTGAAATTGACCCTGGAGCTTTAGCTGAGGGTTGTTGCAATGGCTGTTGCTAAGGGTGTTTCTCTGTACCACTTTGGCTTCATTGCACAGAGAGATGCTGACCAAGCCGTAGCCAAAGCCAAAACAGTGTCTTCTGTTTCGGATCTGGCTGAAGAGCCTCATCAGCTATTTTTCTATTCAAATTCTTGTAAGAAATGTCCTCTGGTTCAGATCAGACTTTCTCCAATTAGGTCGTCAAGCTGTGAGCCAAATTTACTTCAAAACACTTCCACGACAGAAATAGAAATCCGAAGGGATTGTTAGGGGGGCATTCAGGCCATGATTGCTTGCTTGAAGCTCCTACCTGCCAAACTGTGGAAGCATTTCTAGTGATTCATGAATTCACACACTAATGATCAGCTTTAAGTTGACATCTTTGACATATCAGCTATCATGATTGAAGTCAGAGCCCCCTGGTGCGCTTAGTTAACAGTCCCATTGATCAGCTATAGAGCTGCGTTCTGGGAACTATAGTTGGGCCGTCATCGACAAATCATCAACCATCTTTCCTCGCGTCCTCTCTTCATCTTCTCCCTCCGTTTCTCTCTTCCTTTCTTCAAGGAATCAAGGCCGTCGATGGCACCGCCCTCATCAACGAGGACTTCCGAGGCAAGTCTGCCCGGCAGGTACAGTTCAACCCTGGCCAGGAGATGGGATTCTGGCGTGTGCGCATCATCAACGACAAACTGTACGAGCAAGCCGAGTCCTTTGAGGTCATCCTCCACGATGCCGTCATGGGTGCCCTGGAGTACCCCGACCGCGCCCAGATCGTGATTCTTGACGCTGAAGATGGTGAGTCCTCAAGAGAATTACCCTTCTAAGGACTGATAAATAGAAAGTTCAGAAGGATTCAAGAACACTTCATAAGCTTTAAGTAGTTAGATTTCAAATTTACTTCAAACATACTGAAGACTGGGTTGAATAGATCAACATAAAATTGTACTCACTTAGTCTCCTACCCTAGGGATTCCCCAACAAATTCACAAGTCACAGATTGATTGTGGTTTACTTAAAAGCAATCTAGAAACATCATCTCCAACAGTCCTGTACTCTCTTCATATTGATCCTCAAGTGAATACATCCAAGGCCTCAATTTGGTTAGTTTTCAAATTTTCTTTGTTGGAGATTTCTAAAATCCATTTTATGGTGACTTTTCTTGAAAAAAGCGGACTTAACCCAAGGCTGACCTTTGGTTTATTACGGGCAATTTCGTTCAGTGTATAATGACTTCCGCTTGATGCTTCGTTCCATCATTTTTTTCAAGGGTATTTTGCAGTCTGATGCCGGTATATATTCTATTTTTGGGGAAGGGTGTTTGCAAAAGGCCACCATAGTGACAGATCTGAAAAGCTTCATTTGAGCAGGGGGTTTTTCTGTCAAATAACCTTGTCAGAATTGATATATCGAAAGGTCGTTATTAACCAAATGGAGGATTTTGGTTTGGTGCTCATTCCTAGGTTTATGCCCAATTACAGGGATCTATTAGACTTTGAAATGTCAGGAAGCATATGGATGCAAATCTTGCCCTCTGGCCAAGAAAGATTTCTTTTTTCTGCAGCTTCAGGTTTTTTTTAAATTAAAGATGATTTGAACATATCGGTCCGAATGGTATAGGATTTGCATGAATGGTGGATTTATGGCTCGTTCTATCATGGTAGAGATTTGGGAGAAAATTGAAAAACGGGTTGAGAGAAGTGGGTTGAATAAACGTTGGGTATTTTTACTGATCACTGTGCTTGTGTCTGAAAGAAAAAACCCACCATCAGTCAATCTAGGGATCGACACTTGGTTGAATAAATGACAGTTTGTGGAGCTCAGTCCCTGGGATGGCGCGACAGCAGAAAGGAACCTTTCTCTTCTTGTTCTCACCTCCAAGAATGAAGGTTTTTTTATTGTTTTTTTTTTTATAAAAAGCATTCCTCCCGATGGGGCAGTGCCCGTAGTTATGGAAAGGATATGAAATGAACGATTCTGATGGAAGATTAAGATGGTGTGATGTCCACGACTCATGCAATGCAAAAAAAAAAACAGATCTTCTCTCCCCTACCGCTTCTTTTTTTTTGGTATCAAAAGAACAGAATTTCACTGGGGATTAGTTGGGATTGGAGGGGGATTAAGCCAGGGCCAAAGGTGAATTGGAAGTTTTAAAGGGGGGACAGGGAGGGGGTAATGAAACAGACCAAATCTGGATCGGAATGGGAAGGGGAATAATGGGTGCATTATCCTGACTTTTGGACCACTTTTGAAAGGCAGGGCAGTGGAGGCTGGTTGTCTGTCACCAGGGAGCCAACTAGTACAGTAGCTGGTGAAGTAGGTGGGAAGGGGGGATGGGGGTCCTTTGTTGTGGTCAACCTATTCTCTTGATTCCCCAGAGGGCAACGAACCCCTGTTTGTGCCCATTAATGATGCCATTTCAACTGGCTACTAAACCTCCCAAACCCTCCACTATCAATTATGCATCAATTACACTTGTGGATTTGCTAGGATTTGATCTCTTTAACTCCAAATAGTTTTTTCTCAGGCTTGCGTAACCTTTATATAACCCTACAGAATTGTCAGGGAGAAGAAATAGGAATTTGTTATAAGAAGCACACTGCACTGAAAGCTAGAAAGAATTGATTCACACTTGGGTGTCTGCAAGCAGTTTCATCTGTAACTTTTCTATTATTGAGTCTTCTATTGGTCCTGCTTACTAAGTTAAATAGATTTGCTTGGCTTTTTGGTCAGGTGTCTCTATGCAGGAGGAATTAAGAGACCTTTGGCATTTGGCTCCATTTTCCTCCCAACCCTGTTTCCCCCAAAGGGATTCTCCCAAAGTCAGTAGCACTGTCCAGGCCATATTCTTAACCCTAGCCACTTGAAATTCCAACCAAACTCAACCAAACTCCACTCAATAGGCCTTATTCATGGTGCATCCATCTTGTCACCTTCCTTGTATACCCGTTGGCAAAGATAACAAGATTCTAAAAAGATGGGTATCAGACTATTTTGAATCCAAGCCTCGGTGTGATTGCTGTGATTGCACTGCTTCGAATGTAGGATGGATGCTTTGGAATAAGGCCTATAGCTCTGTAGGAATTTTCAAGAGTAGAGCGATTGCAGGACTTGCATGTTTCAACCTTAGTCTGTAACTATACACATTACGTGCATGGTTGTTTGATGGAACCCGTTGCACATAATTTGGTCAGAGCTTTGAGAAGGTTTCAGCATTATATTTCTAAAGATTAGGCCTATATTTCTATAGATTTTCCTGGTAAGATAGCAAAGGGGACTAGGGTTTGTAGTCAGTAACTGTGAATATTCTCACTCCCTGTGGGTTTCCTTGGAGTTAGGAGAACCCTCCTATCTCCAGGCCTTCCTAACTCCAAGCATTCTATAAACATTAGGCCATTATTTTGGCTGATTGGAAGCTTGCAGCAGCTGATTACTTGAATAGTTTGTTTGCTTGTTTATTTTGTTTTGTTTATTGACATTTTCCTTGTTTTGATCGGCAGAATCCTTTGCATACATCGATGAGCAGAGCCCCTTCATCATCAACGAGGACATCGGCGAAGTGGTCATTCCCATCCGCCGAGGCGGAGACCTGTCTGAGGAAATGATGGTTCTCTGTTCAACAATGCCAGGTAACGGATCATCAAAAATAGAAATAGACGAGAAAAAGAAACACTCCCTGAAATATCGAAATTGTCAATACGTTTTGCATACTGAAAGGCATCCCGATTGTCTACAAGTTGGCATTCCACTCAAGTTTGACATTTGAATATTACCGACCTAGTTTTTTTCCCATCTTACAAAACTAATTTGTTTCCATCGGCGTGAAACCAGATATGCAGTTTGTTATTATCACACAATGAACTTGTTTTGTAAGTGCCCTTTTTTTGTAGGATGCTTGCACAGCTTTTGAAGTGTGGTAGACTGTATAGGAATATTAGGTCTGGTTATGCTTGACAGAAAAGAATTGTGGGGGACATGGGGTATGGTTTTCAAGAAAGGGTTCATTTTCAGCGAACCCTTTAGAGGATTAGTGCCTGTATATGCTTCTATGTATGATTTTTGGTTGTCACGCTATTTTTACTTGGGGCCAATTTAGTAGAGCTACCTAAGCACCAAAACTTGCTTAAGCACCCAGAACCTTGGTATTATAAAATCAGTATGCCAGCCAAAACTCCTTGTGAATGTTATGCTCAGCAAACAATGGCCGAATACAAGTCAAAAGCAGTAAACATCACGTGAACATTGATTAGTAATCCTGAAATTCAATCAAGGAAGACTTTTCGTGCTTAGCAAATTTTGTGTGTAAGCAATTTCTTGATCCTAAATTTAACTGGTCTTGTCTCTTGCTTGAAAACTGCCTGAGAAGAAGAAACCAACTCCTCCAAAAGATCATCTCAAATAAAACTTCATGGGGCTTTTTTCCCCATCCAAACTCAGCTAACATTTATTTCAACACGTTTCCATTATCTGTAGTTATTACCATCCACTGGAGAATAAGAAAAAATGGATTTTAAGTTGATGAAAGATGACTTCTTTTTTGGGGAAATATTTTTGGGGAAACATTTTGACCTCGCCAAAAATAGCATGCCCGGGTTGGTTTTGTGGAGACTTAACTCGGTCATGTTATCACAAGTCAAGCAATTGATGTAATTTTTGTGGCAGTGGGCCTGTTCATATACCCATGACTTTGTTGCTGTTGTCGGGCAGAGAAATCTTAACAAAAGTAGAATTTAACATTTGAGATATCACCGATGCTCTGTAAACCTAAAGCTGGTAACCAAATGGGCCCCAGGAAGTCACCTTAGCTCTGTTTTATTTTTAAACCATCCCCAGACTGGAAAAGGTTACTTGTGGAAGAAAGAAAAACCCAAAAAACCCAGGGAAATCAAAGATTGGTCTGATGTATCATTTTGCAGGAACTTGCCTTCAAATTCTCCCTACGGACTGATTTTTTTTCTTCTTAAATCTTGGGAGGGCTTTAGTGCATCAAAACCAATTTTGGGATGGTTGAAATACAAGACTGTCTGAGCTGTGTACCAAGGGTGTATTTATGGGGAGATTCGACTGCATTGGCGGCAGTAGGACAGGTGGTGCACAGGTCCGACTGTCTGGAATGCTAGCTAAGGAAAGAAAGAAAGAAACTGGGAAAAAACTCGAACCATTGATCATGGACGCTAGATATGACAACTTCATTTATCTTGTTCACCAGCTGAAAGCACTCAGGTGGGCCAGTGTTGAATTTGGAAAAGAGAAACTTTTGCTTTGAGATTTGCATTGTGGGGGTGGTGGTGGGTGATTATCCACACACCATATGCTTTTATTATTATTACTTTTAGATGACGCTTTTGCATATGGTGAACATCGAAAGTAAAGTTGACAGAACACATAAAAAAACAGCAGAATATTTTCCAGTATCCTTTACGGGCTTGACATTTTACCATTCTTTCAAATTCTTGAGGCTAATGCTTGGGTAATATTAAGCAAACAGAATGTTGACTTTAAGACTCATTTTGTAGGATATATAGCAACATTTCTTTTAACCTTTGACCTTTGATGACCATTTACAGGCACAGCCACCGGTGCTGACCCCTCCCCAGTCCACTCCTTCAGCGATTACATCAGCCGTCTTGAGGATGACAATGACAACTTTGTCCGCTTCGACAAGGACGAGGACCTGGCCTACTGCCGCATCCTGATCATCGATGACTCCCTGTACGAGGACGATGAGGACTTCCAAGTCAAACTGACCATGCCCATGGGAGGTCGCCTGGGCCAGCCTTCTGTCCTGGATGTGGTGATCGCTGCCGATAGTGCTGATGGTAAGTCCCTCCTTGAGTGTTTGAAGGGAGGTCTCTTAAAAGTAAAAGATGGCCATTAGCTTGAGGACTGTCCTGCAGACTCTTGGCAACCTTTTCATTCTAGAAGAGACTGAATTCAAATTGATCAAAATATCAGCAACTTTTGAAAAAAAGGCAAGGGAAGAACACTTTTTGTTAGGCACTGACCATCTAACTGAATTGACCTCGGAAAAATCAGTTCAAAAACCAAGGAACAAATTGCTATACAGGTTTCAGCACCGGCCGATGCTCCTTCTACCCTTAAGAAGAAAAAAATGGGAAAAATATTTGCCCTCCATCCACTGATTATGGAGGAAGGTTACTAAAACAGTATTCTGCAAGGTGAAACAGGGCTAAGGTTAGGCCAGCGGTGCCGTAGCTGGCTTTTCTCACTTGGCTGGCAAGAATATTACAAATCTGCAAATCATTGACAGCAACCCCCCCCCCCCCCCATATAAATAACCCATTATGGCAGCCATAAAAAAAGCTTGCCTGTAGCCCATTAAAACACCCACTGTTGAAATTTGTAAAAAGGCAGACTGAACAAATGTTATGAATCGAAAAACCATATTCCAATTTGGGAAGGGGGGGGGTCGACTTGTATGAATAATGTGTGTTGGTTCATTGTGGTTGTATCCGAGTTATGATTCCGTTTGGTTGGCAGTGGGGGTGTTAAGTTCTGCTTTTAAGCATCTCCAAAGCAATGCCGCTCACACCCTAGGCCATGGTCTGGTGAGCCTGAGTGTTTGGCCCACACCTGACCCTAGTGTGGTATGCAGGCTTGGCAGTGAGTACCTTTTCCTTGATCAGCAGAGCTTGAAAATGAACGAGACTCTCTCTGATTTCCCCAGTGTCACCTGACTCCAGTTTTGAATTGTTTGCACTTGATGAAAACCCCCCTGATGGTTGTTATAAGTTACACAGTATGCTATTGTGACAACTTGGAACCAGTCCCACAGCGATACTACACTATGAAACAAAGATATCCCATCACAACAAATGTGCTGCCTTGAAAAGCCCCATAAATGTTTATGTGAGAGTTTTGGTTTCACAAGCCCTCCTGGTTTTGCGTGGGGTGTCTGAAAGTGCCTGGCACATCGTTTTTTTGGCAATGCATAGGGGAGAAACAACTTTCCAAAGACTGAGCTATGTTACATTCCAGCTATAAACAGTATGATGTTACCAAGTCCCAAATGGTGGGAGATTTGACACACAACATGGGAAATGACTGGCTAAAGTTTTGAGCTTCTCCTCCAAAATGGCTGCATGAAAAGTGGTCCGATTTTTTTCCGCAGAAGCACTGGCAAAAAGTACACAAATTCTACCGTTCATTTTGTTGTATACATTTTATTTTCTTACACTTCTGACCTTGTAAAAGTAATACACTCCCCTAGAGTGTTTGAACTTTGGAAGCCAACCAACCGTTCCTCTCAGTTATATTTTTGTTGTTTGCTTGTTGTGTGTACAACAAAAGTTTTCACTTCATAGAAACCCAATCAGCTATGGCCGTTCCATTGCATGAGACGTTCGCCAGAATACAGTATTGAACAAGCACTGCAGTCACAAGTAGAATGCCCCTACTGGCAGGGCTCGGCTAAATTCCCATGTATCGCAAAAGGCTAATACAAGGAAGCCAATGCCGAAAGCTGTTACAAAACTCTCCAACACTGGGCGCAACACAATGCATACAAGCAATGGCAGCCATTTACCCCTCGCAGGCAGAATCTGCATTCACCGGGCCCCAAAGTTTCTGAAAAGAGATTGACACTGTCATTTGTCAAAGTTCAGCCAACAAAGCCCATTCCCTGATTCCGTCTCTCTTTATACTTTGCCTAGGGAAGAAGAATCAATCCCTTTTTGAACCCCTTTTTTTATTTTGGTCGTTCATGATTTCCTAAAGCCATCAATCTTTATTTGAGGAGAATCCAGATGAATTTAGACTTATTGGAATCCCGTAGCAGCTATGAATGGCTCTGTGATTGCGCACGCTGTATATGCGGATCCTACTGGATTGGCCCCAGCCATTACAAACGGATCCATTGTGCCATTGTACAGGGCATAAGGTGGCAATTTCAGTTGATACCAAAAGTGTTCTTGCAGAAGAACAACCTTATCCACTTTCACCGTTGTGTTTACTCAAAACCACAGTCCTCTCCCAACTCCTACTCTGCCCAATGGATTATCGCATACCGAGCCCACTATAAGGTCTACGTCTATATTTATTAGATTCTTCAGGTTTGTCCACAAAAAAAATAGGGGGGGGATTCAGAGTTTGATCAAAAGGGATAGAGTGTCCCTTCTTTTCTTGTTGTGTTTGTAAATATTGCCAAATCACACACTTGTTTGGGCCGGATCAACAAAATTGTTGCACATGACTGCATGTCAGGCCATGACATAGGAACTACCAAAGTCCATTGATAGGACACTGGGTTGACGGGATGCTAGACCACTCAGTGCCGTCTGATCGCATTTTGTATGCAGAGTTTCAGGCAGTGCCAAGTTAACCGGACCGTACAATCCTGAATGGGTTGCATCTTGTTGTGAACCAAAACTTCAAATCGATCATGCAGCCTGTTTATTATCCAATAGGCCGGGGCATTTTTTTCTCTCCAAAATCACCCTGAAAAATGGGATTACAATAAAAATCCTTGTTTGCCCGTCTTTCGACGCCAATTTCTAGTGTGCCCTGTTCCCCCATTCATGACCACAAAACCTGTGGTTCAGAAGTCCCTTAGAAAAACATGTCCACACCAATGAATCTAAACATGACACTGGCCTCTAGGCTCCTGGAAAGGTCCCCCCCCCATGTCACCCTGTGGAAAAATCCTGGCCCCAGGCTGGCAGTTTTTCTTCTATATACTAGAATCAATGACACTGACCCAGTGGTCAAAACTACCAGCTTAATCCCCCAAACTGCATGATAATCTACACAACGCACATCAGTGTGATTGTGTTGAAAAGCCATCTGAACAAAAATTCATATTTTCCACATTGAGAAATTTCCGAGTGTATTTTGGTCATTTATCGTTTTCAAAATGAATCAGGTTACATGGGTTGTAACTGAGAAAAACTTTCTCAAAAAGTTGAGAAAATCCAACTTTAAAAGCTTCAACATCCAAAGAAAGTCCTTGATGGGTTTTAACACCAAGCCTCCACAGTCCACGACTCGTCACAAATGGCTTCCCATGTTTTAAAAAAATTCCCATTTATTCTCAATTTCTTTTTTTTTTAACAAGTTGATATATCAATTCCAGCCATGTTTGAGCAAACAACAAAGAACAGTCCCACTCATCGCTGACAAAGGACTCCCACACAAAATATATCTTTCTGTGTGTGTATTCCATTCCGATTGTGTGGTTTTTGGGGTAGTTTTTTGTCATTTATTTTTGACTGAAAGATGGAAATATTCTCCCAGCAGTTAATTTCCCGTTTCTGTGGGTAGGTTGAACGAAACCCTCTGAACGGAGAAGGGAAAGAAAAAGCAGAAATGATGGAAAAGTATGGTCGTAAAATTCAATGCATCATTATACAAAGTTTTTTTTAGAAGAATTTTTCTTTCTACTCCAAATTCCAACACTCCTTTTTTTTCTTTCCACGTATCGAACAATTCAATCATATCTAGGTACACTATTTCTTTGAACAATATTTATGCCCTTTTGAGAACCAGTTTTTGGTGTAAAAATAGATGATGTCGGGTCTTGCAATTGGTTGCATCAATTCCCAGGGTCTAGTTTGCTTGTCACTGTAGCATGATAAGAGAACTTTTGCGGAACTTTTGCGGGGGTACAACAGACCCTAGAAGCGAGTGGGCGATAGGGTGGGGGAGATATGAATGAAATCATGAATGGAAACGCATAGCTGAATACTGTTCCATTAGCAGGATCAGTATGCACACAATTCACCACTGCCTTAGCCATAGGACAGCAATGAAATAAAAGTTTAGGGGAAATATTTTATAGAAAAAACAGCCAAGTTGACATTTGGGTATAAAGTATGCTGTACTACCCAGAGAAAAGGAACAGCACATGCAGGAAACGTCAAATTATTTTCTCCCGTTTCTTCAGAATTGGAGATATTGAAACATTTGGCCATAAAACAATCTGTATTCTGCATATCAAGCAGGGGAAAGTTTATGAGTGTAGCATAGCAGAGAAAAGTAGTCATTCACAGACTCAGCGCTGGGAATTTTTTGTTTTCTTCTGGTCGTGTGCGGCCAGTTTTCGTCAAAAAAATTCCCTCCTACCCGGGCCGTAATTGGGAAATCAGCCACAAAAACCAACACCAGATCAGCTTAGCGGAGGCCAACAGCGACACTGCCCCTATCACAATTTGAAATCTATTCAAACAGCCACAGGCGGGCTCTTTATCCCTCCCACCAGGGAAGTTCTCTGGGGTTTTTTTTTCCACCCAGCCAAAGAATTCCCATTACTTTCAAGGTAGACTGTATCCATCAATGATCGTGTGAGGTTCAATTTTCTCAATCACGTAATTTGCAACTTTGAAAATTGACTCAATTTGGGGCCTAATGGTATCGTCACAGTCTGAAAGGAATTCGAAATGTAAATATTTCTCAAGGCTTTTGTCACAAAGTATCCAAGTGGGGTATGGCTTTTTCTTCTTCTTTTTTTTAAATTGTAATTTACAGAAACTGAATTGAACTGCTGTTTTCTTGGTCCAACTGTGTTTGACAGGGACAGCAGCTGGTGACAAGTGTCAAAGGTCGCCATTAAAAGCTTGTTCTGCAAATCTCATACATGGCAGGTTGTCTTATACGAAAAAATAAAGACTTCACAGCAATTACTTAAAAAAAAAATCCTTCCAACAAATTGACTCTCGGGGGAATGAAAACATACAAAAGCCCCGCTGGCCCACATTGACCTAACACAGCTGCTGGATTTGAAAATTGATTCCTGTTCCTAGTTTTCTGAAGGTTTTTTTTTCTTCTGGACTTCTGGTAAATTAAACATCTGTTTCCATGTCCACACAGTTGTTTTTTTATATTTTGCAGAGGAAATGAATCAAGTTCTCAATCACCTTGCCAGGTTTATCGGTTCATGTATAGACACCCTCGGAAGTCCTCCTTAGAGCGGTGACAGAAGTCAGGAGTAATCACATTTGCTCAGAAGTCAGGAGTAATCACATTTGCTCAGAAGTCAGGAGTAATCACATTTGCTCAACTGACATCATTCAGTCTTACTGCAACTCTGTTTTAATTTTATTTCTCAATTTCTTTTGGCTGTTCTTGTTTTCGTAATTTACTTACATGTATTGTACCATTTTTCTTTGTCCTCCTGTAGAGCCCTCGTTCTACTTCGGCGAGGCTGAGTACCATGTTGATGAGAGCGACGGCTACCTGGAGGTTCAGGTATGGCGTACTGGCACTGATCTGTCCAAGATGGCTAGTGTTACTGTGCGCTCACGTGCATCCAGCCCACCATCTGCCACCGGTAGGTACCCTGCAAATTTTTGTGGGCAGACAAGTTTTCAGCAAGATGTAAAATGTGAAATGACCAAGTATTTATGGTTTTCTTTCATCTTTTGAATTTGTTTCCGAATTTGCATAGAACTAGCAAGACATTTTTCCATTATCCAGGATTCACAATTTGGCATAGGCTGCAAGAATTTGTTAAAGATCCAAAGTCGGACTTAAAACCTTGGATGAGTCAAATGCTTTGACCTCACTTTTGGCTTTTGTCCCCTGGTCACCTCTGGTCACCTCGTGAGAAAGGAACATTAATTAAGATTAGGCTTTCATGCCACATCATCCTCTCATTTTAATTAACAAGAATGAACAAAAACACACACAAGAAGACGAGGTCTTGCTCCCAGCAGATGCTAACCAGAGGGGTTAGGGGTTCTCAAAGAAGCCAGTTAGAGGTCAGTTGATGGGGATGTTGGGACGGCTGTTGGTCAGTTTCAGCAGCCCTTGAGGAAGCTTGACCTCGTCGAGGAAGTCGGCAGTAAGCTCGGATTCAATTGTTTCCCTGACCTGCCTGCCCCCTGAATGCCTGTAACTGCAACTGTAAGCAGTAAGAACCCCCCCTCCTCCCGCAACATAACAGAACCCTCTCCGCGGACAGCCATCACACTTGATGCGACGGGACAAGACATCGTTTGAGGGCCTTCCGCCGCCCCGTACCCACACAGGAAAATGCCGATGAGTCTTGCACAAACCGCTCATGATGTCAACTTCCTCATACAGTCTAAAAATGCATCGTAGCACGGAGCCGCCGCGCTAGGGAGTGTCTGTCAACAGATGAGACAGAACAAAAAACAAAAACACTCAAAACGATTCCCAAAACTTCTGTCTTTCCAAAATATTATTCACACTTATTCAATAACTGATTTGAAGAGTTGATAACTTTTGATCAAATTTTGAGATAAGGACTTATCTCTTTAACTCGAGCAGAACAAAAAAAACAGAAGAGGGAAAAAAAATGTCCCTCTCCTTAAATTTTAGATTTCCTGTTATGTGTCTCACGCCGTGTCACAGGCAACTGATGCACTAAGTGAAATGTTCCGCTGTTTATAATGAGTAATTTTTCATCATGGACCCCATTAAAGGTCTCTGCTGTTGATTCACTTGAGTACCGTTTATTTTTCCTCTTTTTCTGTTCTCTCTTTCTCCACCTTGATTGGCTTACTTTTGCAGGACAAAGGTATTAAGGTAATGTCTGGTGTATGGGATATTATAGGGGTCAGCAGGTCATTGGTTGTTCATGGACGTGGGGAAGGGATTGTTTAAGTGTCGTGGTTTAGTGTCGTGTACAAACCACGACAGCAAAAAGTGACTTTAAGGATCCCGAACAAATCGTCTGATTTAGACTGTTCTTTCGAGCCAAGTTAAAGTTGCTCTGCAGAGCCAACTTCAGGGCCAGAGCTTGATAAAGTCATCAAAGACGAATTGCCCTTTGAATGTCTAGAGCAAAAGTGAAACAACGATCAAGCAAGACATATTTTTTGTGAAATGATATTCCTGTACTGTCATCCGGCAAAATATTCATTGAAGTTATGGCATTTGCATTGTCTGACCTCTTAAGACTAAACTATAAAAACTGAAGGAACACAAGAACAAAAATTCATCATCACATTTGGGCACACCCTGAAAAATTCCGACCTTAGCTTTTGTTAAATGTTCGTGTGTGGGAAGATCATAAATTGTCTCTGTGCATATTTGTTCCATTTTTGTAACCCTTCCCCTTTTTACATATGATACACATGTGTATTTTGTGTGTGTGTTTGGTTTGTCTGTGGAAGCTGTCGTCGCCGTGGTGACCCCGGTTGTTTTTCTTGACGTCTCCTTTCTTCCTGCATGTCTCACATTTTCCCGCTGGTCGTTCATTCATGCATGCAGCCTTTCCGATTTTAGATTTTTATTTGCTTTTAGTATGAAGTCGCATTCTTAAAACCCTTCTCCACCTGTGAGCCTTACTCTCCAGCTTTTTTTCTTTTGCTAAGATCCAGGACTCTCTCTCATAACAAATTAGCTCCTCCACTACATGCCGAAGCAGCTATTTATTTGACTGAAAGGGTTGTTTTTAGGCTACACATGTATGTTATTTTGTTTCCACTTGTGTGAGCACTGACACGCGAACGTAGCTTTGCAAGAAGGAAACGTGGGAGGACATTTTTCTTCTTTCTTTTTTTTTCCCCCTCAAAAAGCCACATGTTTCTGGGTGTTAGGGAAGTAAGGGTGATTTATCCAGCTACCTTAAAATAGCAGATGGGAAGGAAAATGGTCCTATTTCTTGTTGGGCTGAATCGGTCCAAAGGGAAGAATAAATTTTGGGGTGTTTTTTTCCAGTTGCAATTTATGAGATGAATGTTCTTTTTGGAGGGGCTGTGTGCTTTCCTGTCAAAGTGCTTACAAGTTCAACCCTTTAAAAGATGGATGACTGCAAAAACAGATTGGTTGGGGATTTTTTCAATTACCTCTTTAGAATGTGAACATTCTGTATCTGTTTAAAAAACCCGATGCATGCAGTGATTCTGTTTAGTAACTAGTTATTTTTGAAATTCAACAACTATCACGACAGTTTTTCAATAAGTTGCACAGCAAAAACCATTGAGAATAAAACTCCGGAAGTATTTTTAGTTCGCATTTGGTCAAGGGATTTGCTCTGGTTCCCCTGATAAAAATGAAGGGGTCAGAAAGAAATGGAGCATGGAGCACCATTTTGATGTAAAACAAATGGATTTTGTTGTCAGCGCTGCTCTTTTTTGCAAAATTTGCCAGTTATAAACCCAAACGTACCACAATGTGTCATGTTTCAGCATTCCGTCATTTATAATAGTAAATCCTCTGTGTATTTCTACTACATGTGCTTGGATTTCACCGAATCTGCCCTTTGTGACATTAGTGGTCTTTTCTGTCAACTTTTCTTTCTTGAGCTTTTCCTCGTGAGATTTTGAAAACATGAGCATGTGGTGTTGATCAAAATCAAGTTTTTTTTTGTGTCATTTGTGTTAAGTGAATGATAGTCATGTTTGCGTAAAGAATCATTTTCAAATACTTGCTGAGCTGTGCAGTTCTGACGAGAAAGTGGTTCACTCAGTGTTCTATAGCCAGTCTTCAGGGGCCAATTTCATAGAGCTGCTTAGCACAAAAAATTGCTCAGCACAAAAATAGCTTGCCCAATAAAACAAATCACCATTGAAAATTCCATTTGGTATTCATGGTCAGCGAACAACAGCCAAAGAACAATCACAAGTGATGCACAACACATGGAAATTTGGTTGTTATTCCTGGTTTTACTAGGACAGAAATGTCATGCTTAGCGAAGCTTTGTGCTAAGCGGCTCTATGAAATTGGCCCGAGAAAGCTGTAACTCTAAATATTTTGAAAGATTCTCTATCCGCAACTTTATAAGGAGTTTGCGGTTTTGAAAAGGTGTGCAATTCCAAACAATCCCTTTAAGAGTTGCAGCAGTTTTCTGAAGACGTCAACAGCATGTTGCTTTGAATAGCACCCGACCACACAAGTTTTTTGTCAGAACCCCACAGCTGTGCGTTATCATACAATGCCACCATCAAACAGTACCACTTGAACTTGTACCGTCAAGCTGGGCTGGGGCGTTTTGTGCCCTTAGCAGGGGATTTCATGCCTTCAGGCACAGGAGTGAACTTCCTCTTGCTGAAAGGTGCCCATTAAGAACCAGAGGAAGTGCAGTCGGTGGGCAGCACTTCGCTATCACGACATCGTTTCATTCCTGGCTGAGCTTTTGACACCTAATGCCTAGAGATTTCCACACACAAAAATATTCACATGACAAATCTGTCAGTGGTTATGGTTTTACAATGAAAATGTAGGCGTATTTGTTTAAATTAGAGACCAGACTTGACGTGTCTTGAAAACGCCTTAGGCAAAACTTCCTTTTTTTATTTCAAAGAAAAATCATGTTCGGTTTCGTTCCTCATGCGATGCTCAAAACATAGCTCAGCAGAAATCAAAGCCGGTAGATTTTGTGAAACAGAAGCGCTGCGCAGAGTTGCCAACATATACGATTTGGGCGTAGCAAATACGAATTTGAGCCGTGACTACGACACTACGCCAAGACTGCATTTTACTACGCAAAACAAACTGCCCGTGGCTTTTATCTGTGAACTATGGATGTAAACATGATTAAAAGGAAATAAATGAGTAATAAATAAAATGTAAGAAAAACCGTCTTAAATGTGTAGACCGCCGTTGTGATTAAAAGCGGCGAACGAGACGCAAATTTCACGCAAACCTTGTATAGTGCAGTACATGTACAGCCTTCGAGAGTCAGAAAAATAAAGAATATCGTCTGGCTCCGTGTTTTGTGTACACCTTTTTAAATGACGCTAAATAGGGCAGGAAACAGACTCTACTGATAGCGCCCTCTCTAGGGGCCTTTTCCAAACCTCGGCTCCGGCTCAGGCTCCGGCTTCGGCTCCATTTCGTGACTCCATTTTTGAATAACAGGTATCAAAATAGAGGCTTTCGGCTACGGTTTGGAAGTAGATACTCTATTTTGAACAAGAAAACAGGGATTTAGCTTCAATGAAAAGCCACAACCTACATTTTCAGCATATGGATGACAGCGCCGGAGCCTGAGCCGGAGCCGGAGCCGAGGTTTGGAAAAGGGCCCATCTCTGTTGACTATTACACTGATAGTCTGGTTCCATGTATGTGGTAGTCGCTTTAATGGATACGTTGGGATGTGGGTACTAAGCCACTCTCCGATTGGCATGGACGCTCGTCGTACGGATCGGCCTAAATCGATCGAAATAGCAACCGCACATGTCAAAATGACGTCGAATGTTAGAAATTAGATGTAGAAGGAAGAATATATCATCGATCAAGACATCCACAAGGGAGAATATGCCAAAATCATTGATCAAGGTGTAAACATAAATGGATGAAAGCGGGACTGGCTGGAAAAAGAAGTGGATGAAAAGTCATGGAATTCTTCGTGATGTAGGCTCTAACGTTAGACGTACACAAAATAAATTGTGTACTGTGGAGGCCTATTTATTCTTCCGCGATCAAGGACTTTGAGGAGCTTCATCACAAAAAGTCTTAATATCATCTACACAATTAATGTAGAATGAGTAGGCCTTTTGGGGAATTGTCCATGTTCATTGTACAATAAATCAGAATAAAACTAAAAAGGTAAAACCTTTCTTTTTTTCATAACTTGTCAAAAGCATTTTGTGGATTTTTTACAATGAAAAATAGTTAACGTTAGGCCCTATCAGTATCACTTTATCAGCCTTGAATCTGTCATTCAGCTTTAGTTTAAGTATGTGGTCAAAAACTGCGCAGAATGCACCACACAAAGAGCATAATAGTTAAAATGTTCTGAGGGTTTTTGAGTGGGACCCGGACCCCGGCGCGCGCGCCGTGCCGGTAGGGGCTTCGCGCTTCAAATGCTACTATTTTTTGGATTTCAATGTTGGCAACTCTGGCTGCGGAGAACCAGGCGTGCCTAGTGATACATTCTTACTTAAATTTTCGCTGGTAACCATGTTTATTGCTCTGCAAAACCTGTGTACTGACTAGCTTCCTTTGATGCTTGCAATAAGTATTGCAATTTATGTTCACGGGTTAGAGGATGAATTGAAATGTACTCAATACTCATTTTGATGGATCTGGTTATTTTTGTTTGTTATTTATTGCTTAAGAAGTGAAGACCATTACGATAAGAGATTCAAATGTTGAATGATTCAGAAGATGATGAATAAGTCAGATTAATATTCTTCGTTGTACAAGTCCTTAATCATTATGGTGTTTTTGTTTTCCTCCCATCAGCTGGTATTGACTATGCTGGTATCAGCCGTAACCTCGACTTTGCTCCTGGCGTCACCATGCAGAACGTGCGTATCTACATCATGGATGACTTGGGCCAGCCGCTCCTGGAGGGACCCGAGACCTTTGAGCTGGTGCTCCGCATGCCCATGAACGCCGTACTCGGTGCCCCAGCCCTGTCTGTGGTGACCATCAACGACACAGTCTCTGACCGTGAGTTAACGACCAAAATTTGCTTAAAAGCCTTGGTCAATAAATATCAGTATATCAGCCAAAACTCCTTGTGAATGTTGTGCTCAGCAAACAATGGCCGAATACAAGTCAAAAAGCAGGAAACATCACATGAAAATTTGGTTGGTAGTCCTCTTTGATCAAGGAAGACTTTCATGCTTGAGCTCATTTTGTGCTTTAATAAGCAGCTCTATGAAATTAGGCTCCTGTTGGAATGGGTTTGTCCTAAGAATAGTTGTGTATGAAAGAGCTCTTGACATTAACAGGTCGACTGTCAACAGAGCAAGAATCAACAACCTGTGAATGGAAAATTGTAATATGTTCAGCCGAGCAAGACATGAAAGTGGAATGTACTTGTTGTGTCTAAGATTGTACGAGTTATATCAATTTGATGAATGGTCATGTTTGTAAGAATCTGCTTCCATCCTTCATTCCTTGATCATCTTGCAGTGCCCAAGGTGGTGTTCCGTGACCAAACCTACGAAGTCAACGAGAACGACGGCACCGTGACAGCCACCATCATTCGCAGCGGTGATCTCTCCATCACCAGCACCGTACGCTGCTACACCAGACAGGGATCCGCCCAGGTCATGATGGACTTCGACGAGCGTCCCAACATCGAGTCCTCAGTGGTCACCTTCTTGCCAGGTGAGTCCAGTCACATGGAGGCTCCCAAGCTTTCAACACAACCTAACCCCCACCCCAAGAGTATAGGGAGTTGATGTGTATCTTAGATATGAAGCATCATGAATGTGCGAGCTAGACACGTGAGGCTGATTTTGGAATCTGCGAAACCCTAAAGCCTTCTTGGATCAAAACCCCAGCATGTCATTTAATTCCTTCCTGTACCACTTGCTGCTTATTTCTTCTCGGAATAATGACTAAAATCTGTCTAGTAGTAAGTTTTTGCGTGTTGAGTTGATATAAACTTGGGCCAAATCCAAATTCATGGGCAGGCATGAAGCCAGTGTGTAATTCCCTGCTGATAGACACAAGTTGAAGTTGTTACTAATTAGTTTAGAGCTGACCTTAAACAATGGACTTTGTTCAAGCAATTTTTCTGCTCTGATCGTCTCCATTAGCCTTGTTTCCCCAGGAAACCGTTATGCAGAGACTTCCATCTGTTAAACAATATGCAATCACTAACTGTCAAACGTTGTAGGACTCTGGGGTGTACTCCCGCAAATGCTGCTCTCATTAAAACTTAGCTCCAGCGTTCATAAACGAACCCGGGGAGAGAAGAATCAAAATGGTTCTCTAGCTCGATCTTCTGACCCCTCAATTCTTTGCTCTGCTCTGCGCAAGGGGAGTGGCAGCCTCTTAATCGCCCCTTCTCGGAGTGTATGGGAGAATGTGTTTGTCATCGGAAGGAAGGCAACAAATTGACTGCAGCTGGCATGTGATGTTTAGTTTTTGTCGTTCTTGCCAGCCATTCGTAACGTGTCACTGGTGATGAGTAGGCCCTTTCCCCTCCCCAGGGGGTTTACCCCATGTTATGATGGAGTGGTTGAAGATGTCTGCATGGGAGGCTTTGGGTTTGGCATTCAAAAATCAACCCCGGCCACGTCGCCTCTCATTCCACGGCTCGCAACAGACATTTGTGATGATCGATCACTGCGGTCCCTCCGCAAGAATCAAGAGTCACTTGAGAAATGGCAAAAATATGAATATCCTGTCTCATATGTAAATCGACCAAATAAAGAAGAAAGAATGAAATAATCTGCTATGCTTCTTTAAAAGTCAGGCTGTTTGGCCCCCAAAGTCTTGCTAATTAGTTCTTTCCTCTGGCTTTTCACCTCCCTGTGACTCCGGTTGGAAACTCTGGTTTGAAACTGATGTCGTGATCCTTTCAAGAGCATTTCATGTTATTCTTCCTTTCTGTGAATGCTTTAGAGGTTAAAGCTGCAGCACTTAGCATGTCCCTCTCTGCGACCTATAGGTCTCGCTGCCCCGAAGACAAACGATCGCCCATTTTTCAGACTCATGATAGATGCTTATTTTTACAGCAAGTGCTGGGTTCAGTTTCATGTCCCAAATAGCTGGCCTTAGCCGAAAAAACCGGCTGACTGCAGCTGCCACAGTTATTTGTGTGTTATTTAATTGGCAGCCATAGCCAGAATGTCCTCATTTTATTATTTACTGTACTTGAGGCCAAACCTTGAAAAGGGTTACAATGTATGAGACAAGGGCAAACATGCTTTATGCTGACTCTATTTCTAGTTCGCCATAAATTTCACTCTAGACTAGTTTTAGCCAAGGTTGGATTACTTGGTTGCCAAGTTTGCTTGCTCTGGAACAGTTTGTCCAATTCTTATTTATTTTGCCTTACATCTAAATTGCAGATAAAAAAGATGTCCTGACACCAGTGGCCAGTTTCAAGGAGCTGTTAAGCGCCAAAAAATTGCTTAGCACAAAATATTTTGCTCAATAAAACAAACCACCATGACAAATTCCATTTGATATTCATGGTCAGCGAATAACAGCCAAAGAACAATCACAAGTGATACACAGCACATGGAAATTTGGTTATTAACCCTGTTTCTTTTAAGACAATTTTCAATTCGATTGTTAGCAAATTTTCATGCTAAACAGGACCAGGCAATTGGCCCCAGCTTGGCTTTTTATAATCATCATTAAAACAATGTTTGCTTATTATCTTCTGTTTTTTATCGCAGGCGAGAGATCCAAGGAATGCACTGTGCTTCTGATGAACGACAATCAGTTTGAGCCCGATGAGTCCTTCCGTCTGGTCCTCGGCAACCCCCGTACCGACTCCGGCCTGCAAGCCATGGTGGGAGAACAGAACGAGACCACAATCATCGTCCACGATGTCGGAGACAGTACGTATACAAGTCCTCGAGCTGATGGCTCTGTCGGCCTTTCACCTAGACCATATCTGAGAATGAATAGTCCCTGCTCTTCAAAGAGAGCTAGAAGCACTGTTAGCTTTCTAACACTATCAACAAGAATAATATCCCACAGTATCATTTCAGATTCAGCTGTAGCTGTGGTTGTGATATTTGTATAAACAGAAAAACCAGACGCAAAGGCCTGGAATTTGTTTCTAAAAGAAGCAAGGCCACTTTTCTATTGCAAGAGGAACTTCCATTTGAAAATCAAAATGTCTATGGGCTCCATTAAATTCAAGGCTTGCTCGTCTAATGCTAACTTTAACAGTAGCTAATCAAACTAAACAAAATTGAAGCTTAAATAACTAGGAAGATACGACTTGCCGTAAGAAGTTAGAGGCTCTAACAATCCCATTTTATTTGTTGCAGGGTCTGTTATCAAGTTCCCAGAGACCCGATTCACCGTCAACGAGCCTCTTGATGAGGACGATGTCAGCACTGTCCGCATCCCAGTCATCCGCATGGGAGATACCTCACAGGAGTCCATCGTTAGAGTCTTCACTAAGGACGGATCGGCCAAGAGTGGTGTGGACTACAATCCACTCTCCCAACGTACGTACCATTTGTCTTGTCAGTTGTGTGTTTTTTTTGTGCCAGGATTTGAACATAGGGGTGTTGCAATTTCATTTTATTTTGTAAAATACACATGAAATGTAGTTTGGTTTATGAAACAGAGGCTTTGGCTCCATTTCGTGAATTCATTCTAAAATAACGGGTATCAAAATATAGGCTTTGGGCTGCTGTTCAGAAGTAGATTCTCTGGTTTGAAAAGGAAAACATAGCTTCAGCTTCAATGAAAACCCACAAGCTATATTTTCAGCATATGGATGACAGAGCTGGAGCCTGAGCCAGAGCCTCCGTTTCATAAACCCCCGTAGTGTGTAAAAAGGCTTAAATCTTGCTGGGAACTATGTTGTATTTTGGATGCTACTTTCCAGGGAAGAAAATGAACTTGTACGTGGGAAAAAGAGGAAAAATAACCAAGGTAGAGATTAAGGTAATCATTGGTCGGGAAAAAACAGAAACTTTGAAGTTTTTGATGATACTTTGCATTTTTTGGGATGGGGGGGGGGGGACATCAGACTTGTTATGACACTAGTGATGTCATTACCAGACAATATATGTGCATGCTGTTTGTCTGTGTGTGATGTAGCGTTTGTATATACCTGCTTGCATGGTCATCCATCATGCAGGTTATGGTCTGTCAGTTTATGTCTGTTTGTCTTCCTGCTGTGTTCAAATACCGACGGACGAACAGCGTGACTGTTTTTCCCAAGAGGACCACGGTCTCCTTCCCTTCGTTCCCCCCTCCCCCTTGATATGTCACATGTATCACATCAGTGATTCAGTTGACTTCATATCCGTTCTTAAAATATGGAACTTCATGTTTCCGGTTATACTGTCAATTTTTCACATGCATTTCCGATCGTCAATTCTGATCCCTGGTGTGTCCCACTCAAAAAGCCATCAAATTTCAATCGACTGCTTTCACAACAACACTCAGAAAATGACGTCGACCGCCTAAAAATAAAACGGGCAAAAAATTGAGAGGGATGAAAAAGATCTCCCTGAGCCACTTCCCGATAGGCTGATTGGATTTTGACCGGTGAGGCCAATTTCCGTAAGAGGTAACCGAATCCTGGATTGTTTGACTTGATGTGACACGGGTGGCATTTAGGATGCTTAGCTTGACTGAGGCAGGACGCTGAGCTTCAAGCAACCCAGCCTCGGGAAAAGTTTGTTTCAAGTTTCAGAAGGTATATCTGTGGTAGGTGGAGGGAGGGAGGATGCATGGGGAAGATATCTTGGTGAGGCCAGGAGGGGATAGGCTTTCCGACATCATCCTTCTTGCATCCTGGTCCCGGGGTGAAGAGGGCTTTACCCTGGGAGATACCGAGCATCTTGGATTACCCAGTTTAACAGGTTTTGTCAAGATGGTTGGTCCACCCTAGCAAGTATCAGGTGGTCACTGATTAACCTCCTTAAAAATCATGGATTACAGCAACCCAAAAGAGCTTAGGGGTTTGTAAGGAAAATGCAACTGGATAGGGATTTGAACCAGAGACATTTGGATGACATAGCAGTTCAGTAGACCGCGGTGCCTTTCATATCATCAGATACTTGACCTGTATGATAGAGGCATCTGTAAAAAGCCTTTAGTTTAAAATCCATTGCTAAATGGCAAAGAAAACTCAGCTCAAGAGTTAAGGTATAAGTGAAGTGGTTCATCAATTTCATTGTCTTGGATTCAAGTCTGTTTTTGGTCAAAGTTTTCTCTGCTCACCTCCAAAAAAACCGATAAAGGATAAATAAATTTTAGCGGGACATGAAGAATAGGATCAAATATCCTGCTGAAGGTTGTTTTGACTTGGACACCATCTCAGGCTATGACCTGTAGTACCCTCATAAACTTACATGTACCTACATCCAGCAAGGCCTTTTGCAGCTGACCTTTCTGTTCCTGACTGCCCGTTGACAAGAGGGCCTGGTCATTCTCAACGGGGGAGGGAACCAAGATCAAAGCAAAAGCAAACAAATTAAGTAAATAATATTTTTTGTAAAAGTTGCTCTTTTTTTTTTAAAGAGATTTCTCTTTCTCGTAAAAAAATAATTCAATTTGTTTGGAGGCTTTGTTGGCTGTTGACTTGTCGGTCATATTTAAGGAGGTCTTTTTTCAATCCATTTTTGACCCTTAGTCAGTTGGTCTCGAATCCTTGTGTCCGGCCTCACTAATATCCCTCTGCCTCCTCCCATGATCCATCACAAATCCTTTGCCCTTGCCCACCTGCCAGTAGCCCACAAAACAAATGCCCTAGTGAAAACGCCCAGGCTATAAAAACTCCGCTCCTGCCTGCTAAAGCCATCACCATCCCCACGCCCTCACCTTCCCCCCTGAATATACCTGTCTGCAGGACGCAGATAGATTGTTGCAACAAATAAAAAAGGTCATAAAGTGGTTGTTTAGAAGAATGGGGTCCGACATGATTATCAACTTCTTTCAGAAGCTGGGTCACTGTTTTTTTTTATTAAGCCTTGTATGTCAGTTCAAATTAAATTCATTTTAAAACTGGATAACTTGGGGATTTTCTTTGGCTTATACATGAAGATTTCCTGTAGAAAATTCAGGTCTTAACATTAAATGCGTATCTTGATCCAAGTCTTAAACATAACATCACCCTGGCATATGAAGGTGCACATTTTAAGAACAGATATGAAGTCAACTGAATCACTGTTGTGCAACTTGGATATATCAGGGGTGGGGGAGTGACGCAAAGGAGGCCTTTAACTTAAAGGAGACCTCTTAAATGTTACAAGTGAAAAACAAATTACAATTTTCAAAACTTTCCTCAAGGTTTTAAAAGATGCCCCATATGAATGTGTACAAAATAACCTCTTTTTGCTATGTGCTTGTATGTCTGAAATATTTGACAAATTCAAAATGCTAGTCTTTGAACCTTTTCCAAAAATGTACTTTTTTAAAAACCAAGTCGGTGTTAACAAGTTTATAGGAGATGGGACTAGTAAATTAGTCCTGGGGTTGATTTCACAAAGCCCTGCGATCGATCGTAACTAGAGTTACGAAGGATACCTACTGTATCCTACATAGGGCTGCAATGCATCACAAGCTCTACCATTGATAGCAAGTGGTGAAATCGACCCTGGTTTGCTGCATAAAATGATATTTTTTTTAACCTTGGTCGAAATGACTCACTATGAAAAACCATAATGTCATGTGAGGAAAACCTGAAGTACTTTGTCTCGACTTTAACGCTTAAAATGATGGATGCCAGTCTAAATGTGTTGGTAGGGAAATTGAATTACCTCATTGGGACTTATCAAAACTAGAACAGATATGATACTCATTTTTGAAAATACCAATCAATCTTCCGGAAAGCATGTTTTATGTGGCACTTCAAACTTAGGAAGAAAAAAAAATTATAAATTTAAGAAACAAAAACCAACATGACATACTGGAAATGACAGCCAATCAAAAAATAAGTTTGTTGATGAAGAAGCTAGCTGACATTTCAAGATTTCCCACTCCACTTCAAAAATCCAAAAGTTAGATAACCAAACATCACATAAATAGTATTTCCTCATTTTAAAACAAAAATAAACACAGCATTTTCAGGGGAGGGGATTGAAAAAAAAGGAAAGAAGGAAAGGCAACAGTAAGTTCGAACTTGGTATAAAGCTATATCTCTTTCCTGCATGAGTCTAATTCAATACAACAGCTAGTCCCTGAAGTCTGGGCAGGGTGTATGTTTTCTCAACACACCAGGCAATGCCTGTGCACAAGTCCCTTGGGGGCCACTTGTTCATGAAAGGGAGACTTGTTCAATTACAATAGCTGTAAACCAACCATGACCCCTATTTGTGTAAGAATGACTAGACAGGCTGGGCTGGCTGTCAGCTTCTACGAACTCCTGTGCTATACGTGGCCTTATCCCCAATTGGGTTCAGCACTGGAATACCTTGGGAGGAGTCCTTAAAGGGTACTTGTGTCTCTAACTCCCCTGCTGTCCCTTATTCATGTTCTGTGTCTGTTGCATCAGAATGTTTTGTCTTTGTGTTGGATATTGTTTATAAATGTTGTTGTATTTTTTTAACTTGTATGTCTGTATGTGCACATTTCTCTGTCAAACCACTAGCATGACTGAAATTCTACAATAAGAAGACAGTGTTGTTTAAATGTGAAAAAAATTTTTTTAGTCTTTGTTGAATGTCGACTTATCTTTAATTTGATTATGCGGGTGGTCTAGCCCATATCAAACTGATTTGATCTGGTCGTAAAAAACCTGTGAAGATATGTTTATTTGAATTGTTTGTGAAAGAATTTGTATCCCAGTGGAGAAAAAAATGTGATTAAAAGAGAATATCAACCAATATAAACTTGATAACTGACACAATCTTTATTTTTTTTTTATGGTTGAACCATGAGATATCGTCTGCTAGGTTATGGGCCATAGTTATGATGGCTTCAGTTGCCATAGTCAACATGCGGTTCGTGTTCCTATCGCTGCATGTTTTTCTGAGCAGCACTGTTATAACTCGGCATTTCTGCTTTCTATTTTTTAACACAGGACTGGTCTTTGGCTTCAATGTGTCCCAGCTGTTTGTGGACATTGATGTTCTGCCGGACGGTGACCGAAACGAGATGAGAGAGGCCTTCACTGTCCACCTCACCATGGATGAGAACATGGTCGCTGAAATCCAGGTAAACATCCCGAAACAAACAAACATGTCAATAACAGTAAATTTCAGGAGGACAAGTCAACATGCTCATTGTGGATTGACTTTTATTAGTTCCATCTTGGATTTGAAATTCTTGGGTGGACTCGCCCCCCCCCCCCCTCAACCAGTCATTTGTTACGAGAGTGTACATCACAAGGTATCGTTAGTCCGTACAGATGTGTAATGGTATCGTTCTGATCCCATTCTAAAGAAGAATCTCGACAAGTGTCAGGCTACAGCAGACAAATAAAGAAAGCTTGCAAAGTCCTATCTATGATGATGTCCAGTGTTAAAGATTCAACAACTTACTAATGACATTATTTGTTTTGCTCATCAGATGAACAAGGCCATTGTGTACATCGAGCAAGAAGGCCAGCTGTCTGGAGTCACCTTCCCCTCCACACCCGTCGTCGTGTCTCTCCTGGACTACGACAACATCGAGTTGGCCCGCGACTTCCCACCACGTGGCTACCCAGTTGTCTGCGTGACAGTAAGTTGTGCATCCCGACAGATCCGCATATAGTTTCTTTTATCAACCTTTGTGTCCATCGAGCATCTTGCAACTCGGACATTGCCAGTTCAATCCTTAACCATTTCTGTCCTTTCTCCAACAGCCTTGCAACCCCAAGCATCCCGATTTCGCAACAACTGGCTCCATCTGCACCAACGAGGGCGTCAACGATACTCTGACCGAGTTCCGCTGGTTGGTGTCAGCTCCAACGACTGCCGCCGGCGTCACCTACCCACTCAGGGATGTCGAGAGCAACACCTTCTTCACCGATTCCAGCATGGTGAGTAAACTGTGGCTTGTCCGTTCCCTGTTCCTGATGGTGAAGAAGCTTGGGAGTAAAGGCTTGTTGCTTCCTCGTGACTTATCGGACCTTGTAAAAGACCAAACCAAGCTAATGAAGCAAGAGGTTGCAAGAGGACCAGCTTTGTGCCAGGACCTTCCAGGAACCTTACATGATCCAGTGTCATGGGAAAGGAATCAAGCAGCCAGTTGAATATTAACCCATTTCTAAATCTACACTCTAAACGACTGACCATATTTAAGGAAGCAGACTTGATTGTAAATGTTTTGCCTTCTTTTCTACTACCATATTTTTTAGATCACCTTGGATTCCATCTATTTCGGCCCCGGATCTCGCGTCCAGTGCTCAGCCCGCGCCGTCAGCAACCAGGGCGACGCAGGACGTGCTCACCTCAGCGTGCCAGTCACCATCAGCTCCGAGGAGGGTATCTGCCTGCCCCGTCTGGCTGAGGCCATCGGTGCCGAGCCCTACACCGCCAAGCTGAAGTACACAGGACCCGGAGACTTGGAGCACCCCAACAAGCTCAGGCTGACAGTCACCATGCCTCATATCGGTGAGTACCAGACACATTTCTTCCTTTTCCTTTGGAGAAAATATTCCACAAACTATACATTTCAGTAGATCAGTTTAAGATGTCTGAATGTTTTGATCGCATTTCTGAGCTTCGAATTTCATGATGTTCACAATTAACTTGATTGATAAATCTGAAAAGAAAAAGAAGACAAGATTTTTAACAGCAAATTAATCCTTGCTTAATCCTCAGATGGTATGCTGCCAGTCATCTCCACCCGTCAACTGTCCAACTTTGAGCTGGCCCTGAGCAAGGACGGCTACCGATTGGGCACCCACCGATGCTCCAACCTCCTGGACTACAACGAGGTCTTCACAGAGTACGGATTCATCACCGACGAGACCAAGAACCCCAACGTCATCGGCGAGTCCCAGCCCTACCAGTACAGCGCTGACATGAGAGGTGCCAGCACCCTGCGCTTCTACCGCAACCTGGATCTGGAGGCCTGTCTGTGGGAGTTCACCACCTACTATGACATGTCTGAGCTGCTCGACCAGTGCGGTGGACAGATCGGAACTGATGGACAGGTGAGAAAATCTCTCAACTTGGACTCTATAGCTTTTCATTCATTCCTGCTGTTTGGTTATCTCTGTATAAAAAAGAAAGTTAACCAAAATTCATTGTGGTACGTTTGAAGGACCCATGTCATTTTGAAAATGAATAGGACCTAAAATTTGATCAGCAGTAGATTTTACAGGACGCCCGAAGTTCATATTCAGAACATTTTTGCATTTTGCTAGTCAAACCTCAAACTCACCCTTAATCACATTCCTTTCCCCCACTCCCAACAGGTCCTTGATTCAGTCCAGTCCTACGTCTCCCTGCGTGTGCCACTCTACGTGTCCAACGTCTACCACTCCCCGGCCAGCGTGGGCGGATGGCAGCACTTTGACCAGTCCTCCAATCTCCAGCTCACCTTCGTCTACGACACCTCTGTCTTGTGGCAGAACGGCGTGGGAGCCCAGGCTATTGCTGATGAAACAGTATCTGGTAAGTCCTGATTCTGAAATCTACTCCCAACATGTCTTGAATCTTGGGCTGAGTGGGCCTGACATGAGGTATTGTTTGGAAGCGTCGTTTATCTCTCTTGACCTGAGTCTTTGGTTCTAACACATCCATCGTTGAGCCTAATATCATATTTCATTGAGTGTTGTTACAAAGTTGACTGATGATTCTCGTTTCCGTTCTTGCTGTCCAGGATCCCTCTTCCCAACCAGCATGAGGATTGACGAGAACGGCCGCCTGGTGGTCAACTTCCGCACTGACGCCCAGTTCCGAGGTCTGTTTGTCCTGGACCACCCATCCATCAGTTCCACCTCCTCTGTCATCTCCGCGGACCGACCAGACCTCACCTACACTCTGAACCTGATCCGATCGGAGCCTACCTTTGCCCAGCCAGAACAGCTCTGGCAGTTTGTCTCCGACGTTGCCGTAAGTCTGAATCTGTTTAATGATCTTTGTTTGACACGTTTTGGTAAGGTGCTGATGGCCGAGGCAGATGGAATGATTTTCTCAATGAGGAATGAAGCCCCCTTGGGTATGAGTTGGCCATTTAACTTGAGAAGGGAGGTGGAAAGTTCCCAGAGGAAACCAAATGTTACCTGTGCATGTAAGATCAGAGAAGTCGTTAGACCAGATAGTGGTCAAAATTGAAACACACACATACAGGACATGTGTTTTCTAGGACTAATCATATTGGGTTAATTTAATTTCATGAAGATTTACATTGTCATTCTAAACCTGAATTAATGATTCATATTTCATGTACAATTTTCCTCTTCGCACTCCTCAGGTCTCTGACTACAGCGGCATGTACACCATCCGCCTGATTCCGTGCACCACCACCCCGACCCAGGAGTACAGCCTGCCCATCGTCTGCAACCCCCGCGACATCATCAACTTTGACCTGCCGCTGCGCTTCCAGCAGGTCAGCGACCCAGTGCCGGCCGAGTTCAGCCTGAACACTCAGTTCATGCTCCTGGGCAAGGAGATGCTGTGGCTGTCTGACGGCTCCATGGGCTTCGGAGAGGGAACTGACACTGCTTTCGCTCCAGGTGAGTTCCTGAATCATGGAGGAAGGGATGGGAGTGTTGGAGTAGGGGTTGTACCTGGCTTGGGTATTCTTGTAAAGGGATGGGATCACCCTATTATAATGATACCCTTTCAGCATTCTTTCAGGGTTAGAAAACTTGGCTGGGAAAAACTCACAAACAAATCTACAGCTGACAAATAAGAATTGCGGGCTATTTTAAGGATAGCTTCCTGCAGATGCCGTGATTGAATGTTAGAGTAATTTGACTTGACCCATTTGATCAAAGGTGATAAGGTAGGCATAGCAACTTAACCTTGTCATTCACCTCTAAGGGTTAATGTGGATCAAGTCTCCTTCAGATGCATCCTCTTGGGGGTTCTTCCCTCTTGCATCTCAAACCTACTGACATTTCCTTCCTATTCTCCTCTCTGCGGATGCTCGGCTTTCACTCTGATACGAGTTTGCTTTCTAGATCACTTTGGATCATGACCAGAGTGACAAAATAAGTTTCTGCCTGATTTCCAGTTTGATTGTTTGACCAAGTCTTTAAACGTGATGTCTTTGCCAACCTCTTACATTAGGTGATACCGTGTTTGGTCGCATCCACGTGGACCCAGTCCAGAACCTGGGCAGCGGCTTCAACCTCAACATCGAGAAGGTCTTCCTCTGCACTGGACGCGATGGCTACATTCCCAAGTACAACCCAGCCGATCAGGAATACGGTTGCGTAGCCGACTCTCCCAATCTGCTCTACGCCTTCAAAGTCTTGGTGAGTGTAGCTTTCTTTTGAGAAGAGGACATCATTTTTCTAGGCATGGTCCTCCAACTTGATTCTAGTTTGGAGTGCCTCTCAGTTGACCTGTTACTCCTCAATGAACTCCCATGAGACCCCCCACTCAACCTTCCACCCAACTTCTCCTAAAACCAATTAGGCCCCGCCATCATTCAATGCCACACACGCCACTCAGGCATGCAACCTTTCCCCGGATCTTTCCTTTTTTTTTCGCTTCACTCTTATACCACTGAAACGTGAAAAACACTGTGCCAAGTATGGTAAAGATTGGAATTTCCACGTTTTTTGATCAGTCCAAGTTGCATGACTTGCCACTGGATCCACAAATGAACGGTCATTATAGAGGTCCCTTGATAAAGCGGCTTTCAACCGCTCAGCAGCTCTGTGAACTAGGCCTCTCATAGTGAGTGCGGAATCCCTTTCACCTGGTGAATTGATGACAGACTTTCCACTCACTGCCTTGCCCCGGCGGTGCTTCCCTAGATCCCCCTGACTAACTTTTGCTTTGTAATGTTCCTATGCAGGACCGCGGGGCACCAGACACCATCACTCCCCGATTCAGCGGCATCCCATTCAACGCTGCCCTGGCTGTAGATGACTCCAATGCACTGGACCTGGTCAGACAATCTGGTGCTGATGGATTCCGACTGAGCAGCGATCCGCTCTTTCAGGTAAGATCTTTGTCCTGACAACTAGCTCCAAGTAAAAGCTGTCGGCTATTAACTAGCCGGACCTATCATCTTCAGCTCAATGTCCTACCCTCTACATCAGAGACTTGTTGTGAATGGTGATTCTGGTATTAAAAATGCCAATGCAAATGTGTAGCGGCAGGCTTCGAACCTGGAACCCTTTGCCAACAAATGCAGTTCTCTCTAAGTTGTATAAATAATAATGCGGCTTACGGAAATGGTAAAACAAGGATACTTTTTTCAGTATCATTCGTACAGCAAACAAATTCGGACATCTTAATGCTTTAACTCTGGTTTTTATCAATTGCAATTAAGAATACAGAAAAGCATCCTCTAATTTTCAGAAAGAAATTTGTATTGTAAAGTTGAGTTATTAGGTCAGCTTCCGAAAAGATTTTCAAATTTTCAAAATGTTTGTTGTTTTGTGTTTTTTAGGTGTCAGCTGGCCGTCAGTGGTACGTTCACGCTATCTTCACCGTGCGCTCAAGCGACAACAACAACATCGGCAAGCGCAGTGTTGAGCACCACAGCTTTGCCGTGGCACCAGCTGCCAACCGGCTACGACGGGACACCCTCAGCGCTATCACCAGCAACAACGCCGACCTGACTCTCGGCGACAGCGAGGGCGCCAACATCAAGTGGCTGTCACTGACCTCCAACGACCTCTCTGGCGTGGACGTGGACAACATCGATCTGGCCAACAATGTGAACGGCGACAAGAACAAGCCGCAGGAGTTCCCCATGGTGCCCGTCGTGGCAACCGTTGCCGTGCTGGCCATCATCCTGGTTGTCATTGTCGCTGCAGTGGTCGTCAGGCGCAAGCGCAATGACACATCCGCAAAGCCGGTCACTGTCATCGCAAAGGGCGGCGTGTCTAAAGTAGTCGCGCAAGGTAGCTACATGGATGACAACACTGAAGTGTAATACGTTCACTAGATGCACATAACATCGCATCAATGAGTGGCTATCATGCTGTGCTGTATGCACTTCAGCCGTTTCTGTTTTTGTGGTTTTTAATATAAATTTCTGTCTGTCTTGTTTTTTATTTTTACGTGAGGCTATTTCGTGGCTCCCATGCTGTTGAATAATTTATATTTGTGTAAGAAGGTATTTTTGTTTTACGTTTTGAGAGCTGAATTTTGTTCGCGTATTATTTTGGTCCTTTGGATTACAGGTAGGAATCTTCCTGTTGAACTTTAAAAGGGCTGAAAAATAAAAAAACATTCAGATTATTTCACTTGGTGCTTTTGCTGAATTTTGTTATGATAAGTAATATAAATTAATTCCCCCCATAAAAGAACAAAATAAATTGTGTGGATTTTTAATAGTAAGGTTTTTCAACTGTAGATCTATTTTTTACATATTATTCACTTTTGTGTTGTTTTCTTTACATGTCGCTTTTGCTCTATTTTTATATCATGTAGGTTTTGTCGCATTTTTTTTTTTTTGGTTGTATTGTTTTTTAAAGGTAGGCACAATAAAATGGTCGTTCCAAGATCAAGACGCAAACTTGTCTTTGGACGACATTTTGTTGGCCTGCACTACAAATCACTTGTCTTCCGATTGCAGGATTCTTTTTTAAAACATTACAGAAACTATAATAAGTTTATTTAAATGTGGGAATTTTTTAAAGAGTGTCGATGACGGGAAAGTACACTGAATGGTAAACACAATGTGAAAGTTGCTTCATAGCTGTGGCTTTTTTAGTGCATTACTTGCAGGGGATGCATGTACCGTGAAAGCGTAAACCAGTGACTTTGTTGATAGTCAGTCGTCATGCGATAGGAACGTGTGTTTCTTCATGCACTGTTTTTTAAATATAAGTTAAGACTGGTCAGATGTGAAGAACTGTTCATATGTGGGCATATTCCCATGTTGCCTTTCATTGCATTTACGTGTTACTGTGAAGTGTACCCTGACTCGACTGTATGCTCTTATCTCCTGTCAAAGGATGCTGCGCCAGTCTACCATAGTCTCATTAAGACTGCTATTTGCTTTCATGCAAGCAGCAAGCCTTTATAACTCTTTGGCAGATTGGGTTCCCAATATTTAATATCCCCTTTGTACATAGAAAGTTACTCTTCCGCAAACAATATTCCTGGATAGGCTGCACGTGTTTAAAGATTATCCGTAGTGAGCAAAAAAATACTAATAATAAAATAAAAATCACTGATTCATGCAATAAGTTTTTAGATGTAAAAAAAAAATAAGTTTCCGTAATATCCCTGCTGTAGTTGTAGCTAGCATACCGTTACCACTAAAAAAAATATTCATCTTTATATTTTACCTTCTCTTTGTAATTTAAGTGTGATGTTTACAGTTATATGCACATTGTGTAAAGTCCACTCGTTTTTTGGTATTTTACTTCAAAGTGGTGTGTACAAAATAAACATAAGGGTGCTAGGTGATATTGGTTTTTACTTTGTACATGTTCTAGCTTTCTGCTTAGGCCCCTAAACAAAATAGCGGTCCTTTTAGTCGGATATTTGAAATTTCAAAACTGCCTTTCAAAAATATGTACAAAATACACCTATGCACAGTATGGATAATCATTATGATGGTACTGCAAACATAACCTCAGCACTTGGACCAAATGTACAAAATTTCAACTGAAAATGCAGCAAAAATAATACCCTTTCTATTTTGCTCCAAAACCTTTGAATTTAACATAACTTTGTTTTTAATTTGTGGTGGGTTGGAATGCTTGAATATTTAAAAAAAAAAAAAAAAAAGCTTGTAATTTAATAAGTGTACTTAATATTATCTTGAAAAATCCAATAAATATACTAATAACACTGAATATCATAGAGCTAAATATCGTTTGATTTTGCAAAACATGTTTTTGTTTTTATAGTGATACACTGGTAGAGTAGAGGGTTATTATTTTGTGGGTTGTTTTTTTTTGGAAAGAGACATTACTGGAGGAAAAAACACTTCTATATTTTGTGTTTTTGTTTTTATTTATTATTCATTTTTTTCCTTTTTAATCAACTGCTCAAGGCTAATTGGAACTGTACTGGTGTTTGTATTCCTGGACCGAAAGTACGTGAGGATTTTCTGTCTGAAGTAAAAGACGTCTGACCAACTTACTTTGCAACGTCCAAGTCGTAAAATTGGCTGTCTTTACCAGTATTCATTCTGTTCCTATTAACCCTGTGCAATTGTATAACTTTTATATATCTTTGATGGTGCTGTAAAAAAGAAAAAGGAAACATAAAAGTGAACTATTTTTTTTGGTTTTGGGGGAAAGGAAAGGAATAAATTATTGCTGTGATTTTTTTTTTTTAGGAATAACACACATCACAACTTAAAACCCTTGCCCTTTTATAAAGAAGGGGGAAAACAAAATCATGAATCGTAATTATGGTGGGAATGTTTCAATCATCATATCAATGAAAGAAAATGTGATTCTTGTCAATTTCTAATTCGACTTAGAAGGCCAAATCACTTTACTTGTAATAATTTGATTAATTGAACCGATTCAATTTACAAAGATGGTTTAATCATGGGTTTCAATACCAAACCATTTATAATTTAAGTAACACTTTGCTGATGTAATAAACCACTTTGGTGTTAATTGGTCTTTAGGCTTGGGCGGGAATTTTTTCAAAAAGCATGAAATGTTTTCTAATATTATTTGTTATTATCACTATTATCATAACGTAAAAGCTTAACAACCACCCTATAATTCTTTATAGTATAGTTTAACAGTTTTTCTCCCTTTAATCTGTTGGTATTATTTTTTGACATTTTCATGGTGTCCGGTTCCTATCAATGACAACGTGTACTGTACTGGCATGTACAAAGTGCAAGGGTGTATACGGCAGAGGGAGAGTTTCAAATAAAAAGGGCATGGCATCATTTGGCGGGAAAATTTTGTGTCAGTTTTTCTTTAATTTATTTTTGTTTCTTGTAGTCTTTGTAAGATCCTTCAATTCCCCCCTATTCATCCATACACCTGGCCCCAACCCTGCACTCGAAGGGTGTTGGCTTTAAAGTGAGAAATGCAGATTCATGGGCAAAAATATCTACTAAAGATACAGCATAACAGTCATCTGTGAAATTTTCAGTCCCATATACATACGATGCCCACTGTTATTTTTCATCTTCAACATTGTTTTCGGTAATTGGTTTCACTCTTTTTCTGGATAAATACAGTTATAGATAAATCTGTGAAGATTTCTGTTTCTGCATACCACCAAAGTATGATGCTACCTTACATCCGCTACATTCTAAGGATCGATTTAAATGCGTGCAGCGCTAAGAATGAAACGGTATTATCCGGGATCGAAGAGGCTGCGAATTTTTAATCATAAAAATATCAAATGAACCACAATGTCGGTCGTGGAGAACTTTACCTACACACATGGGCGGAAATCCCGGGGGGGACAGGGGGGACACGTCCCCCCCATGATTTTGGAAGTGGGGGACATAATGTCGATTGTCCCCTCCATGTTTTAACCCTTTACCATGAGCAACTTTTTGTCGACTGGGCACTGACCGCTTGCTCATTCCCATGAGCGAATTTTGTGAACTGTCGTGTTTGCCATGCGACTCAAATCGACGACGTGCAGTTGAGATGCCCCTGCATGGCCGGCCCGCATGCATACACGTAACGTTTACTGCACTTCAATCGACTTTAACCGCATACAGTCTGCATACGTATACATTTTTGTATATATAAATCTGGTTAGGCATCTCCCGTTCGAATCGATCCATTTAAAACCGGTTTTTTTTTCCATAGATCGAGTACCATGCTCAAATCCATCGATTTTGCACTGACTCATGACGGATTTAATCTCGTTCGTCTTCGGAGTTTCGCGAAACTTCTTCAGTTATTCTTCACATGATACTGCGTTTTGAATGAGGTTGCTTTATTCAAACTATATTTCCAAAGAATTCCCATACATCCATAACAAAACACAAGGTGCCATATTTGGAAATATTAAGGTACATTTATATTTATTATTTGTCATCTGGCATTACGTTTGTAATGAATGTAAAGTCCTCATGATTTTTCTGTGGAAGTACAGAATTTGAGTACAATAGAGTACAGTATAGAAGTCTACCTAGGCCCATAAAATACAGTGTGTTCAATTAAAAACTTAACTGGTTCACCTAAGTATTGTCTTTAGCTGAAGCAAAATATTTGCATTTTCTTCATTCAAAATATGTTTCTCATTTTGAGGTTTACATTTTTTGCTTCACCATAGGCATATTTCTAAATTCAAATCTGCGACCTCACAGGATCTTTTCTAAGATCGAAAATGTTTTGTGTCGTTGTTTTACTCATTTCTTGATAAAGTACACCATTTCAGGCAGAACAATTGCTAAACTTTCGCAGAACTTTCGCAAGTCTGAGGAAAAAGTGGCCAGGAATTGCCTTAGAATGCACCACAGAGCATCTAGAATCAAAATTTTCCCGGGGCCCTTCAGCGGGCCCCGTACCCCACGCCGTAACTTTACTTGCCTTAAAAAAGTCATAGGTTTGCAAGCGACCAGAGCATACTGGTCGGAACATCCAGTTATCATGCTCTTTTCAGACCAAAAACGTACTCACACAAGAGTGTCACATGGTGTTACAAAAAAGCCTATTATGTACTTCTACCATGCAAGTCTGATTAAAATCTTTTAAACTTTCGCTAAAAAAGTATGAGGAAAGTGGCCAGGAATTGCCTTAGAATGCACTACAGAGCATCTACAATCATAATTTTCCTAGGGCCCTTAAGCGGGCCCCGGACCCCAGGCCGTAACTTTATTTCTTTACAAAAACAAATTAGGTTTGCTGGCTACTTAAGCACACTGGTATGAACATCGACTTCACCGGCTCTTTTCAGAGCCACGGTCAGCCACCCCATACTCACACAAGAGTGCCACATGGTGTTACTTCTGCCAGGCATAGCCTCATATCTACGTTTTATATTTCAAAGTTGGAGAACACTCGTGATCGGCACACCTACCACACATGCAAGCGTATGCTTGGCCATAGGCATGGCACTGTATACTGAAAGTTACTATCTTATGAAGTGTAAATTGATGTCCCCCCCATGATCGAGGAGGGATTTCCGCCCATGCCTACACACTAAAACATAGCTCCGAAATCAACATGCCGAGCTGATTATCATAATTTTTATACCATCAACTATTTTAAATATAATTTTGCGGGATCATGGAATGATATTGTGTGATTATGACAAGTTGTCCCGACCATGGGGGCTCAGTGCTTCAAGCTGTTGGAGGGTTTGCTTCGGGAAAGCCGGTAGCAAGTGGATTTGGGAAAATACTAGATACTTTCGGTCTTTTTTTTTCTTGTGACAATTTAGCAACAAATCTAAGCGGCTGACCCACCACAAATTTAAAAGAATTAGTTATAAGATGAGGGTTCAAACTACCATTTGTAGTATTGCACCAAAAACAGAGAGACTGGATGAGTTTTTGTTTTAACTGTGAACAAGTTTATAGGTTTTCACACTAATGGTTTTGAATGGGAGTCTGCATGGTGATTATGTACACAAGACGACCACGTTTTCGTAATAGCGCCACCAATATGGTACGAGAGGAGCGAATGGAAAGATGTTGTAAGACCTATTTTTTCATCAGTTACTTTGATTGAAAAAGTCATTCCTAAGGCGATTGTCTGGGTCGAATCTAGCTTTCGGAAAACAGAGAGGGGGGGTGTTTGAAAAAAAGTGCCATTTCGATGAAATCAATTCCTCCGAGTAGGAATCATGAAAAGAGGGTGTTTTATGATTGGTAAAGGACCTTCACAGAATAACACACACTTTGTCTGATCAAATATGTACATGTAATAATGAACATAAACATTGGACATCTGAGTCACGAGGAAAAAACAACGAAACACTAAAAGAATGGTTTTGATCTTACCCCGAGAAATTAGTAAAACAACGACCGAAAATCTTCGGTTGATCTTTTAAAGGTAGTATCATACTTTGGTAAGAAACCAAAACAGAAATTTTCACAGATTTACGTATAACTTTCAGGGTATGAAGATGGTGCTGGTAGAAACCTACCGTTAAAAATATTTCCGCCTGAAATGGTGTATTTATTCAGAAATTAGTAAAACAACGACCGGAAATCTGTTTGATCTTTTAAAAGATCAAAAATAAACGAGAAAAGACTTAAGAAATACTGCGGCCGTCTTTCACGATTTTTTCCAAAAGTGGGCACCGTATGGGACTGAAATTTTCACAGATGACTGTGACTGTGTCTTCCTTGATATTTTTGCCCATGAATCTGTACTTCTTTGACAAAAACCAAAGTATGATACTACCTTTAAAAGATCAAAAATAAAAGAGAAAAGACTTAAGAAATACTGTGGCTGTTTTTCACTGTTTTCTCAAAAAGTGGCCACCGTATAGGACTGAATTTTCACAGATGACTGTGACTATACCTTCCTTGATATTTTTGCCCATGATTGAATCTGTACTTCTTTGACAAAAACCAAAGTATGAGACTACCTTTAAGGTCCTGAAACTGAATGTTGCTTTCAAAGAAGTTCTGGGTTCTTTGAATTTAATATCCATATGCCAAATCTAAGATTCATCCCACAATACGGGAAATATATCGCAAATCTTTGGCTAAAACCACCCAAGAAATAAACATATTTTGTTGGTCCAAATTCTAGCGCATATTGGCCCTTGCTATATACTGGAGCAAATTCCCTGAACTCTTTAGACCTCGATCGTTCAGCTAGCCTTACATTGATGTTCACAACAAATTTCTTGTACACTGGGAGGAAAATGAAATAATATTGTTATCGCTGTTCTGAACTAGTCAAAATAGAAGGAGCATTATGTGGAAGTTTGCATAGGGTTCTGCTGTAATAAGGATGTCCATAATGTTCCAAGTATAACCACACTGTGGGCCATTGTTATTTTATGCAAATTTACCTTTAAAGGGATTGCATACGTTTGGTAAATTGAGCCTATTGTTTGTTTCAAACCAATATAATTGTATATATATAACATAAAACTAACCTGTGAAAGTTTCAATTCAAAAGGTGGTAGCGTTTGTGAGATTTTGGCGACAAACTAGAGCGGTTATTTCACGCCAGATAACAGTTAGTCAATAGCTGAGAAGCGTTACGGCCATAACGCTTCTCAGATTCATAATTTTTGGAGATAAAAAGTGACATATTTTTCCATAACCGCGGTACTTCGAATAGAACGTTTCTCAATATGCATTATACTATCCAAAGCAGCTGTACTTCTCACCAAGTAAGTTTTTATTGCCATAAATGTTCAGAGTCATTACCAAACGTATACAATGCCTTTAAAGATTTATCTTACTGCATGTAGACGAAGTATACGTAAATAATTATATTTCGTGTGTTTTCCAAAATAGAATATCCATTTTCTTTAATGAAAGCAATTTTAACTAAAAATAAGGAAAAACAAAACAAAAACCAAAAAACAAACGAATGCCCCCTCCACCACCAACAACACATAAACATACACTTCTGGAAATTATGTTCAGCCTGAAACTTTCTCTCAAACGCCCTTGTTGACCCTACGGAAGTTTCGGAAGAATCGAAATTCGAAGAGTCGGTCAGCTTTGTTTTGCTGTAGATATTTTTCTCTTGACTTCTTCTTTTTGGTATTAATTGTGTGATTGTTGAGGCTTTCATTTGTTAATATCCTTGTGATTTAGTTTATAATGGCAGCCTAACAATAATTGGCACTGTTGATCCTTCACTTGTATTTATCTGAAAAAAGGGAGAAAAGAATCGATACCGAACATTCGACCCACGAGGCCGAGGGCGCTATTTGTAAACAGACATTCACACAAGAGACCATGTGCATGAACTGCTCTCCGTTAGACTTTTTGAGGAACATTTTTTGTCGTCTTTAGTGGTCAGTTTCCAAGCAGAAGAGGCATATTTCAGGTGAGTTTGGTCTTCTCGGTTTACTACAGATTACCTTGAATGCATTTTTAACGGAAGAAGAAGTATATTTGTGGCTTTTATTTGCAGAATAGTAAGACTTGTTTGTCTTTTTTTGCCTGTGGTCACACCCTCTCCTGTGACTGAAAGAATTCCGCCACGCATTGCAGTGATTGTGCCAGGCATTTTCTTTTACAATAACACTCAGGTCCTTAATACTATAAGAGAAGAAAATAACACTTCACTGTTGCTTACATAATATCAACTGTTTGCTTAATATCCATTTTGTTGTCAGTAGGAGTTAGGAGTTTTTTGTGAAGGGGAATCGGCAACCGAAAGTCATTTACTTTGTAAAATCTGCATTCAAAATTGCAGAAACTATCATTCTAATAATAGTGCAAGGGTTGCTTAGTTGTAGCAGGTAATTTTTGAATGTTAAAAATAATTTTTTAACTCTTTTAACAGGTATTAGGGTGCTATTGTCAACCATTACAGATATATGCCATTTACACAGAGTAAGTAAAATTTACATTGTTACTCACAAAATGTACACATTCTTTACATGTTGCAAAAGAACAGTATTCTATACAATTCTTGACATTCAATTCCGAGTCTGTATAATTTGTATAAATGTAATATTGTGTCAACCAAGATGATAAACAAGTATTCGACTTCAACCAGGCTTTTTTGTTTTTGCAACCCTTGGCAATGTTGTTTTTATATTTACATTGTTACTCACAAAATAAACACATGCTTTACAGTACAGCAAAATAACAGTATTTCATAAAATCCTTAACATTTAGTTCCGAGTGTGTATTAAATTAATGTATAATTTTGTTGTGTCAACCACTCAAGGGTAAGAAAGTACTAAACTTCAAACAGGTTTTTTGCCCAACCTTTTGTTTTTAGAAATGAAATGGAAATTATGAAACCTTGATAAAAGTTACAGCCTTTCTGTATTCATTATGTACATTATTACATAATCTCCAAAGTGTGATATTCAACCAATGTTTTAGCATTGACTTGAGCAATATCTGCTTCTGATCATGGTAGATGCCAGGGTGTCCCAATTAGGCCTAAGTGAAGTGGTCCACACCCAATTCCAAATTTGTAAATTTGCCATGCAAACCAGATAAATTATGACTTTAACAACCATTATGTTGGAGTCTTGGGCCAGGGTCACAATCCTGTACAATGTATTGTGGTGTGCATTTTCTGTAATTTGCAGGGTTTTTGAGCTAGCTTCACAATTCTGATAGATTTACAGAAAACTTAAACTTTGATTCAAATTCCATGCTGACTACTCCTTCTCCTTGGCAAATTCCAACCTCACTGAGATCAATTTGGCCTGAATTTTTCAGTTGCCTACAAATTGGATGGAATATTCTTTCAGGTTTCTTGAGGACTATGAAAGATAGCACTGTCCTCCACTTACTTTCCAACACAGTCCAGAAGTTGCATTACAGGTGAGTTTGAAGTTTGGGGCTGAAAAATAATCCCCCAAAATGGGAATTTGTAGTCTAGATCTTGCCATGCCTTTTTTGCTGCACAGCATATTAAGCTCTGAAGCACATTTTCTTAAAATTTCAGAATTGGTTCTGTGCAAAACGTTCAATGACACTGTTCATTGTCCAGTCAGAAAAAAAAGGGAATTTTGCTTTTTACCAAGGCAATGAGTCCTCTGCAATGCACCACCCACCACACCCACCCCACAAACCCCGCCCACCCCACCTACCCCACCTACCCCACAGGTTTGGCAAATGTTTGCACCTTTGCACCAAAATGTTTGCAACTTTTGTTTATGTGGTTTAAGAAAAATTGCTCTCGTGTTGTTTTATCTCTGCAGGGGAATGTTTTCAGCCATAAACTTAAAAATAATGACTTACTTCTAGTTCCTAGATTGCATATCAAACAGCACAGGCATATTAATTAATGATTGATTATTGGGCTAAGAACAGCCTCTTGATTTTCATTCAATAATCTGCTTCATAATTATTTGATGCATAATTCCAAAACAAGTGGAGCAAAATCCCCATGACCTTCAAAACTTGCTCAGGTAACCTTTCAAAACATCCCTGGTAGAATATAGAAAAAATTATTTTGGTCAATTTTGTTTGCAGGTTACCTCACTCAATACCCTGGGTCCCCACAGGATTTGCGTAAACTTTGTTGATCTTTTTTGTTGAATTTTTCAGAATTACCTCAAATTGGATGGAATCTAGTACTAGCATTTCTTAATTCAATGTCAATTCCAAATCTGTATGATTTGTATCATTTGTGTCATCCAGGTCAAACAGGTATTTTGCCACCTTTTGCAATATTGTTTTTGGAAATTATAAGACCTTGATAAATGTTACAGCCTATCTGTATTCATTATGTACATTATTACATAATCTCCAAAGTGTGATATTCAACTCAATGCTTTAGCATTGACTTTAGCAATATCTGTTTCTAATAAGAGCATGATAGAGAGATTGTTTACCAGTATGTCATTTAAAAAAATAATTTGATTGTAGATGCCAGGGTGTCCCTTAAGTCAAAGGGTCCACACCTAATTCCAAATTTGCCATTCAAAGCAGATTAATTATGACCTTAACAGCCACATGTTGGTGTCTTGGGGCACAACCTTTTACAATGGATTGTTGTTCATTTTTTTCTAAGTACATGTACTTGCTTAGTATGTCAGTAATTTGCAGGTTTTTTTCAGTGAGCAAGCTTCACAACATATATCTGGTAGATTTACATAAAACATTAACTTGGTTCAAATTCCATGCTGACAACCCCCTCTTCTTGGCAATTTCATTCTTCTGGAATTTAACCTCAATTTGGCCTGAATGTTTCGGTTGCAGAATTGTCTTCAAATCGAATGGATGGAAGATTCCTCTCTGGTATCTTGAGGACTATGAAAGACGCCACTGTTCTTGACTTTAATACTTTCCAACACAGTCCAGAAGTTGCATCACAGGTAATTCTTAAATTTTTGGCTGAAAAATAATCCTCCAAAATGGGAATTTGTGGTCTGAATCTTGCCACACCTTTTTGGCTGCACAGCATAAGAAGCTCTAAAGCAAATTTTCTTAAAACTTCAGAATTGGTCCTTTGCAAGCCTTAAAATGAAAATGTTCTTTATCCAGTAAGAGAAAAATGAATTTTGTGCCCCACGACCAAGGCAATGGACTTCTCTGCACCCCATCCCTCCCCCACAGACTTGGAAATGGTTCATTAGAGTTTTTGTTGTTTTAGTTGAAGAAAAATTGTTCTTGGTGTAGTTTAAACTTTACAGTGGAACGTTTTCAGCCATAATCCTAACCAGTAAAATGAGTGTCGCCTGGGTCCAAGGGCCTGTTTGTGTTGGGCACGAGATCCGTGATCTTACTGATCCGGATCCCATTTTAGTGTATCCTGCATGGGACGTGGATCTGCAAGATCACTGATCATGTGCCTGAAACAAACAGGCCCCTAGATTGCCTATTAAACAGCACAACCATATAATCCTAATGGGGCTCACAACAGCCTCTTGATGTCTATTCCAAAATCTTCTACATATTATTGATACGTAATTTCCCAAACAAGTGTAGCAAAATCCCTAGAACCTTCACAATTTACTCAGGTAGCCTTGCAAAACATCCCTGGCAGAATTAGAGACCTTGAATCATTTTTGGTCCATTTTGCATGCTGGTTACCTCTCTTTGCAAGTTCGCACCCAGTCCCTCAAAGGAATCACGTCAACTTTTGTTGAACTTTTCCATTTTTCAGAATTGCTTGAAATTGGATGGAGGATGGTACTACCACTAGCATTTTTGAATACAATGTCAAAGTCCCAACTCCAGTATTGGCCTTGCAACGCAGGAAGGATATGTACAGTTTTGAGCTAAAAATACTTCAAAAGTGGGAATGTTCAGTCCAAATTCTGCTGCTTCTTTTGAACTGCATAATGTATTTATTCTGGCAAATTGTCTGAAATCCTCAAATTTTGATCTAATTTATGAGGTGAAGAGATTCTGACGATTAGATGTCAACTGTATAGGTGACGTTTACTTCTGAAACTGTTACCGCTCAACCGTTTATCATAGAGAAGTCTTTAGGCTTCCGCTTGTTTGCGCTGCAAGTCATGCTATACTTTGAAAAGTATGAATAAAAATGTTTTCAGAATTCACCGCATGAGGTATCAACGGATAGAATACATCCACAGCTACATTTCAGAGCAAGTTGTTGCTCAATAGCATGCGTATTCGCCGAGAAATTGTCAACTCTAGGTGATGTTTACTTCTGAAACTCTTACCGCGCTCAGCCAAGTATCATTGTGTTGTTGTCAGGCTGCCGCTTGTTTTCGATGCATGTCATGCTATACTTTAAAAATTACATATCTTAATGTTTTCAGAATTCACCGCATAAGGTATCAACGGAAAGGGTACATCCACAGCTACAATTCAGTGCAAGTTGCTGCTAGATAGCATGCATATTCGCCGAGACATTGTCAAATCTAGGTGATGTTTACTTCTAAAACTGTTATACCGCGCTCAACAAAGTATCATTGTGTTGTCGTTAGGCTGCCGCTTGTTTGCGCTGCATGTCATGCTATATATCCCCCCTCCCCCATCCCCCCGGGATCGACACCCATGATTTCAGTGCAAGTTGTTGTTCGATAGCATGCGTATTTACTTCTGAAACTGTTACCGCGCTCAACTAAGTATCATTGTGTTGTTAGGCTGACGCAGGACGTATCAAGGGATAGGGTACATCCACAGCTACATTTCAGTGCAAGTTGCTGCTCGATAGCATGCGTATTCGCCGAGAAATTGTCAACTCTAGGTGATGTTTACTTCTGAAACTGTTACCGCTCAACCGTTAATTATCATAGTGTTGTCGTTAATAGGCTGCCGCTTTCTTTTCGCTGCATGTTTCCCCTACCCTCTCTATCTACCTATGACATCCTTCTATCCTTTCCCCTTTTGATACCTTTAGTGCCATTTTATGTATTACTCCCATTTCCATCTTACTTTATTTCCACAAATCCCCCCTTATCAGAAAATGGACAGAGGACAAGACAAACAATGAATATCAGACAAGATACTAAATTAAGCTCAGTATTTATCATGAAGCAAACAATTTATTTCACAACTTCCTTGGTACAAAGGGAAAAGTGATTGTCTAACTGGATTGGTTGGTGGCCGTGGTGAGTCAAACGCCCACAAAGAAACAGTGGGCATTAAAAACCATCGTTGTTATTTACAGTGAAACCTTAAGACTATGGAAAACGATTGTTAAAGGTATAAAACATGATTGATACGTGTGTAAATGTCACAGAACAGCACTCGCACTTTGTCTGATCCAGCGAGTACATGAAATAATAAACCTGTGAAAATTTGAGCTCATGATCGGACAACTGAGTGACGAGAAAATAGCGAAAATCTGACTAAATTTTTCTTATAAAACATAATGGTTTTGATATTACCCCGAGATCAAAACTGTTTTTGGTCTTTGTTTGAGTAATTTCTGGAAAAAAATACACAATTTCAGGCGGAAATATTCTTAACGATATGTTTATAACAGCACCATCGTCATACCCTGAAATGTATAAGTAAATCTGTGAACATTTCTGTTGGGGTATGTTTCCAATCCTGTTACTGTACCTTTATAAGTGGTGAATAAGGGCCTGTTGTGATACTAAATTTTAGTATCAATTTAGAAGGGTTTGCCCTTCACTGACATATGTATGCACAGTCCCACAAGTGCCCCGTGCTCAGTTAGCCGTTTGACATAAAGGCCTTTCCGAAACTCAGGCTCAGGCTCAGGCTCAGGACGTCATCCATATGCTGAATACATGCATATCGGTTGTGGTTGAAACTCTGTTTCCTATTCAAACCAGAGTATCTACTTCAGAACCGCAGCCAAAAGCCTCTATTTTGATACCCGAATGGATTCACAAAATGGAGCCTGAGCCTGAGCCTCTGTTTCATAAACTCCAATAGAATGTTAAACCATACAAAGGTCAACCCATGATTGGCATTGTTGTTGCACATCCGGACAGCTCATCCCACATACAATGACTCATATTTTCCAGGTTAAAGCACAGAACTAATCTGAGAGCTTATCAATGTGATTCAAAATCTGAGCCAACTTTTCGAAAACCATTTAAATTTCTGTTATTACCGGTAAATTTAAGATACATCTTTCCTACTTGGTGGACTACGGAGCTCTAGAGGTGCCATCCAACTTGTTGAGATCATAAGATAATTTATCTCAGGATGTCAACAAGTCGGATGGCACCTCTAGAGCTCCGTAGTGGACAGTATTAGCATTATATACACTATTTCTCTTATGTGTACTTTTTGAATACTTGTTAATGTACTTTTTTCCACATTGTGCCCGTTTGTTTTAGGAATGCAATCAGTGATCCTGCCTGCAAAAGCTGCTCTGGATCACATTTAAGAGTATCCTGCATGGGACGTGGATTTGCAAGATCAAAAAAGGTGACCAAGATCCACGTTGAAACAGGCCTGTAAGTAGTCTCAAACCTAAAAGCAATACTACAGCGCAAGATTAGGCCTACACTGAAGTACGTGTGGCATGATGTTTTACTTAGAGATTTTCAAATTTATGGAGATTTTTCCTAGCTTAATGGCACAATACAGGATTGGTAAAGCTGACAGAACAGCTACAGACTGTTCAGAATTTGATTTGTCATGGAATAAAAACAAACCTGTGAAATTTTCAGCTCATGTCATCATCGGAAACTGTAGAAAACAGTGAAAAAATGCTCACGGTATTTTCAGATCTATTCACAGGAGTTTTTAATCTCACCCCGAGAACAAAACTGTTTTCGGTCGTTGTTTGACTAATTTCTGTATAAATACATCATTTCAGCTGGAAATATTTAAACAGTATGTTTGTACCAGCACCATCTTCATACCCTGAAAGTTATACGTAAATCAGTGAACATTTCTGTTTGGGTATGTTATCAATCCTGGACTGTACTTTTAATGTACATGTACATGTATACAGATAATAGACGTTGCTGTTGCATTAGGTTGGGTTGGGTTGGGTAGCAAGGTTCTCTTCATCCATCCCCAATCAGGGCCTCCAGCGTCTCCACCTGCACAAATCAATTCATTAACGAGAAAATGAAAATGGAGTGAGCAAAGACAAGTTGACTTTTTAGTGTAAGGTTGTTGTTCAATCAATCAATCAGTGGGAGCATGCGGTGTGATAGCGCATTGCTGCATACCTTCGAGCGGTACTCCTTCGGTCTTCTGATGGCCATCCCCCAGGCAGCAATGCAACCCATCCCCATCCCAGCAAAATAAAAATCCATCCGACGCAACCACGTGTCAAACGGATGCCCCACCGGGCGAGGCCTACCAGTAGGTTGTCTCAAAGAGAGAATCTGCCTGGCAGGATCACTCGCAAGGAATCTAGCCACATGACCATACAGTCAAATCTGGCGCTCACGTATCATGCAGGTAATAGGTCTCAACTGAATCTCCCTGAGTAACTTCTCGTTAGACACATGGTTCGACCAGCAGTACCAATAGGATCCTCCTCAGAGACCCAGTACCGAAGACATTGAGTCAACTCTCCAGTCCCCCAGTCAAGGTCCATGTCTCACGACCGTAGACTAAGACAGGCAAGACCAGGGACCCGAAGACCCAAATTTTTGTCCTCTTGCATAGATATCGTGAATGCCATACAAACTGGTCTAGTGAGTCCATAGCCCCACAAGCCCAACCAATCCACTGTTGTTGCAGTATATTATTCTACATGTACTTGATCATTTTTTATTAACACCCCTTCTAGTCTAAGTTGGGCTGCCAGAATTATTTTCTTCAAAATTTGTGAATTGAGTAAGTTCTTATTCAAGAATTGTTCATGATAAGTTAACAATAATTTACCTCTTTCTGCCTGATCTTGATGTCCTCCAATACGCTATCCAACTGAGACTGGAACCGATCCTAATTGAAATACAAAGAACGAAAAGATTCAATAGTCAATCATCCAGGCGCAGTTCTAGAGCCAATATTGTTGGGGAAAGGGCTACATGTAGATCATTAGAACGTGACGTCATCTTAACATTTGCTTCTGCTATGTCTTATCAGGAGTACAAAAGCAACCTATAGCCTTTTCTCAAGAAATTAGCATATAGTTACTGAAAAGATCCAGTATTTTCAAGCATGTTTTTTTTTTTCAATTGCATTTATTGGCGGGCTAGACACAATTTGGGGGCTACAGCCCCCCCCCCCCCCCAATAATGACTGCAATCTGTAAATCCCGCCATGTTCATTATGGCGGCTTTCCACGGTACAAACAAACCCAACCCAAAAAGACTTTAAAGGTACAATATATGATTGGAAATTAACAGCACTCACACTTTGTCAGATCCAATATGTGCATGAAATAATAAACCTGTGAAAATTTGAGCTCAATTGGACATCTGAGTCACAACAAAATAGTGAAAACCGGACTCAATTTTTCCTATAAAACATAAAGAATGGTTTTGATCTTACCCCGAGATCAAAACTGTTTTCGGTCTGTTTTCTGGATAAATGTAGCATTTCAGGCAGAAATATTTTAACGGTATGTTTCTATCAGCACCATCTTCATACCCTGTAAGTTATACGTAAATCTGTGAACATTTCTGTTGGGGTATGTTACCAATCCTGTACTGTGCCTTCAAATTTGCTAAGTTACATAGTTTGTGTATTACCTTGAGTAGCATATTATCTACTGTACTGATAGATTCTTCCAGAGCTCGTTGTTTCTCCTCCAATGTGTCTAATTCCTTGCGCAGTTCTTCCAGTCGATTCACAAACTCATCTATAAAGAATATCATGATAGGAGTCAGTTTAACTTTGAATATTAGACATTCTTGAAATTAGGAGGGCAAACTTCTCCGACTGATCAGGGCTTCACAAAAATACATCCCCCATGGCCCAATTTCATGGAATCCGTTACCGATTTGAGAACATTTTGTTGATTTGTCAATTTCGCCCATCCGCACGGCAGCAGCTATCTATGTGATAGACGCACTCGGAATACGGTACGATAGTAGATGCCCCCTGATTGGTCAAAACCTAGAGGTCATTGCTGGGTTGGTTTGCATAATTAATCAGGAAATCTGCACACATGTGATAGACACTCACTCACTGTACGGCGAGTGCGTCTAGACTACAATTGTCCCTCATCACCCCGTGAACTTGACTTACTTGGCTGTTCGACCTCCTCCTCCATTTCCATCTTAGAATCTTCATCTTCTTGTTCTTCCTCCTCTTCTTCCATCTCACCAACCTCCTCTCCCATCATTCCAGAATCTCTAGTGTCCTCATCCATGTCTAAGATGTTGATGTCTTCATCTTCTTCCTCGGAGCTGCTCACATCACCAAAGATGCGGGTCAGGTCATCACCCTCAGCTGAGAGGAGGAAAAGAAACCGAAATTGGTACGATTTAAAAAAATTTCCCCCGTCACTTATTCTGTGTTTTTATCTTGGTAATCCTAAGGGCATCACAACGCTTTACACTATTATCATCCCTGGTCGTTGGGCCCATTTACATTCCTGAAACAATCTCAGCTCCCTGGGGAGTATACAGCCTGTAGCTGCCTGCAAAGCGCGCAGGGCTAATCAAGCACACAAAAAAAGCCATCTCTACCCTCCCAGATACCCATTAACACCTGGATGAAGAGGAGCAATATGTGATAAAGCGTTTTGCCCAAGGACGCAAGCACCATTAGCCCATGGCTGGATTCGAACCCACAATCTGTAAATTGACCACATGGATCTTGAGTACGACACCCCAGACCACTAGGTCACGGCACTCCATTGGCCATTGTTTGCTAAGCATTACATTCACAAGGAATATTGGCTGACATACTGATTTTATTTCACAAGGTTTTTGGTACTCAAACAAATTTTGGTGCAAGCAGCTTTATGAAATTGGCCCCTGCTGTCACATGAAACATGATGAACACTGCTATTTTAATTTCACAGAAGAACACCGCTACAACGAACACCGCTTTACTGAACATTCCGCTATACCAAACATCATTTATTCTTGGCTCCCAATTTTTGTGTACAAAACTGAAAACCAAACATTTTATTTAACATTACTTTCACCAAAGACCACTATAACAGACAATTTCTGTGGATCTCGACATGTTCGTTATAGCAAAGTTACACTGTGCCTCATAAATTTTTAACACCTGTTTCTCTGAGAAACACCTTTAACAAATTTATTCACACATACACACTCTCTCCTGAGGACGACCAGAGCACACTGGCCGGAACATCGAGACTACTTCTCACCGCATCTTTTCAGAACCACACAGAAAAGAGTTTGTACATTATGTCTCTGCAAACCATACTTTCTTGAACAATTTTGTCGGAGGATATTCAAATTGTCCTTGATACTTACCAGATCCGTGGGGTACATCAGGAATGTCCACCCTATTCTCATCTTTCACATCTTCCTCTGCAAGCACCTCCCATCCTGATGGCCAGTGAATGACATTTAGTAAGGAATCTATTCAATTCATAATGTTGATTTCAGTGCTGTGAGAAATTCCCCAACTGGTGTGCCAGTCGTCCCATAAGAAAAAACGTGTTTCAACTATTCCTGAAACATTTACACATAAAAATATATTTAAATGACCAATTAACCAAAAAGAAAACCCCAACTATCCAAAATTTGACCAGTTTCTCAGAAATATTTTACAATGATTTTTTTGAAGCAGTTTAAACAACCAGCAGATTCATAATTATGGTACCAGCATAGATTACATCAAATTCATTCAATACTAAAAATAAGTTTGATTGGTCCGAGGATACGGATCTTGATTGCAGTGCTGTCCATACGTAGTAATCTTTTCACCTCTTCCTCTACATCTGGAGCTTCTATATACTGCCGTAGAAAATCATACAAATCATGTGTAGTGTGGACAATGGGGTTGGCAAATTGAAAACAAATAATGTAGCAGAAATTATAAACTCATCAGTGAACAACCACTTCCCACTTCCCACTCTTGAAAAATTGCAAAAACGAAACGATCCAATATGTATATGCAAGTAAATAATAGATACCCGGAACCCAAAAATAAAGAACAAGTCCTTGGCACTCGATCAAGAGGGTGCCCACCCAAAAGATGCACCGACTGCCCGAAAGAGACCTGCTAAAGTAGGGGAGTAACATCACTGACCAAAGCCAGGCACATATGGCCCAAGATAGGAAATTGTGGAGAGCCTTTATTTGTAGCTGTCATCTTGACAGCTCCATATAGGCCTGTGCAAGGATGGCATTCAAGTATTAAAGTCAAGTCATACGGGTAAACTGGAATCTCTTGGGTAATCTGAGGGTTGAAACTTGGCCTGGGCCCCATGTGCAATATGAAACGTTACTCGGACGCGCAGCGATCGGTTGGATCTGTCCATTCGTACAATTTTGTAAGAATAGATTTACTGATTTTATGTGTTTGTTATTACATGTCTGCAAGGTAAGTTATGTGAGAAATGTCCAGAATTTAGAAAAAAAAAATAATAATAAAAATGTACTGTTATTTTTTTTTCTCAGGTAATAAAACCACAAGGTGGAACAAGGTATCAAGCTCGTCTGTCCTGCCTTTATAGTACAAACATACAATAATGATGAATACCTTTTTCTTTGCCGTCTTTCTGAACCTTCGTTTTCTGACATTCTTCAGTGGCGGTGTGACTGAAATTGAGAAACAAAGGAGTGTAATTTCATAATAACAGCCGAATAAATTGGTGACTTGACATTGACCAATGTCCAAGATCCCACATGCAAATTAGTCAAGCATCGCACAGCATGTTAACAAGTTATGGGGCGTTTCTCAAAGCTCGGCTCTGGCTCAAGCTCCGTCTTCGTCTCTGTCATCCACATGCTGAAAATGTAGATTGTGGTTTTTCATTGAAGCTTAAACTCTGTTTTCTTTTTCAAACCAGAGAATCTACTTCCGAACCGCAGCCAAAAGCCTCTATTTTGATACCCGTAATTTTAGAATGGATTCATGAAATGGAGCCAGAGCAGAGCATTGAGAAAGGCCCATGGTCAATTAAAACATGGAGATATGATATAACATCATATAGCATGTATAGCATAATGCAATTTGACATATCATTCAACTTACCTCCATGATTGTATATGAACTTCTTATCCACTCTGTCATTTTTCTTCAATCCTTTCTCCTCTGTTTCTTTCTCTTTCTGTTCAGTGTCTAACGTTTGATCCTCTGTACTACACACCAGCATCTAGACATTACGTAAACAGTCAAGGTACTACTCTCAAACATGGTATTCAGTTTGTGCGTGAAATGAATAGTATATCTAAGATAGCCTTTGAGAAAGATCCCTCTGGAATCGAAACATCAGGTCCTCCTAACTTGAAGCATTTTATACATGGGATGCTGTGGTTTAGTGGTCTGGTGTGTTATACTCGAGATCTTGCGGTCAATCTACAGATTGTAGGTTCGAATCCAGCCTCCTTGCGTCCTTGGGCAAGACGCTTTGTAACATATTGCTTCTTTTCACCCAGGAGTAAATGGGTACCTGCAAGGGTAGAGATGGCTTTGTGGTTTGATTATTAGCCTCTGTGCGCCTTACAGCAGCCTGGCCTGGGCTGTATACTCCCCAAGGAGTTAAGATTGTTTCAGGAAAGTAATACATGTTGTAATTGTAACCCAATGACCAGGGATAATAGTAGTATGCGCATAGAGACATCATACGTTGATTGTGATATGCGCTATATAAAAGCAGTTTGCTATTTTTATTATTTCAGGTCAATATTTTGGTTGACAAGCAGTTTGCAGCAGGTTTATTACTTGCATTTATTTGAAATTGAGTAGATCAAATACCTTTTGGATTACCGGTAAATTTCTGAGTTTCAAGGAACACATGTACCGGTTAGATGGCACAGGACAGAAATTGAAACTTTTTACGCAATAAACTGTAAATAGCTCTGTGAAAACCATCCATGGGGAAATGTACATGTATCCAAGTATTTGATATGCAGAGTCACAGATGAGCATTTGGGTAAATGTAGACAGGTTCCTACTAAGATATTACCTGGCAAATGTCGGCCGTCTTCCAGAACGTTTTCTTATCAATAGTCTTATGTGATTCGATGGTGCACGGCAAGTCCATTAACTGCAGATAAACAAAATTACATTGTGAAAGGGGCCACTGAAGGAAACATGCACAAATTAAATGACATGTGAAAGATATGTCAACAGTTATGACGCATTAGTAAAGTGGAACGTTGCTATAATGAACAACATTTCACTGAACGTTCTGCTATACCAAAAAATCCTCCTTAGCTCCCAGTTTTTGTGCATAAAACTAAATACTGAAGTACCAGCGGCTTAAAATCACTATCAGCCACAGTAACAGACAATTTCTGTTGATCCCACCGTGTTCTTATAGATCAGCAAGGAGTGACGTCATTCCAACTCGCCGACCTTGGAGCCGATGAAAACAATGCATTAAGTTGTACGGGTTTTAAGACAAAAAGCTTCGAGAATTGTTTTATCTTATTATAGGGTACTTCAAAGAAGGATTATTGTCTGAGGAAAAACTATGACTAAACAATGAAAGTCGTACAGAACACGATATCTGCTCCTTGACAAAAATATTTGGAAAACAATTCTCGACGAAGGACGGTTTGTGCGTGAATTGTCCGTAGGCTTGCGCCATCTACACGTTAGTTTTCATCGGTTGTCAAGTTATGAGATTGAAAGTACCTGAATATCCGCACTGATCTATAGCAGGCTTCCACAGTACTTGCTATTAGCCATGAGTTGAACAGATGGATAGCATCCATCAAGAATACAATAGTACATCTAGTATTGGAGTTGGTCTTACTTTCTTTACAATAATTCAACTGTAAGCCAACCCAGCTAAATTCACATCTGTGTGAATGCCATTTACAACTTTTTGTTTCATTATTTCACTAACATAGTGATTTTCACATCACGACTGAACAAGATTGCCTTGATCGCTCTGTAACCATTTATTTATGGATTTTGTCATAGACAAGATATCCCACACCATAATGAAGTAAATATCTATACATACTCTGGAAGCAAACACTTCATCATTTAACTTGACGGATCCATGACGCATATCAGCTGCAATAAAAGACAGATTATTAACTCTCATTAATCACATATTCCAAGAATGTGTATTTTAAAAAGTTGTTGAAATAATACAAGAATTTGATTACAACCTGTGGATCCCTAATAGTACATGTAGCCTTTGAATTTGTTTTCGCACTCCTTGGAAAACATTAAGGAGAGCGGAGGAGAGTGATCACTCTCACTCTCCTTAAAAATCTTATTTGGCTAATTACTTTTACTCATCAGTATCACTGTATAAAAACTGGAGTGGGATTTGAACCAGCGACCCCCTGAATCCTGTGCTCTTATAACTGAGCTATCCAGCCCAATGTTGGTGGGTCCCTAATAGTCTTTATCTTTTCGTTTTGCCAGTCAGAGGCCATAAAACCACTCACACACCGCCATATCCCAAGGATCATTTAAGATACGTGCAACATTAGCAATGCTGCAACCTGAGAAGTGGAACATGGGGATCACTCAATGAGGATGGAACATTTTGATCGATACAATAATTTCTCAAGAAGGGTAAACCCAAATACTTAATCACAGAAGATGACTTACGCATGACCTCTATGGCTAGTTTGTCTTTGAGAATCTGGCTCCCTGTGTTCACAATCTTCCTCAAATCATTGGCAGAGGACTGTCAAAGAAAAACAACACAACTTACATGATTATTCTACTGAGTTTATATAAATGGTTCTATGTACATCACCTACTTCTCCATCTTCCCTAATCCTCTAATAATTACAAATGGGGAATTATAATAGGGAGACGCGTTAGTATATAAAAGTGGACATTAGGGAGATATCGGGACTTAGTGAGAATTTCCAATGTCTCCCTAAGGTACCAGCTACCTTTTAAAGACATATTATCTTTGTCCATATTTTAATGGAAGACAGAGAATGCTCTCAGTATGAACATTATTATGTCAATTTCAATTTCATTGGTTTGGAGGATGTTTAGAAATAAGTAAGTTAAGTTTGTGCACGACCCTATGGGAAAGTCTCCCTAAAGTCCCATCCTCGGTTATAATAATTACCTTCATTATTAATTCAATTTCCCCCAGCCCCATTCTTCTCCATGCCTTTGTTGGTTTCCACCTTTGATCTTACCCACCCTCACCCTCCATACCCCTCTTTTGTCCAGATCTTCTCATCTATCTATATGTGTATCGTTTCTTGCATGTTCTTGTCTTCTTGTTATTGAGCCTTTGAGAAAGATCCTTCTAGGATTGAAACGCGTCAAGCCCTTCTTACTCCAAGCATTCTATATATTTCAGATCATCATTTTGGCTGATTAGCAGTCTGCAGCAGTTTATTACTTGTATTACTATCCATCTTATTCATCTTCCATTTCATCCCCAGAGGCGATAATCTGCTGGCCGGTCAAATATCGATTTTGCTTACTAGATATGAGCTGTGGTATTCATATACCGTCAAGTGCAAGACAGTTACAACATAATGCCAACAACATTGAAGATTAATATTCAGTCCCCTTGTGGAGACTGTGGTAATGTTTGGTAAGCAGCTCTTGTCTTGTTATTATTATTATTATTTATTCGACCTCAACAACAAATACAATACAGAACAAGAACAATGATGTTGAAACAAAGCCAAAGCACACAAAAAAAACCAAGCAAAGGAATGTAAACAATGATAATTTATAATAGTAATTATAATCGTAATGGAGAGCGGCTAGACAAGCAGAACAGCAAAGTTAAGGCGAATGAAAAAACCGTAAGACCAAGGAGAGGAGCATGCAAGAATGGGAAATCAAATTCGCGTTAAGACAAAATAACGGGAAGAACCAATAAAACTAACAACAATGACAATAACAATATTATGCAGGTCAGGGACAACAAAAGTAAACTAAATTACTGTTGCTCGGAAGCATGCGGTCCCAACAATGTGTAATGCGGTGTGTAATATGTGCAGTTAGAGGGTAAGGGTGAATGTCCAGTCCCCCTGTGGATACTGTAGTAATGTTTGGTATCAAAAGCAGCTCTTTTCTGTGTGGTAGATGCAGAGGGTTAGGGTTAATATCCAGTCCCCCTGTGGAGACTGTGGTAATGTTTGGTAAGCAGCTCTTGTGTCTTGTGTGGTAGATGCAGAGGGTTAGGGTTAATATCCAGTCCCCCTGTGGAGACTGTGGTAATGTGTGGTATGTGGTAGATGCAGAGGGTTAGGGTTAATATCCAGTCCCCCTGTGGAGACTGTGGTAATGTGTGGTATGTGGTAGATGCAGAGGGTTAGGGTTAATATCCAGTCCCCCTGTGGAGACTGTGGTAATGTTTGGTAAGCAGCTCTTGTGTCTTGTGTGGTAGATGCAGAGGGTTAGGGTTAATATCCAGTCCCCCTGTGGAGACTGTGGTAATGTTTGGTAAGCAGCTCTTGTGTCTTGTGTGGTAGATGCAGAGGGTTAGGGTTAATATCCAGTCCCCCTGTGAAGACTGTGGTAATATGTGGTAGGTGCAGAGGGTTAGGGTTAAATGACCTTTTAGAGATCACTGGATAGCTTAGTGTTGTGCACTCAACAAAAGCTAAGGGCTTTGAGGAACAACGGCTAGATGTACCTGTGGCAGTCTCAAGATGAAGTGGTTTTCCAGCTCGGGAATGGGATCATCTCTCCGCTGTGATGCAAGAGTCACCTTAGAACCAGCTGTCCCAGGTTTACTGTTGCTAGGCGTGGACCTACCACTGTTGCTGCCTCTTGCGTTGCCACCTCTTGCGTTGCCACCTCTTGCGTTGCCACCTTTCGCGTTGCCGCCTTTTGGCTTGGGCGTTCCTGACCTTTACCGATACATGAAAGAAAATTTGACAAATTATGAAACGTATATATAACATGTACTTTTGTCACCGTCATGGCTGTATAATTGTCTCTTGTGTCCCTTATTCCTGTTATTGTTTCTTAGTAAAGCTACTTGTAATAACCAGGACAGAGAAATTGAGTTGCGTCAACCTCAGAAGTTTTGTGAGTGCAGCATTGGAATGCAGTGATGTTCGTTGCTAAATTCTCTTTTCCAGAAATGACAACTTAAAGGTATAATACATGAATAAAGGTCAAAGAACAGCACTCATACTTTGTCTTATCCTGCATGAAATAATAAACCTGTGAACATTGAGCTCAATCGGACATCTGAGTCACAAGAAAATAGTGAAAACCTGACTCAATTTTTCTTATAAACTATGAAGAATGATTTTGATCTTACCCAGAGATCAAAACTGTCTTTGATCTTTGTTTGACTAATTTCTAAATAAACACACCATATCATGCATATCAGGCGGAAATATTTCAACGGAATGTTTCTACCAGCACAATCTTCATACACTGAAAGTTATACATATGTACATAAACCTGTGAACATTTCTGCTTGGGTATGTTATCAATCCAGTGTACATGTCCTCTACCTTTAAAAATACCATGGTCTGAATACAACAGCCTCTTTGCTTGCTGAACATACTGTGTAATTCTTAGGTGCATTTGGCATTGTACATACCTACTGCCACCTCCAGCACGGTTACCAGTCTTATTGCCTTGTCTACTGTTAGGTCGGCTACTTGCTGGTGACCGGCGCCGGACATTAGCAGATGTCCGAGCCCTAGCCTTGGTTGGATTCTTGGTCTTACTGCTGTTGCTGCTCATCCTGACAGGATCTACTTATGAAGAAAAAATAAGCAGGTATTCATATAAAAGGGATTCATATCACACGGTTAATGAGTGACCCCGCTTTGACTGCCTTTGCAAATATTTTACTTAGTGAGGCCACTTGTGCTGTTATCTTGCATTCTTCTGAACAGTACAGTAGCGTAGACACATCCTCAGACCTGGGGGTATCATCCTGTAGCTGGGTTGTACAATATGTACATTTATGTGTACGTCCATATACGTCTGTGCACAAATACATACATGTACATACTAAAAAAAAGGAAAACCTGGGGGGGGGGGGGGGGGGTGTACGCTGTATCTGGACCATAGAGATACATATACATACAAATAAACTAGAGGGCGGGCTCGGCGAAATTTCTGTGACAACATGGGGATCAATCCGCCATTACTGAAATGGCCAAATGGGCACTGCTCCGGCGCTTTACTATATTTGCTGTGTACGTACGGCGTAGGCCCTTGTACTGTAGTTTACGCAAGTGCTCCGTCAGCACAGCATTCCCTGGTACGCATGTGTATACGTAATTCGTGCCCATAATAGTAATGGCGGCACGGGCCCATGCGACAGCGCCACAGTACAGGGGAGTATTGTGTGTCGATCCACCCTCTAGTGTATTAGTATGTATCTCTATGGACTATGATCTGGACCCTGTTTACGGGAGTAGTGTAATGCTACACTGCTACTTGTGCTACATATGTAGCTAGTCACGTAGTACATGTAGTATCATGACTGGGTTTTTTAATTGATTGATGAAATTTTTGTGAAACGCTGCAGGACCTACACTACAGTACCGTCATTCTACAATCTCCTCTACAGACAGTACAGTCCTAGATCATGAATTAATTTATAATTTAATACAAGTTACAACTGTAGACCTGTGAGCTGTGATAGGGCCTAATAATAATATAAAAAAATAATAACAATATGCAGCTCAACCGGCCGGCCCGAAGCCTTAGTTCTATTTCTAGAACCTTACGTCTTACCAGTAATTCATAAACGTAGAGTCTATCTGATTAGTAACAGAATTGACTTACAGTTACACAGTTACAGGAAGATCACATCAAAAACACAAGCCGAAATGTAGGCATTCGATCGTTTTGTGCATGGAGGTAGGTTTGTGCAATGGACGTGGACGTCGACTTGGCAGGGTTTATTGTTACTAAAAATGCTACTTGCTAGACCTGACTCAAGTCGCACTTTTGTGCTTATTGATCGTTATTGTGCGCCCTCAAGGTGACAGGAATGTTGTGCACAAAAACGCTCTGAGTGGTACTGCTGAAAGTGCTGAAATTACTTATTATCGAAAGTCTAAGTAAGCCGCTTTTTATAATGAAACTGGTCCTGGGAATCCAACTACTTTCTTTAAATTGAAAACAAAAATCAAAGACGTTAGATGACCTACGACGTTTTGCATTATGTATTGCACACAACCAAACATCTTTCAGCCCTGTTAAAAGAACTTCTGTTTGGCATTTTCCTTTATTTTACTGAACATGTATGCATACTATTATTAAAAATGATAGTTTTATAATAATTATGCGAAAAACATTTTTTATGGAATTTAAAATAAAGTGTATTTATTACATGTACCTGAGTTTTTGCCATACTATTTGACGACTTGTTGCACCAATGTATAAAATTACTGCAAGTTAAAACACCCTTGAAAAAAAAATATATGCTAGAATTTTATTCTTTTTAATGTTTGCCATCTGCCTAAAAATGGATTCAAATCGAAAATGTTGAGGGGAAAAAACAAATAATTAAAATAATTCCTTTTAGTAAAAACTTTTTGCAGTCCAGCTGGCAGTTTTGAAGGTATCATTATGTACTTCACGATTAAGATGATTATGGTATAGTAGGAAAACAATTTTCTGCCTAAAATGCTGCATTATTTTGTCCAGAAAGAGAGTAAAACCAAAGACCCGAAAACTGACCTGATTTGACAATCGTGAGCAGTGGCTTAAATCATTTGTGTGTGTGTGTGGTGGGGGGGGGGGGGGGGGGGGTGCAACGGCCGGGGGCACGTGGCCCGGGCGTCACTTTTTTAGGGGGCGCAAAAAACGCAAAGGGCAAAAAAAGTAGCCGTGATGTTGTAATTAGTGGAAATCTAATCCAACGAACAAACAAAGAAAGATTCATATTTCAAATTGTCCAGTGATTTTGTTTTTCATTGGCACATAATCAGAAGATTGTTAGGGGGCGCACTTTTAGCGCTTGCCCCGGCAGCGCCGTTTTCCCCAGATACGCCGCTGACCGTAGCGAAGTTTGTCAAAATGTGGGCACCGTTACTATGGGAATGGGAATTTCACAGATGACTCAGTGCCCTTTATTGATATTAATGCCCTCGAATTATGCATTTCTTTGCCAAAACTTAAAGGTAATGATACCATACTTTGGTTTTTGTCAAAGAAATGCATAGGCCCCTATTCATGAGCGCGCAAAATAATTAAATCAAGAAAGAAACATTCATCTGTGAAATTTTCAGGCCCGTATTGATGTGTCCACTTTTGAAAAAATACAGTGAAAAACGCCCTCAGTATTTCTTAAGTCTTTTCACCGTTATTTTTTTATCTTTAAAGGCATTGCATACGTTTGGTAATGACTCTGAAAATTTATGGCAATAAAAACTTACTTGGTGAGAAGTACAGCTGCTTTGGATAGTATAATGCATATTGAGAAACGTTCCATTCGAAGTACCGTGGTTATGGAAAAATATGTCACTTTTTATCTCAAAAAATTATTAATCTGAGAAGCGTTATGGCCGTAACGCTTCTCAGCTATTGACTAACTGTTCTCTGGCGTGAAATAACCGCTCTAGTTTGTCGCCAAAATCTCAAAAACGCTACCACCTTTTGAATTGAAACTTTCACAGGTTAGTTTTATGGTATATATATACAATTATATTGGTTTGATACAAACAGTAGGCTCAAATTACCAAACGTATGCAATCCCTTTAAAAGATTGGACATTATTTTTACTCTTTTCTCAATAAAATAATACCGCAGCAATTCAGACAGAAAATCTTGGTATGTTTCTTCCATCACCATTCACCATCTTTACACCCTGTACGTTATAGGTGAATCTGCGAATGAAGATTTTTCTGTTTCGGTATGCTCAAGCTACCAAAGTATGATACTACCATTTAACAAAGTAAATTATTATGAAGTTATATCTGTACTAAAAAAAGGTCCGGTGCGTTCTGAATAATAACTTATTAATACGGATAACAGTTACTGTTATCCGTATTTATATGTGACGAGAATAACATTTTCAAGTCACGGAGAGTCACTACATGTATCTGCCCCGGGTAAAAGAAAAAAATGGAAAATAATTAGATCAAAAATAATTATTTTGCTGGATGCATGCATTAATAAAAATGAACGCGCCGGCCTCGTTGTGCGATTTTTGCCTTCATCGTGATTGGAAAAGTCTTTCAAATGTTTGAACTTAGAATTAAGCCGGCGTGTTCCTTTTGTAGGCAGTTTTCGAAATAATCAGACATTTCTTTCTAAGTGCATTTCAGTGCTCTGTTTTTATACTGAGAATCTATTTCATTTCCGGAAATTGGAAAGAAAATTGAATTAAGACACAAAAAAGAAAAGAAGCGATGCCCGTTACTTTGTATTGATTTATTGATGTACGTTTGTCTACATTCAAAGCGCTGAGCCGTTTCATGTAAACACATTACATTCAGGTCTCCAGAGTGTAAATATGGTAAACCCCACAATACATGACATACAGTGAATGTCCTATCCGGTTGGCGTAAAATCCGGTTGGAAAGCGTTTTGCCAGTTACTTTAAATATATCATACTGTTTGTGTGTTATTTAAAAAAATATTAGTACAAAAAGTAAAATGAAAATTTAACAAATTGATTTAAAATTTTCTAATAATGTCGATATTAACATATTTTTAGGATTATTGTAATAAATAAGGACGTTTGTTCTACAACGCTTTGGACGAGGCTGACAGATAACCCCTTGATTGATTGGTTGATTTTGTGTACCAAGAACTAGGCAACTGAATGGTGCATGACGACAGCTGAATGGAACCTGCCGTACGAAGGATTGCACCTTCTCCAAATTATCAACAATTTCCACGACCCTTGAGCGAATTGTGTGGATTATTTATGCCATTCGTGTGCCAGGAGTGTATTCCAGTGCCGGGAATGGCTAACCAGATGGTATTTGCCTGATTAACAGAGTAAACGAGCTTGGGAAAATAAGACAGGTGCACATTTCCTGTGCAGTGAGTGTCTGGAACAGGTGGATTTGTGTTGTGGTTGTGTGGACGAACTGATTGTAATGGAATGAGCTTACAGCACGGCGAATCATGTATGAGATAAATACTGACAATGTGCGCTCATCAACAGAAATGGAGAGTAAGTGTCTTCGTTTACTTCATTAGGTGGAATTGTTTATTTTTCGCAGCTAGCCACGTAGGAAAAGATTAATTTGTACTTTAAATAACCTTAATTTTGATTTAATAATTATTAATTATTACCGAAATACCGGTACTCGCCTAAATCTTCCTGCAATTAACCCCCATGCACAAAACCTATGTAGGCCTTAACTTAGTAATACTTTCTACTGATTACAGGTCAACTCGCCTCCTGGCCGACTCTGTGTCCCTAATAATTACCGACTCGTGCCTTTACCAACACGCCCCCTTGCCAACTTGCTTCAACCAAAAATATATAAAACATTTTCATAATGACAGCCGGTGATAGTGATATAACTTAATTAAAGTGAAAGTAGTAAAAGACATGTCTACAATAAGTCCGTCAGGGTGTGAGTTGGATATGGGGCACATCGGTCAGGAGACGAGTCAGCCAGGGGCGAGTCACCTAGTCGGTCTGGGGTGAGTTGGTAAGGTGTGAGTCGGTAAAGGACAAGTTGGCTAGGACAGTAGTAGGAGGTTACCACGTAACTGTGAGGGAACAGCAAAATAACGTTTGCAGGAAGAATATCGGTGCTGGCAAAATATACCCAGCAAACTAAAATTCTACCTGATCTTCATCCATGTTATCAGGTTAAATGCTCAAGTTTTGCGTAAATAATTAATCTGCAACTTTTTAAGAAAAGAAATAAACTTTTGTTAGACAATTAGAAGTAAATTCCAAAAAAGCAAGTTAGTTTGAAATACTTCTCGAATCTGTCGGCAGTAAACAGTAACACTGACACTTTGTATTGTCATTATTATAATGATGTGTGATGTCTTAATTTCAACATAATTAAAAACTGGCCATAATTGAAGTTACGTACATGTATACTGAAAAAAGGGAGCCCTTTTCCAACACTTTGGTGTATGTTAGGCGAAGTAAAAAAAAATACCTGTTTAGCGTCCCCGCCCGCTTCCTTTTTGGATGCCGCCTGCTATTTTATTTTTTTTTTTTTTTTTTGTAAAATCCGAAAAAAACGTACATTCCGTGATTTTTTCCGCTGAAAAATGAATAAAATCTTCGTTGATAGACTCAATCGTCACTATCACTGTGCTGTGGAAATGGTCTATTCGTACGTGTGGATGCGATCAAGACTAGTATAGTGTGTATGAGCTCACATGCCCCGTGTGTAACATCGTCTCAATTTCCATGAATAGAAAGCTATCTCACTTATTAGTCCAAGCGGTGATTTGAAAGAACAATAATATTGCCCAAAACGAACTGCCAGCCATCTTGCCATTTTTATTTTGATAAAATGGGCCGGGCGGCCATTTTGGAAAAAAAAAAAAAGAAAAAAAAAAAGGGCCTCCTCCTTCCTTTTTTCAAAAAGGCAGGACGCTAAACATTTTTTTTTTTTACTTTGCCTTATCATGGCTCCATGGTGTTATCCAGCATGTGCAGTGAATTAGCACTCTGATTTGTGATCATTTTTGTTCATTTCATTGTCAAATTGTTAAATTCTTCTTCTTCACAGATCCAAAGTTTGACCTAGGCCCCAGACGCAAAAACAACAATAATGAACGTCCGTCGGACATCAGCCAAGAGGATATTGCCTCGGTTATCAAGCTGAAGCCCCCAGCTAAGAAGACATGGGAGCCTGATGTGAAAGCCCTGATCTCTACTAAGAAGTGGCTGGCCACTTATGGACTCAAGAAGAACCGGCTTACTGTGGATCAAATCCTGGCTTCCATTGGATTTAAACACAGCGATGGTGAGCTTTCATTTGTGCTGTAGTGAATGCCATGTACCCAAAAGGCCTTTTTCGAAAATGAGGCTCAGGCTCAGGCTCCGTCATCCATATGCTGAAAATATAGGTTATTGTGGTTTTTCATTGAAGCTGGAGCTCTCTTTTCCTTTTTAAACCATACTTCCGAACCACAGCCAAAAGCCTCGGTGTGTATTTTTATACCCATTATTTAGAATGGATTCACAAAATGGAGCCGGTAGCCTGAGTCTGAGCCTCAGGCAATATCAAATGAAAACAAAATGCATCAGATGAAAGTTAGGGTCTAGTTATTTCATAAATAAAAGTAGTATTTTTAATTGAAAATATTTTGCTTGGAGTTAGAAGGGCCTGACGTGTTGCGATCCTAGCAATCATGTCAAAGGCTAAGTGACAAGAGGAACAACAACATGCGAGTAAAGATCAAAACATGTCAGGCCCTCCTAAGTCCAAGCATTTTTTAAATTTCAGAATTTTTTGGGCTGATGAGCATCTTGCAGCAGTTAAATACATTTTTGAAAACATTTTACACCATTTGTGTCCTTTGTACGCTAATTCAGTGTTAAAATAATAACATTGCAACTTAAGGAACAATTCGTAACCTCGCAGGCAAATTCTGTTGCCACGCAGACCAGACGTTTTAGACCAAATTTTGATTCTCCCCCCTAAGGTCTGCGGTTGTTTATAAATTTTAACACAAACACCAAAATATGATTTCTCCTAGTGTGGTCTCCGTTGCTATGCAATTAATTGATTCATATCTCATGTATAACTACCACAACCGAGGTTGAAAGATTAACTTAGCATCTAAATCAAAGATAATTCACATTAACTTTTCACCTTTAAACATTGTGACCAAATTTCCGCAGTCGCTGCCATATGGGACATCCACATTATCAGAGACTTAATGATCTTCTGATAGCATTCATGTAAAAATACATTTTCATGTCAGAGCAATTTATTTAATAGATAAGCACAACATAAGCGCTGAAAATAAAAGAATGAATTGGTCTGTTATTTATGAAATCCAAAGTTCTGCAAAAGGACCTCAGATTCAAAATTATTTTTAATTATTGCCGTTTTTTTCATAAAGCCAGCACTTTTTGCAAATTATTTGCCTCAAACATATTTCAACAATCTCTAATGCGCGGTATTTTTGAACGAGTGAGGGCGCTTCGAATTACTTCCGGGGGTCATTTGACAATGCGTTGTTGTTGTGTACTGCTGTGTCAGCATACAACTCGTACATGTCGTAGTATATACACTTCTATCGTATCCCAAAAGACAAAATTGTCCGTAAATGACCTCTGCTCAATTGACAATTAATCGGACCATACCCCCAGAAAGTAAATAAATTTGTATCTAACAGCGCCCTCTTGCGTTCAAAAATACGGCGCATTGAAATCTTGCATTTTTGTAGTTTCATGCTGTGAAAATTATAGGTAAAACATGCATCCTTGATATTTATGCCCGTATGTAGATGTGCTGGAATGAAGGAAATTTAACAATTCCATGGTCATAATGTGGAGTCTCATCATTTGAATCAGTGTATTATGATTATTATCACTAGTCCTGGATGTAAATGTTGGCCCTTATGATAATTTAAAGGATTGGTAACTTTGATAGTCTTGAAAGAATCTTAAATTGGTTATTTCAATTAGAGTCATGTTTTGTCATACTTATAGCCTTTAAAGGAGCCAATTTTTTTTGTGATTTAAAATATTTTCCTCCCAAATACACTGTAGTGTAGTGTTCTGTTTGACAAAACTTCATTTAAAATCCTTTTAAAATGTCACATGTACAGGCATCACAGGTACATGTAGCAACTGAAATTATAATTTATACCATATTCAGGCGATAACATGCACAGAGATCCAGTGATGCGTACACAATTTGTGCTTCACCATTTTCACATTATGCTTTAATAAAACCCCCATCTATAGACTAAGCACACAATTTGTACATCTGAGGATAATTTTGAACAGAAGAATCCATTTGACATGTTTGAGCAGATAAGAATAGTTCCATTGTACATATTACGTGTAAAATTCTCCTTTATAACCCCCTGCATGTCCTTGATCCGAATGCAGGGTATGTACATACACAAAAAAAGTCTTCTTCCAAAAAATATTTAAAATATAATTTGTAAAAGGGCATATAAATACACTGTATATCAGTGTATATGTACAACATTGGTAACAAACTAAAACACAAATGTTCATAGATGTTCGTATAACTTACATGTACAGGGCACATTGTATAAAGAAGGTAATGGTAGAAACATTTTTGTGCTTAAAAAGGTGTACAGGGTATTTATCCAGGAATGAGTAAATCCAAACACCAAAACATTTTTGATCTTGGCAAGATAAAAAAAATGACACAGCTATTCCATTGGCGTAACAATTGCAACTTTTTCTTGTTACAAAAGTCATTTTGTACTGTTTCCAAAGAGCAATTGAGCTGAAAATTTCAAAGCTGCAGCTAGCTGCTCTGTCACCTTTACAAATACCCTTTACTAGAATTTTTGAAAATTTAACTCTTAATTTTTGGTAAGTTGCATGCACACATGGTTTCCTCAGTGGGTGACAATGCAAGCTACAATGTACATGTAGGCTTGGCAAGCAACGCTCTATTGATTCTTCAGATTTTAGAGCTTAGGTTTTATATCCCAGACTGTCTTTTATTTATCTGCTTAGCAGTCATGGTGACAGCATACAACAAACCCAGCACAAACCTGTGTCTTTTGAATGACAACCGTCCATCTGTAACCTTCCTTGAATGTTCATGTTCATATATAATGTACATTTTGCACACAAATTTACATTGTGTACCCATCAGTGACATATTACTTAAAAGCTCATAATCTTGTGCATATTATATTTAAAGGTAATTTGTGCATTGGTTTCTGTCAAAGAAATGCAGAATCATGGACAAAAATATCAAGGGAAAGTAACAGTCATCTGTGAAATTTTCAGTCCCCTACGGTGCGCACTTTTTAACAAAACAATAAAAAACAGCTACAATATTTTTAAATCTTTAATTTAGAAGATCAAAATTGTTTTTGGCCACTGGTTTTACTCTTATACAGCATTTCAAGCAGAAAAATGTTAACAGTATGTTTCTTCCATCACCGTCTTTTATACCTTGTAAAGTTATAGGTATAAATCTGTGTTCAAGATTTCTGTTTCGATATGCTACCAAAGTACGATACCAGAGTTACCTTTAAAACCTTTATGTTGATTTATTGGTAAATGCACTCAGTGCGTCTTTAATTGCTACATATTCACTGTATTTGTCTGGCATCCAAGTGGAAAATGACTGTAGGCACCTTTGTGTGTGTGACAGTTTGCTGTTCAATCATATAGTGGAAGGCGTCACCATGGAGATAAGCGTGAACGCAAGGGCACTTTGAGTACAATGTCTAATACATGTACATAATATTGGCTGGTTACATTCAGCCATTCATTGGTGGTGGTGGTTACTAGGCAACCTCTCCACAGTTTCAACCCATGCACAATGTATTGTATCGCCTCTAAGTCAGTATTGATCCCATTTACCAAACAAACCTGTTAATTACGTTGCAATTAAAGGGGAATTGGTGCATTGCAATTCATGTAATTAGGGCTACGCTACATACAGTGCTATCAGGAGTGAAAACAGATTGGTGTCAGAGCACATCAGGGGCCGATTTCATAAAACGTACGACGCGTCGCAGAGTTAAGACGCATCCTTTCTCTATGGACTCACCGCATAGATGCGACGCGTCGCAGCTAGGACGCGTCGCAAATCGAGTTGCGATGCGTCGCAGAGCTTTATGAAATCGGCCCTGGGTCTCTTTGATCATTTTGATTTATAATCTTGAATGTTTTTACTATTTTTTAGAGATTTCAGTTTCAAATTCGATGAAATTCATTTCAATTCTAAAAAAAAAATTAGGTGTATTGGGGTAAAATACTTTTAAGTGCAATAACCAGGATTTTGGTAAATTAAAACATCAGTTCCACCGCCTTTAGCCAGTTTAAACAGGGTTGTTTTGTTTTTTAACTCTAACTCTCTCCATTTACTACACAAAACAAGAGCTGCTTACAGTCTCCATAGTCAATAGGGGACTGAATCTTAAATTATGTACCACACTTTGGTGTATTGTGGTTTTCAGTATACATGTAACATGTATACCCCAATGACCACAGGAAAACAAACGTGTTTGGTAAATTGTGGTATGCAGGTGGGTAAGGGTTAATCAAAAGAACAATCACCCAGGGATTGATGAACGAATCATAGGGTCTCAGAATCAAATTTATTGTGCAGTACCTACACGTACACGTACATGTACTTGTATTTCCTCCTAATTATTTGAGAGAGTAAGCTCATACAATATATTGGTATGTTGTGTTGGTTAATAATAGAAGAGTCTTTCAGCATGTTCAGTGTCCATATAATTTGCAAGATGGTATTCTTTTTGTCATTCACACAGAGTATGACAGAGCTCTCAAGAAACCAGTCTGTTCAAGATATGGGGAAGGACTCTTCACAAGGTATCCAGCAAGAAATGGAAAAGTCTACAATATCAATGTGAGTTCAAATTACTTTTATGTACATGTAGGCAACCTTTCATGTCTAAAATGAGTTATCAGGCATTTTTGTAATGATCTTTTCTAAACCATGAATTTTATTTCCGTTTTGATTACAAGTGCCTAATCTGTTCTTTGAATGTTAAGGTTGTACCAAATTGTTAGATTTTCTAACCTCGCCTTATGTTCCTTAAACTTGTATTTTAGTCAATTATTTTGTTTAAAACTAGCACCACCATACATTATCACTCTCGTGACTCTACAGGGTGAGTCAAAAAGAAGTTAACTGGGATTGGTCATGTTTTTCAAAACAAATGACACTCAAAAGTTCAGCAAAGCATATATTTAACAAACACTCTCTCCTGCATATTTGGAAAAAAACAGAATGAAACAAATTGATCATTCCGAAGAGGAGTTATGTCTATTTTAATAAAGGTACTCATTTTGCAAGTTGTCCCAGTTGTTTTTGTCAAATTCTCCCAACATCATTCCAATTATCTTCTTTTTATTTCAGGTTAAGGTCGGTAGGGAGAAAATCAAGCAGCTTGAGAACAGCCTCCTCTCGGCCATCAGCCTGTACAAGCGTCGCATTGAGTGGCTGACCAGCGAAGCACGTCGGCTGTTTGGTGTTATAGAAGACCACTGCATCACCATCGTGCTGGACATCCGGACCAACTCTCCCGGTCAGTTTGACCACTGCCGCAATGCCATCATCAGGGTGCTACAGGAGCAGGTCTCACAAATTGCAAAATTCAATTTGATCAGGTGAGAATGTGTGAAATAAATAATTAGAGATTTTTCTGAACGATTTGATTATTTTCCAGTTGGTTTCATTTTGCAATTGCCAGTGCAGTGTTAATGGATTACTTGCTGAAATATTCAATCAAAACCCAACCATATCAACTTCATATGCCTTCAAGTCCATGGCTTTGTTCTAGCATGTATCTGTATGCGTTTAAATATGAAGTATTTTCTGTCTTTGAACAATAAAGATAAGTTTCGTTAAACTAAATTTAATGCTTGGAGTTGAAGGCAGGGATGTGATTTCTCAGATTAAAATCTGATTTCAGATTTGTTTGCTTTGGATTTCAGATTCTTTCCTCACAGGCTTTTTACAAAAGTATAGGAGAGTTTTTATGCTCCCTCTCAGCTGTTTTCAGACATTTTTATCATTGGTCAATCTCATCCCTGTGTAGGAAGGCCTGACGTTTAGATTGTAGCAGGATCTTTCTTAAAGGCTGCTAAATGACATGTTGTTTTCCTCTTATTATTTCGTCTTTGACTAAGATTCTGCTAGGATCGAAATATCAGGCCGTCCCACATGTAACTCCAAGGATTTGATATATTTCAGGTCATTATTTTGGTTTAAGAGCAGTAATTTGCAACAGTTTATTACTCGTGTTGATCAAACTTAATTTAAGTTATCGGAAAAGTAAATTGTGTTGACTGTCATGTCATGGTCCTAAACAAAACTCCTTATCGTTAACGCATTAGTTCTTGGACCTTATTGGACCAAACTCATCAGTCCATGAAAATGACAAAAATATTATAAACCCAAAACAATCCATTCAAGAACTAAACTGCTTCAAACATTGTCAAACTGCTCATCAACCCAAATAATGACCTGAAATAAATTCTTGGAGGTAGTCTGAGAACCTGACGGTTCAACGCTAGCAGACCTTTCTCAAAGACTGGAAAACAAAGCAAAACAATTGACACTTGAGATAATATTTGTTGACATTCTCTTGGCAGAGCTGCACAGGACATGGTCGTGTTCCAACCAAACGCTGTACCAGTGTCGAGGGACAGCCTTCAAAATGCCATGGATTGGCTGTATAACCTAGACAGTGTGGCAGCCACCACCAAGACCAGTGCCTGCGAAGGTATCCGCAAAGCTTTTGAGGACAGGAATGTGAGTATAGAATTCGAAGACTTGGGTCAGAGTAATCAGCATTTGCTACCGTTTCTTCAAGTTGAACATTATTTTACAGTTCACTTACAGCATGCATTTCACATGGGCTTTCCTCCAACTAAATCAAGTAATTAGTTGAGAGTTCAACTTTAAGACAGGATAAAAGATCAGTAGATCACATGTTGACAAAAAATGCAGTGTGCATCAGTCCTACTTTGTGTCAAATTTATTCACAGTCAGCCTGCAGATAAAGCACTGTGCTTGTAATTTTAACAGTGCCAACTTAGGCTGATTACAAGTCAACTCGCCCCCTAGCCGACTCGCCCCTTACCGACTCGCCCCTTACCAACTCGCCCCCTGACCGACTCGCCCCCTGACCGACTCGCCCCTTACCAACTCGCCTCCTGACCGACTCGCCCCCTGGCTGACTCGCCCCCTGACCGACTCGCCCCCTGGCCAACTCGCCCCCTAATTTATTCAGAAATGAGATGCAAAATGCGAAGTTAATTAGGCATCATAATTAATAACCAAATGCTTCTCACCCTTTTGTAGGGCCTACTATGTGTTTATGTCAAACATTTTATGATTAAGAATGAAAAATGCACAAAGTCCACACACAAACTCCTGCATGGTTCGATTGCAGTTCAAGCAATTTAATTAATATTTCCTTTGCAGAACCAAAAACAGCAAAAATTCAAAAACGCAACTTAAAAACAAGAAAAACAAGTGAACAACAACACTTAAAACAAACCATAGAACAAAACATATCGTCATAATAAAAAAAGGTCTACAAAAAATGTCAACAATAACACTTAAAGTTAAAGCAAGGCATTTTAAAACAAAATGATAACAAAATATGTTAAGAAAGAACATCGAATAATAAAACAAAAAAATTGTCATTTTATCTCAAAGAGTCACAAAAACTCAGAAACATCGTCATAAGGACAAAAACACAAAATTCGGGGAGGGGGCGAGTCGGTCAGGGGGCGAGTCGGTCAGGGGGCGAGTCGGCTAGGGGGCGAGTCGGCCAGGGGGCGAGTCGGCCAGGAGGCGAGTTGGTCAGGGGCGAGTCGGTCAGGGGGCGAGTCGGTAAGGGGCGAGTCGGTAAGGGGCGAGTCGGCTAGGGGGCGAGTTGACCTGTTACCCTTAGGCTGACCATTATTCTGCATTGGTTTCAGCTGGCGTCTGACTTAAGCCAGCCTGTAATCCAACATGTGAGGACAAATCAGCCGACCACAAACATTTCAAACATTTTGTACGATTTCTGTTATTCTCTAATCAATGGGAATGTTTTTGACGAAATGGTTTTGCATGGTGATTACTGGTGTTCTTATCCTTTTATCAATGAGGCTTTTAGTTACATCACCAAAGTATGAAGCTACCTTTAAGATTTTGAAAAAGCAAAGGCAAGAGTTTCAAAATATTATCATCAAGAAGTAAAAAATCTTGACCTCTTTTCTTTCTTACAGATTGAGGCTGTGTACCTGTTCTCAGAGGGTAGTTCAGCTGATACCAACATTGAACTAACCTTGCAGAAGGTACGGGATGCACCCATCCCTGTGCATGTTGTGGCCTTCAACAACACAGACTCCACCACCATAAAATATCTGAAAGATGTCTCACGTACAACAGGAGGAAGGTGAGTCAGTGTTTATGAGTGGAAGAATACAAGAATGAAGGAGCGACCATCTTTATTTCTCAAGTGTAAAAACATTTCTTAACACTTTTTTTCGTTAGTAACACATTCTTTATAACTTCATGCTTAAAAAAGTTTTTGTCAAAGAAATGTAAATTCATGGGCAAAAATATCAAGAAAAGTTACAGTAACAGTCACCTGTGAAATTTCCAGTGCCATACAGTGCCATACAGTGCCCACTGAAAACAGTGAAAAATGCTGATGGTATTTTAAAATCCATTCGCAAGAATTTTGATCTTCCTGAAATCAAAATTGTTTTTGGTCAATTGTTTTACTCTTTACTGGATAAACACAACAGTTCAGATAGAAAAAATTGTAAGCGGTATGTTTCTACTATCACCATCTTCATACCCTGTATAAGTAATAGGTAATTCTGTGAAGATATCTGTTTCGGTATGGTACCAAAGTATGATATGTTACCAAGTTGATTTGATGGAAAAATTAATGAATATGGTAAACGCTGTATTTCTCTTTCTTTCTGTTTTTTTTGGGGGGGTCAGATTTCATGCCTTTGCCTTCAACAAGCTTGACTCTGATGTGAGCGGGACTAGCGGCTTCTCACTGGACAACAAGATTCTGATGGGCGGGGTCCCGCCGGGGGCGGGGGCTAGAGAGGACGTGGTGGCCATGTTTACTGAGCTAGAGGAGGCTAGGCATGCCTTGTCCGATGTACAGCTATTGCTTGATAACACTGTACCCGATGGGAAGTCTGACATAGGTATGTATAGTATGGTCACTTGATCCATCGATGAAGAGCTTGAGGCTAGACTAGGGGCCTTTTCCAAACCTTGGCTCCGGCCCCGGCTCCAGCTCCGGCTTCATCTCTGTCATATATTTGCTAAAAATATAGGTTGTAGTTTTTCATTGAAGCTTAGGCTCTGTTTTCCTTTTCAAACCAGAGAATCTTCTTCCGAACCGCAGCCAAATTTAAGCCTCTATTTTGATACCAGTTGTTTTTATAAATATCAAATAACCTTAAGAGAAACTGACTGAATTTAAAGTCATTGAAATGTGAACAGAGAAAAATTGACCGGAGCGGAATTCGAACCAGCGACCTCCTGAATACCGTACAGGCGCTCTACCAACTGAGCTCTCCAGCCCTACGTTGGTGGTGACCCCAATAGTCAATTATCTTTGTTCGTTTGGCAGTCAGAAGCCATGAAACCACGCACACACCGCCATATCCCAAGGATAAAATCCTGTTCATGTCAGTTTTTCTTTGTTCACCTTTCAATCATTTCAACCACTCAATTTCCCTTGTGGTTATTTGATGATTGATTATGTTGAGATAAACGAAAAGAGAAAAAAAAAAAAAACATGTATAAATATGCATTTAAAAGTATTATCGTTATTTGTTCATGATTACGTTGTTTTAAACTACAGCTCGTCCACTGACACAAAACGGCGATGTTCCATCCACTGGAGAACGCAATGAGCAGTACATGGGCTCTAAGGAATGGCTGTATAGACACGGTCTGAAATCCCGCAAGATGGATCTGTACGATGCACTTGGTATGTGTTCCTTCAAGCACTGTGATGGTGTAGTAGACGTGAAGAAACCACCTGCAGATGAATATACCGATGCTGTAAGTTGCACGTAGCTTGTTTTCTTTGCTATACCTTGTCTTTTCTTTCTAACCTATTTATTATTATAATTATTCAGCAAATACAAAGTCCTTCATCCATGCAGTTGCCTCCTGGTTTGCTAGGCTAGATTTAAACGCAGTCAAGGTTTCATTTTGGCTTTAATTTTTGCACTTTTCTGGAGCACATGCAATTTTACTTGGGCAAAATTAAGAGTTTAAAGAGTGGGAGAAAAACATTTGACAAACTCCCCAAAAGTGCATACAGGAAGAATGCCGTGTTGTATGTGAACAATAATTATGCTCTATTTTGACTGACTGTAGCACAGGATTAAACATACATGTAACATGACATTTCTTTTCCTGTGTGAGAACCTGCTTGACCTGTGGGAAATATCTAACAATCAACATAACTATTCGAAATTTGACGAAAACAAGTTCGTAATGTTTCGGATATTCCCGACAAAAGCCAAACATTTTCTTTTTCGGTCACATGCTCCTCATACATGTATTTAGCCGATACCGGACCCTAGAATTCTTCTTTTGTCTAGATCCTCTTATCTATTTATGTCTTTGCTTGCGTGTTCTTGTCTTTTATACAGCATTCGATAAAGATCCTGCAACAATCGAAAGACATCAGGCCCTCCTAACTCCAAGCAAAATAATGATTTGAAATAAAATTGCTCAGAGTCAGGAGGGCCTGAGGTTTTGAACATTAGCAGGACTTGTCTCAAATACTATTCTCTTGCAATTCCATGTTACAGGCGACAAGGAACAAGCTGGTGAATGCCAAGTACTGTGACAAGTTCTGTCATGTCAGCTGGAAGGACGGCTCTCTGAAACATGTACACGTGACAGCCGACATCCACAGGAATTACGAGAGGAAAATGCTGGTTGCTCTTGAGGATTTCCAAAGGAGGTAATTGAAGCTAAAAACTTTTACATGAAAGTCAAATCCACTATCATTGATAAGAAATAAAGAACGCTTTTGCTAACAGTCACAGCAATTAAGACCAACATCAGTAGTGACAGCTGCAATAATGACAGCAGCTAAACACAAAGCCCCCAAAATGGCTCTTGAATCATAATTATTAGCCCTCAATTTCAAAAACATGAACATTCAATCCACATTTAAAGGCAGATATCTCTGTCATCCCTTTCTCATTTTTCCTGACTGAGGCATCATTAGAAAGGCCAGGAAATGTAGTTTCTAGAAATGTGATTGATTCTTTAAAATAAAATGTTCGTTGAGCAAATTACTTTTTGAGCTTACTTCATAGTGTATTTACTCACTCATGCGTGAAGTATGTATCATATGAATGATATCAATTGAAAGCTGAGGAAATATAAGTTTTCCAGATATGTGTCATTTATTTTTCAAAAGTGAAATTAAAATAGGATTAAAAATTGACAAATCTATATTAATTTTTGTTTTTGTGGGACACCCAGCATACTTTAAATTGCACACGTTGCACATGATTATATAGGTTAACAATTAACCCGATTATTTTTGCAATCAGTTAATGGATATGAAATTACCCGATTTTGCCCAGCACTAGTTCCACTGTGCACTACAGATCATTGACCATAACTGCATTGATTGTTTCTAGGGTGGACTGGCTACAGCAGGGTAGCAGGGAGCTATTTGGTACCATCATTGAAGATGAAGTCTATATCCTGATTGATACTTCTAACTCCATGGAGAATCATCTGGGACTGGTTAAGGAGAAACTCTACAAACTCATGCAGGTCAGTTGATATCAGAATCAATCTAGCTCATCATTTGTGATGTACGACAAAAGAGAAGGCTACATGAGGGGTTAATATGCATCATGTCATATATTGATGTTGATGATGATGATGCACAGCATTTATTATATAGCGCCATTTATCTGCGTAAACACATTCAAAGGCGCCGGCTCCACCAACAGTCATGAATCACTAAATTGCTGATAAAAGTAGGCCGGATTTGAAGCTTTCAAGTACTGTAATATTTTGGAGAGCGCGCAGGAGGGAGTGAGTTCCAGAGCCGTGGAGCTGCTGATGAGAAGGCACGGTTAATTATTACATTTATTAAAACAGAATAATAACAATCTGTACGGTCCAAAGAACACCATTGTGAAGATGTTTAAGGATGCTTTATACTTGCGTTCCACACACAGGCTATGAATCCCAGGAAGTGCCATGAACTGATAAATGTTAGCATTCGTATCTGAATCGTATCACATGAATACATACCAGAGCAGATACGAAACAAGTCTAGTAGATGCATTCGGCATTTCCTAAGTTGATTCGTATAGGATATTGACTCTCGTCCAACATTCGTAATTGCGTCTTGTTAATGGTAGTAAAAAAGTCCCTGAAAATATTAGGGCAATTTAAGCCAAATAGAGACAAATGCTAATGAATCCTAAAATTTATTAATTCGTGAAGATTTGTGGTATTTGAGACGAGTTTGCTGGTAATGCATGGAAACTGTACAGTCATGGCTGATCTCGCTGGCATCATCTACATGTCATTGACACAAAGGAAACTATAAACACAAAGCAGAATGGCTGATAACTAGGTCACTAGAATTTAAAATGGAGACAATATTTATTGAGGAGGAAATTATGTTTCATTTTGTCCACCTCTGCTGTTTTTTTTTTTCCAAACAGGAGCAACTTCGGCACAAGACCCGCTTCAACTTGGTCAAGTTCGGCAGTCGTAGTCTGGCCTGGAGGGATCGCATGGTAGAAGTCAATGAGGGCAGCCTACAGAGCGCATGGCAGTGGGTCCGTAACCTGGCCATTAGTGGATCAACTAATACCCTAGCTGCTCTGAAGATAGCATTAGCGGATATCAACACGCAGGCTGTGTATCTGCTAACGGATGGAAGACCTGATCATGTGAGTACTCTATTAAGGCTTGTGCATAAACATTTTTGACTTTATAGATGTACATATAGATATCACAGTGTTAAAGTTTTTATTGAAAATTACCAGGGGTCAATTTTACAAAGACCTATGTAGCGCTGCAATGCATCTTAAGCCTTGTATTTTAAAGGTATATGATTGGAAATGGTCACAGAACAGCACTCACTCTAATCCAACTTTATCCAACTTGTAGGTCCTTCATAAAATAACACACCTTTTAAAATTTTAGCTTAATAGTCAGACATCTTAGTCTCAAGAAAATAGAAAAACCTGTCTAGATTTTTTTCTTATAAAATATAAAGAATGGTTTTGATCTTACCCCAAGATCAAAACTGTTTTCTGTCTTTGTTTGACTTATTTCTGGGTAAATACACCATGACAGGTGGAAATGTTTTAACGGTATGTTTCTACCAGTACCATCTTCTTACCCTGAAAGTTATACATAAATCTTTGAACATTTCGGGTATGTTACCAATCTTGTACTGTACCATTAAAGTAAGTTAATACAATGAGTTTGGTGAAATCGATCTCAGTTCTTTGACCCCAAATTTGTTTATAAAGACGCATCTTGACTCTTTTCTTCATTTTGGCTTCTCAACTGCAGCCTCCAAAAACTGTCCTTGCCCAAGTCCAGCTCCAGAAGGCCATCCCTATCCACACCATCTCCTTCAACTGCAACGATCGTGAGGCCAACGATTTCCTGGCTCTGCTGGCCGCCGACTCCGGTGGACGCTACCACTACTACTCAGACGAGCTGCTTGGCATCACGCCCGAGATTGCCGGCCCGCAGCCGTACGAGAGCGAGGACGTGCGACTGCTGAAGGAGGAGATGAAGAAGGGTCGGGATGACTTGAAGAAGCTGGCCGACATCCGGGCCCAGTGTGCTCTCCTGGATTGGGGCAATTCTGGGAGTAAAGACTTGGGCTGTGGACGGGATCACGGCATCAGGTCAGACTGAAGAAACCCATGATTATCTTCCCAATTCAAATTTACCGAGATCTTCATAGGGCTCAATAGCTTGTCTGATTCTTAGCCATACATGAATAAGCTGCACACTTCCTCAATTTTTTTCTGTAGTCACACACTCTTCAGTTTTACTTACCTTGCAGAGTCTTGTTCATTTGTTTGCCCAACAGAAAGCGCCCGTCATCAGCCTCGAGTCTACGCTCAGCCTCCCAGATCCTCAGCAGGGACTCTGCTAGCCCCGCCAGTATCTCTCGACCCACCAGTGCCCACGGCTACCAGCCTTCTGTGCGCCGGCCGATGTCATCGCTGAGCCTTAGCTCCACGACGCACGAGAAATGCAATCCTCGGTCTCGAACGTCCACGTATCCTCCCAGGCCAAGTTCTGCGAGTTCCAGGAAGAGTAAACCCAACGTAACATGTGAGTTTGTCTGTCGCTCATTGTTGCTTGTTAATCTATTTCTCTGTTTCCCATTTTCCAGTGCTTGTACTCCTTAACTCCTAATCATATTTGTACATTTAAACATTTGGACTTGCTTGCTGACCAAGTTTGGACAGATAAAGTTTGGATCTGTGTGGATTCAGGTGATCTCAATCGACCTGTACCTACATTCCCTTGACTGCTTGACATAAAAACGATTTGGACATTTAAAAAAAGATTTTATTGTTAAACCATCAGAGACGATACAGTGGAACACGGACATAACAAACACCACAGGATGCATAACTTTTGTTTAATATAGCGGTCGTTCTAGTGATTTTCAGCCGCCGATGGTGTTCAGCGGCCATTTTTATAAAGTGCCCTCTTGTCCAATAAAATATGTGTGCTATCTTTTGACATACGTACATTTATGAAATTGTTTTAATCTTTTTTGGAGATTACAAATGGCCAAGCAGCATTTGATTTTAGTCAATATTTCGCGTTTCCGTAAAATCTTTTGAATTTTTTCAATATGAATGTTTGGTAAGTTTTCTACACAAAAATTGGTAAATTTATATTATGATAACATTTTTCTTTTTTACGTTTTCTTGTTCGTTTGTTTTATTTTGGGATGTGATGGTATTTGTGTTCCCAGACCACAACAAGACCAGTTGGCTTCGGCTGAGAGGGAGTCTAGATGGCTGGGTGGTGCCTGAGACCAGGAGCATGCTGCAGAAGCAACAGGAAAGGTTCAACACCGCCCTCCAAGGTAAGGGCAGACACTTTGACCAAAGGTGACCAGGGCACAAGTTTTAAAGAGCAAACTGCTTCAATCAAGAAACTGGTGCTTTTTAAAACAAAATGCGTAGCAAAAAAAGAAAAAGAATATACAATATACAACATGATACTTTTGCCATTAACCCTTGTCTACTATTGCAAACATTTCTGTGCTTACCTTATTTGTTTGGATGAGCAGCTCTGTACAGTGGGTCACCAGTTCATATAGAAGGATCATGAATGATAGTAATGATTATAACACCCCGTCTACGGATTCCGTCTCGTGATTGGTTCAGAGCGCGTCACATGACATTATATATTTTTGCTATACAAGGCGCACAGCGCGCGACGCACTACCCCGTGGCAAGCAACGTACTATCCCAATGTACTATACCATGGCAATCAATGTACTATCCCGAGCTGCATGGTACCCAGACTTATATTTTAGTGCACAGAGTACAGCACGTAGTAACCGTGGTAGTATCACACCTCGAACCCAAGCAGTTGTGCATAATACTACATACCTGAATGAGAAATGTGTCGTCTAAATTGTTTTTTTTTTATTGTAGCGGGTCTGTTAGTTTGCAGAATCTATGTATGGGGTGTTATAAAACAAATATTGACTGCTTTGACTCGTGCGATGGGTTAAATCTATGATACCCTCGGTGATCCCCTGCGCGTTCTATTTTCCCTCGGCTGCGCCTCGGGAAAATAGAACGCGCAGGGGATCACCTCGGGTATCATAGATTTAACCATCGCACTCGAAGCAGTCAATATTTGTATAATATTATTTCGTCTAGAAGAAGACTAGAACATTGCCTGGAACTGATTGCCTTGTAAATTGCCTCATTTAACATGGGCCTTAAGATTTACTGTTGAATTTAGGATCTTTGAAATGAGTTCCCATACAATAAAAAGGAAAACCTCTAGAGGCTGGCTACCATGCTTTGGCGAACAAAATCTGAATACATTTGGTTTTTTCTCATTGTTGATTTTCCTTTGTTTTTCTTTTTGTTTACCCACAGGTCATGGAAATGAAACACAGAAGACAAAGGTCCCTAGAAAGAAGAAGGTTGTCGAGTAAGTCAAACAAAAGTGTAATGTTTTCAGAAATCTTCAACATTTGAGGCCCACAAAACAAAACGAAGGGATTTGTTAACATGACAAAGCCGAAGGAAAGCTCCAGCTTCACTATGGGCGTTTACAAAACGGAGGCTCAGGCTCCTTCTCAAGCTCCGGCTCCATTTTCGTGAATCGATCCATTCTGAAATAACGGGTAACAAAATAACAAAATAGAGGCTTTTGGAAGCAGTTTGGAAGCAGATTCTCTGGTTTGAAAAGGAAAACAGCTTAAGCTTTAATGAAAAACCACAACCTATATTTTCAGCATATGGATGGTCAGAGCTGGAGCCCGAGCCGCCGTTTCGTAAACCCTCTATACGTATCACAAGCCCTTCATTTCAAAAGTTGTCTGTAAGTTTGTGGATAGGACGATGACAACTTTTCATTCTACTCTTCCTGCTGTGCAGGTCTCACATACTATCAGAATGATCTGTCCACCTCATTTGAGTTGCCATAGTGGTTTAGGATTCCCTTGACATTTTGCCTTCAATACCAGTGTTTAATCTGTAACAATGAAGTTTTGAGACTTGGATGACGAAAACAATCATGGGTGTGTAATTGGTAAATTTGCAGTCACTCACAAGCAGCCTCTGTCCTCTCGTTCGTTTACAGCCCGTTAAAAATGTCCTCAAAACGCTGGCTTCAAAAGCACGGTTTGAGGGCTCGCAAGCTGACCATCTACGATGCACTAGGACAGACGACCGTCAAACAGAGGTCCAAGTATGTTCCCATCCTGGACAAGCACATTATCTCACAGGTTTTCAATGAGGTAAGTATCAACACCAGCAACCTTCTAAGGTTTGTTGACCCTGCGTAGGATCATGTAGCTCTCTCACTCTCTGATGATGTTATCCTTTCCTCCCTTGTCCAAGCTCTGATTGTCAATGGCATCCTTAATAAAGGTTTTATACAAGACCCGAACCCACTAGCAATGATCAAAGCTGACAAATAGCACCAGTGGGAAATCAAATACTGTCACAAATACAACACAAGGAAGAGGGCACGCACAGCAACATTAATAAGACTTTTAAAAAAGAGCCTAGAAATGTTCTTGTGTTACAAAAACCCCTAAAAAACTTTGCTACAAAATGTGAAGCTGCGGACTAGTGCTGGTCTAACAAAAATGATGTACTGCCTCCTTGAATCGCTGATCTATGAGCCCCCTTCTCTGAAAGCTGTCTGATGACATCAGGCCAAGCCTATTCCAGGTAGTAATAGCTACTGGCAGGAAGCAATCCTCCGTCTTCCTCTTGGACCTTGGTTGTTGTTCAGTAGTTTTTAATTAATCCCTAGCTAGTGGGTATCTGCCATTCCTGCTATGGGGCCTGACTATTTACAAACTTGTGAAATGAAAACTTGAAAAATGAAATACAGCTGGGAATAATCAACTAGGACCTGGGGCCAATTCCATTAACGCTTTGCAATTATGACTAATGCCCAAATCCATCGCTAAATGGAAAATGTAGCGATCAATTTCCCATTTAGCGATGGATTTGTGCTTTAACGATGATCATAAAGCAGTAGTGAAATCGGCCCCATATTTGGTTGCTGGTTGTTTTGTAACTTTGAAGGTTGCTGCATTGTGATTACTTTTGTAAGTTGAAGATGAAGTTTATGTGATGTTGCAAACTTCCGTGATGAGAACAGACTTTGATTATGTAATGGGTCATTTGTAGCATCTTCCAAGTAACCCCGCTGTCTTCCACTTGATAATGAGGCTTCTCAGCACAAGCCTTTTGTTTCAATTCAAAATAGAATGACACTCTCTGATAGCGATGACAATCTCTGTTGGTCTCTTAGATCCTGCCCTTGGCCCACGTGACTGACAACAGACAGGAGATCAGCCTTGTCAACCCTAACGGCATCAATCTGGAGGCCTACGATGAGAAGCTTGAGAAGGCCATCAACGGATTCAACAAGAGACTAGACAGGATAGTGTGGGAGGCCCTCACACCCGAGGAGCAGGACCAGTAAGTGTCTATAGGCAGAGGCAGGCTAGATTCTTTGAAGCAATCAGAAATAGTCTATGCTTGCCTTATGTGGTTGCGATTCCAAATAGTGTGTCTCCACGGATTTGCAACACTTTGGCCAATCACAGTGCATGGAATTTGCTGACCCAATGCTCATTTGGAAACGGTTGACAGACTTTGTGCATTTTGATTGGGCAGCAAACTGTTGGTGCAACACTATTTGGAATCACCGGTATTGGAAACTAATATTGCAATCAAGAATAGTCTATGCTTGCCTTGTGTGATTCTACAGGTCGATAACTGTCCCAAACATGTACAAAATTGTACAGTGGAACGCCGATATAATGGCCACCGCTACACCGAACATCCGGCTATACCGCACATCATCCTTGACTCCCAGTTTCTGTGTACAAATCTAAACGAACATTTCTGTTGAAAAAATTGAAAGGATTTTAGAGAAACTGGGAATTATTTATCGGGTTAATCAAAAGGTGCTTGGCCGTTTGTGATTCCCGAACGCCATTAAAGTGGCTATTATTTCCCCAAGGAATAGAAGCGAAAAGAAACTAGCTGTGATAGGTTCATTTTTAATCATTGGACCATGGAGGAAGGAAAGACATAGCTCGCTTCATAAAAATTGCTGCCGAATGCCACTGGCGGCCGAACATGGCTATACTGAATGATCGCTATACTGAACAAATTTTGTGCATCTCGCGGTGTTCGTTATATCGACGTTCCACTGTACTAACAAATTTTGACCCTATACTTCATTATCCTACTCTCTTCTTGACCACTCTTGTCTCTGCAGATTTGATTGTGAGGGTCCCATTTCCTTCCTGGACAATCGGAAGGACTGCATGGATGCCCTGGACCGACTTGGCTGGCCCTTGCCCGAGAAGGACATCCTCCTCCTGGAGGACGAGATCGAGATGGGCAACAGGTACCTCAGACACAGCCACGCCATCCAGAGAGCAGTCAGACAGAAGCTGACCGGAAGTCAGTCCGGTGGTTCCACAGCCAGAAGTCAGAGGGAAGATGAGACACCGAGGAAGAATGAGAGTGGAGGGAGGAGGAGGCGGAAGTCCTCTGAGGATGCTCTGGAGGCTCCCCTGAAGCAGCAGCAGAGGAAGCCATCTAAGGATGCCTCCCAGAGGAGCTACCACAGTGATGACGAGAATAAGGACAACGATGATGACAGCTCAAGGGTCAGGTCTAGACTCGGGATGCCTCCTGATGATTCCTCTGACCGGAGCAATCTCAGCGACGAGGACAACAACTACAAAGATGACACAAACAGGCAGAGATCTAGAGAAGCCAGCGACTACTCCAGTGACGAGGAACTGAGAAACGTACAGGAAGACAGTGAAGCTGATGATGCATCCAGTGATCATGAGGTAGATTATGAATCTCGCTTTAAGGACTTAGACATTTGAATCATGAGAAACCTGGAGCAAATTTCATTGCTCTGCTTACCTCAGAATTTGGTGCTTATGATTTTCATTCTATGCTTACTGCGTTAATGTTGAAATTCTACACTAGCTGAGTAAGCAAATATTCATTAGTTACGCAAACAACACACACACACAACTTAAAATTCCTCGCTAATCCATGAAATAGGATCTTGTAAGCACAGAATTTTCTGCTTCCGTAAGCGCCGATTCTAAGCTTACAGTAAGCAGAGCCATGAAATTGGGCCCTGTCCATTATTAACATGATTAAGCGTGCTATCATTAGAGCTTATGTGAGAATTTGTGACACCCTGTCTCCTATTGCTGTCGTCCAGCTTTACACTCTTCACAAAAGCAGCGAAGCATTTCTGTATGAAAAATAACTGTTTCTAGATCTAGGAGGGATTGGAAAGAATTTGTTAGCAACACTTTTGTGCATTATTTTTCCATAGCTTGTTAGTCATACATTTTTTCCACTATCAGCATTCATAAATTTCTAACTTTTTATCTCTGCAATACACAAAGACAATTAGTCCAATTAATCTTCCTTGAGAAAAAATTGACTTTTAGGGACTATTTTGGCCACGACAGGGCTAGATTGCTCAGTTGGTAGGTACAGTAGTCAAGGTGGTCCCAGGTTCGAATCCCGCTCCAGTCAACTGTTCTTTGTTCACCTTTCAACAAAATCACCTTCATTTGGAAATTTATATCTGAAACATGTCAAAGAAACAGTGGAAAACAAGATAGAAATGACATAAGGAAAGGCACCATAGAATCAAACATACTCTTAAATAAGGACATTTCCAAGATTTCAAAAAGCAGAAGTAGTACTTTTCCCTATGGAGATTTTTTCCCTTTCAACATGTTCAATGCAAGAGTGTTTTTTTAATCGCAACTTGCAATGATTTCAAATGTTTATTTTTTTTTATATACACATGTATATACAAACTAAACTGCAAAGATGTCTATAGTTATTCACATTCACACGCACATGTATAAAAAACACTTTGATTGAATGTCTTTCCCTTGCTTTTATGGTTTTTATATCCTTGAAATTATCACATTATTTATTTTCTTGTTTGAACTACATGTATGTAGAGTAATTATGAGCCATTCCAAATAGTGCATTTCCAAAGGTTTGCAACACTTCCGCCAATCACAGTGCATGGAATTGCTGAACCAATGTGGAAATTTAGAAAGGGCCGACAGATTCCGTGCAATGTGATTGGCCAGTGCATTGCAAACTGTTGGTGGCGCACTATTTGGAATCACCTGTATTGGAAACTAATACAGTCTGTGTTTAATATTCAAACCAATTTTCAAAACGCAGCTTCGCTTATATAAATTAGGATTTTGTCATTTTCTGAATGAAAAAAGCAATGCTTATTTCTTTCAATTAAAAGAATTCCATGACAAATCAAATTATTAGCAGCCTGCTGCGTTTCTGTCACTTTTACCAATGTTGTGCAAGGCCTTTAAACATTAACAAATGTTTTGCATTAGAGATATCTGCTCGTGTGCAAAATGAAAGTGTAGCATTTTCTTTTTGAATTGGTGGTGGTATTCAGAGTGTTTCTGAAAGCTATAGATGTGATATATTTGAGCCATTAAACATGGCAATTATTGCTGTAAGACAGTCTGCAATATTCAGAGTATACCGAAACAGCATTTTAAAAATGTCCATTTGATTAGCGTGTGCTTCTGTATTAATGTTCTTGTTTGTGGCAATAAATAGTGGTATCCTTGCAGCATACTGTAGGTTCATGTCAGTAGTTGTAATTTGTGGGTTGTGAGTAGTCAGGTAGCTGTGTATGATACTCTGGTGTACTGTCTGTGTTTATGGCAGAGCTTAAAATGAATGAATGTTAATACTTTAAATCAGTAATTGGTGATTATTACTTCAAAATATGACTATGGGACTTACGAAACGGAGGCTTAGGCCCTGGCTCAGGCTCCAGCTCTGTTTGCTGAAAATATAGGTTGTGGTTTTTCATTGAAGCTGAAGCTCTGTTTTTCCTTTTCAAACCAGAGAATCTACTTCTGAACCGCAGCCAAAAGTCTCTATTTTGATACCCGTTGTTTTAGAATGGATTCACGAAATGGAGCCGGAGCCTGAGCCTGCGCCTCTGTTTTTTAAATGCGCTATATGTATGCAGTCACTCAATGATCATCACATGATGGCTATCCAGGAGTTGGAATTGATAGTGGTCAGTTGGTCCCACTTGTCAAAAATTAACAATCCATGCTGGCTAGTTATCAGCAAGGCCTGCTAACTATCTCTCAATTGAAAATTTCTGTATATTTACGATACTTTAATCTTATATCCATGTTTGAAATTGTGCCAGTTGATTGTTATCAGTTGGCTAATGTATTTTGTGGATGCCTGCAGAAAAAAGCATTTTCTTTTCTTTTAAAAGATGACCTACTGACCACTATAGTTATTAAGTTAATGATCCATCAGCAAAAATGGGTTACATTGCTAGCAATTGATAGTTTTTGATCAACACCTTTCAACTTCACTCAGTCAATTTCACAGACAGTGTGTAAAACGCTAGGGGTCGATTTTACAAACCACTAAGACTGATCTTAAGTGTAAGATCAATCCTAATTGCTAAAGCAAAGTGTGATGTCACAATACAAATCACTATGGTGATACTGACAACTCATCTTAAGATTAATCTTAGTGTTTGGTGAAATTAAGCCCAGGTTTCTTTGCAGTGTGTTTCTATGTTTCTTGCTCTGAGTATTCAAGTGGTTCGAGGATGGCTGGCTCAGTACAGTCCTTGCAAAAAAATATCCCTAAGACAACCAAACAATCTGTTTCCTATTTCCTCTTTGCAAACTTGTTTCCATCTTTCATCACAAGTACATTAACCAACTCCAAAGCCCCAAATGCTAGTAAGATTATTTACACATTTCCAGTAATCTGCCAAACGCACTCTTCCGACACCCTAATTGAAAGATTTAATGTGTGAGAAAAGAAAATATTCCGGTTGTCTGTTGACAAAATTTGGAATCTGCATTGAGAAATGATCAGCCCAAAATAGTCATGGGACTTTGTGTAATGTTTGCCTTTGTACTGAGCCACATACCAACCACTTGTATCATCTACATGTATCAGAAAAAGAATAATGATGAAAAGTCATTTTACTAAAAAAATCATATAAAAACTGCTAAAGTAAACGGTCTTTTCTGAATCATTTGCAGATCAGAAAACCAAAAGTGGTTGTGAAAGGTGGCACAGGCACAAAGACCAAACCCAGGCGCAAATCACCGCGTCGGACGGCTACAGCCATCAAGAACCCCTGGCCTGCCAGGCTACCCCTGAGGTCAAAGGTCATTGCCCGGAGCGGTGTAAATGGTCTTTACTACCCAGGTAAGCTTCTTTATAATCAATATTAGAGTAAAGATGTGAATATTTTGCTTGGAGTTAGGAGGGCCTAACTTAATTAATCATACTGTACACATATCGGGTGAATCAAAAAGAAGTTGACCGGGATTGGTGATGTTTTTTTAAAACAACAAATGACACTCAAAGGTTCAGTAAAGCAAATATTTATCAAGCACTCTCTCCAGCTTATTGGAAAAAAAAAGAATGAAACAAATTGATCATTCCCAAGAGGAGTCATGTCTAGTTTAATAAAGGTACTCATTTGTTAAAGTAGCAAAGGGTAGTAAAGATGACTTCACATTTGTTTTGTCAAGTATTCCATGGATAGCTTGTTGTTTTGAAAAACATAAGACCAATCCCGGTCAAGTTCTTTTTGACGCGACTCACCTTGTACAAGCTCTTTACATCTGCAAATATACAATTTAATGAGCAATTCTCAACATTTAATTCCCTGTCTGCATAAATTTGTATAATATTTAAGATAGGAGACTCCTCGCTTTCGTAAGCGCCAACTTCTTTATCACGTTTATAGGCAATCTAAATTAGTGACGAGGGAATTGTTGTTTTATTTTAAAAGGCGCTAAAGTAAGCATGTTGAAAGTAAGCATGTTGAAACACAAGCGTGTAGCTGTCATTAAGAAGATTGTTGGACAATTTTTGTCAAAATTGAAAATTTAATTCAGCTAATAAAGACTGTAAGTAGATTATCACAGAGCACAGCTGTTATGAATCTTCCTCTGTTTTAAAAAAAAACACCATGAAAAAAGTTATAAATCGAATGATTTCAGTTTTTGACTTTCTTATTGTATTTGATATATAATGGTAATAATGTTCACATTTCTCCATCTTATTATGACATTGCACAGGCATCGTGTCCAGAGCCAGTGATGCTCGCCATGTGGAAATCCGGTTCAGTGCTGATAACTGCAAAGAGGTTATCCCAAGCCGGTTTGTCATCGAGACTCAGGGTGCTAGACCCTCTCCCCTCTTACGAGTAAGTACAGTACACAGGGCTTGACAAAACCAGGCTGGAGGCTAGGCTTGGGACATATGTTGCTACCGCCATTTCAGGCCCAAAATGAAATGGATGGATTTGGTCACATGACGATGCCGAAGAAAGGCTCCAGCTTCGCCATGTATCTCAAGCTTTTCTTTTCATTTAGGACACAAAATGGCGGTTGGAAAATACATCCCAAACTTAGCCTCAAGCCTCATTTCGCCTCACTGAGGCTTTGAATGTATAGCCTGGTCTTTTCTTAGGTACCTCAGTTTACTATGGGGACTCCATCTCCGTCACCTCAAACTCTGAAACAAAAAAGGCTGTGTTGTTTTTGTTTGTTTTTTTAGCTAAAAGTTTATAGTTTGCTTTGGAATCATAGCCACAAGCTTACATTTTGATTTTAGAAACTTTCAAAAGAGCATTTGGAATGATACCAAAGTCTAGGCCCTAGTCGCAGTGTTGAAAAGGGCATATGAGCAAACCTTGAGGCTGGGCTTGGGATTTATTTTGCTACCGCCATTTTGTGTCTTAAATGAGATGAAGGGCTTGAGATACATGGCGAAGTTGGAGCCTTTCTTCGGCTTCGTCATGTGGCCAAATCCCTTCATTTCGTTTTGTGTGCCTCAAATGGGGGTAGCGAAATAAATACCAAACCTAGCCTCAAGCCAGGTTTCGTAAAGGCCCTACACTGTATGTCAATTTTTTTTTTAAAGTTTCTGTATCTACATGATCAACTGAAACACTGCCCTCTTGTGGTTTGACCTCTAACATGTCTAAGATCCCGGCAAGAAAGAGCCCTCTGTCACTGACATGACTGAGCGAGTAATAAGTAAAAAAATTGCTGAGCCCACATTTGTGATTGAATGGTACTGTACATAGGTTACCATTCAAAGTTCTGTTTGATTCATGATGCCTCTCATTGGTACTCTGCCAGGCACGCTTAGCACAAAATGTCTTGCTCAATTTAACAAACCATCATAAAAATTCCATTTGATATTCATGGTCAGCGAATAACAGCCAAAGGACAATGCCAAGTGATACATAGCTTATGGAAATTTGGTTGTCAATCCTCTTTTTATTAAAGACCGAAAATTCATGGTTAGCAAATATTTGTGCAAACTTGCTAAGCAGGACCGTGAAATTGGCCCTAGATCCCCTGTCCATACCAACACTGGTGTCGATTTCTGTTCATGATTTGGGGGGGATGATTGATGATTTTGTGTCCTATGCGAGGGAGTGAAGCGACCGGGCCGGGGGACGCTATGGGAGGTGGGATACCCCCTCCCAAACCAAGGACTTTTTAATAGAAACAGAGTCGAAAAGTTGCATTTTAGAGCATTTAAAATGATTCAGAAGAATTAAACATAGTATAAATTCACTGCGAAAACTAACAAAACAAAAGGAACATGTAATAATGCTATACAATAAACTTGAATGACATTCAACCTCAAAATATTGAGGGGGATGATAATACACGCCATACCCCCCACCTGAAATATTGAGGGGGATATATCCCCCCCATCCCCCCGGGATCGACACCCATGCATACCAAAGATGACAATTTTGTGAAAAATGAATTGTACACAAAAGTTGGCTTTCAAAATCTGTAAGAGCATAAGAATGTATTTCTGTTTAATGCTTGTTGATAATTGGCAGAGCTGGTAATATAACCTTGCGACTATTTTTTATTTTCATGATTTTTCTTTTGCCCCTAGTAATTTTTGTGTTTCTCTGTTTTGCTAGTTCACTCTCGGTGTACAACAAAATAAACCCTGAACGAAATCCTGCTTCTGTTGCAAAAGAAATCCATCAAAAAGACCATCTAAACAATCTGTCGTATGCTGGCTCAGGGAGATAATGACAACGAAAATAACAAAAATCGAAATGAATCCGTTTATATTAAAAACAAAATCCACAGACTCGTATTTTTAAGACCTTCTGCTTTTGGCTGTCGGTAATGCGGGATCCAAAATGAAAACATGATTGGAAAACTGTCTGGCAAGCTTGAAGTGATACTCGCCCGCAAAAACGTGCCAGCGCGCTGTCAGTCGTTCCCGGTAAACACGGGAAATGCATTGTAGCGCTGGTATTTATATTAGGCTCTGGTTTCGGTAACTGCACTGTCGATAAAGTATTGATTGCCCTTGAGGCAAATTCTAACGGGGAGGCTTTGTATCCAGTCTATTTTTCCTTTTTGGATTTTTTTCCTCCCAAACTCGTCACGTCTAAAAAGGACGTGCAAACATCAGTGGAATACAGGGAGTTATACTTGTACTTACGGACGATATGTCAACAATGTTTCTGCCTCCAGCAAGTCCATAGGAGCTTAGAATTTAAGATGTTTGACATTTTGTTTAAGGGCACTTTTGGAATGTTTTTTATTTTTTCGTTGGCGGTCGGCGGTGAAAGTTATGGATTCTGGTTTTATGGCAATTGTTGGGAAAGGAAAGTGCACTCTTTGGGTGTACAGGAATATCTGTTTGCCGCAGGCATAATGACAACAACAGCAGAAAAGTCAGATTTTGGGATTGCAATCAAATCGAATGTATACTTTACAATTTCTTTTTCGGTGGGATAGTGCTTTGACATGCAAACAGCATGTTTCTTGATGAGTATGGTACATGTAAATCCAAACTGATCTTAAGGCCTTGTGTTGCCCTCAGTGACGGACCGTAAAAATTCCAAAACTTTGGGTTGGGATTTTTTTCTTTTTTTTTCTCTGAGTCCTAAAGTATAAAAACTCACAATTTTTGACAGAAAATGTAAGATTTAGCAGTAAAAAAGCGTGTCTCCTCAAAACGGCCCAAGGCCGTTGATTTATAAGCCCTGGTGACCATACATCCTGGATTTATTCTTAAATGTATGAAAGTCTGCCCCCCAAAAAAAAAAATCCAAAAAAAATCGACCGACCGACCCAAAATGTTAATTTTTTCCACTTGAGGGCAACACAACAATTTTGTTGGGCCTTATTTGGGTTTCGGTGTTAATACATGTACATGTATAGGTGATATGTTCAAATTGATCCGCACAAGATATGTTTCTCATTACCCGTTAGATTGAATGCTATTGCTAATGCTATGCATATCTTAAATGATCCTTGAGATATAGCGGTTTGTGAGTGGTTTCGTGGCTTCTGACTGCCAAACGAACAAAGATAATTCAGGGACATCACCAACGTAGGGCTGGATATATAGCTCAGTTGGTATTAAGAGCGCTGGTATGGTACGTAGACCTATTCTGAAGGTTGCTGGTTGAAATCCAGCTCAATTCAATTTGTTCACTTTTCAATGACTTAGATTGAATACTCGACAGATGATGTACAGTCTTTGAAGACTTTGTTCTGATATGAAAAGGAACATCTTCTTTCTGGGCCCAGTTTCATGGATCTGCTTATTGTTAAAGGTAGTATCATACTTTGGCTTTTGTCAAAGAAGTACAGATTCATGGGCAAAAATATCAGAGAAGATACAGTTACAGTCATCTGTGAAAATTTCAGTCCCATACGGTGCCCACTTTTCGAAACAAATTGTGAAAAACCGCCACAGTATTTTTTAAGTGCTTTCTCTTTTATTTTTGATCTTTTAAAAGATCAAAAACATTTTCGGTCATTGTTTTACAAATACACCATTTCAGGCTGAAAAGTGTTAACAGTATGATTCTACCATCACTGTCTTCATACCCTATAAGTTATACGTAAATCTGTGAACATATCTGTTTTGGTCTCTTACCAAAGTATGATACTACCTTTCAGCCTAAAATTGACACTCACGGAAGTAGAAAATCTGTGCTTACAAGGTCTTATTTCAGGATTTAGCAAGGAAAAGTTGTGTACTAATTGAATTATGCCGCTGAATAGATCACCACAAATTCTTTGATAATAGCAATATTTGTGATTGGCACAATGAAACATAAAAAGAGTGATTTGTTACATCAAACTCTTAGATCTTGCTGATGATTATCACATACATGACATTTTAGTTTGTATAGCCTAGCTTTGAAACATATGTAGTGTTTTAAAATGTTTTTTTTTTGGCAAGAAGAGGCATTGCTGATGATAATAAATTGTCTTGAGCAACATATTGTATGCAAATCATATATCCAAATTTGATAAGTAATACATTGTAAACTGCTTCAAATGCCAAAATAATGACCTGACATGTATGTATAAATTGGAGTTAGGAGGGCCTGTCGTTTTGATCCTAGCAGGATCTTTCTCAAAGGCTTTGAACATGTTGGAAGTACATGTATCCAAACATCAGTCTCTCTTTACTTTGAAAAAATGCAATTTTATTCATTAGAATGTATCTTGTTGGTTGTTTTGGGGGGTTTTGGTTTTCCTGGGGAGCTTTATTCTTTCATGTCTGAAATGACTACATGTCGTTTGTAGGCTTTGTTGGATTGTTTCCATTCCTAATTAAGCTGAGGTTAGAAATTCTGTCCAAGTAGACATCTACATCTAAGCTACTTTTAATCTAAAAATTCATGCTGAACCAAAATTGCCGAGAACCATTGACCCAATTACCAGTAACACATGTCATGTGTAATAATTTGGTTGGTTTACATTCTGAGCTGAATTCCCCATTTTGTTTTTTGTTTTTTCATTACTGCAGACTGGTGACTTTGTGATGGTGTGCTGTCTGTCGGCTGGTCCCGAGGTCTGGATGCCCGGTATTCTTCAATTTGGGCCCAAAGACGAAAGCAGACAAGCCAAGTACTACACAGTCATTACTTATGACCACAGAGAGGTAGGTTAAGAATCCAAGTTACGTCCAGGACCCAATTTCATGCTTCTCGTTCTTCACTTACAGGAAATATCATACTTTGGTTTTTATCAAAGATATATACAGATTCATGGGCAAAAATATCAATACATTTTTAAAAGTTAATTGAATTATTTCGGTGGATTTCATCAAATATCATTTCAGCCACCCTTTAATGTCACTCCAAATGTCTATTACTATAAGACTACAAAAGGATGTTTTTCTACTGCCCCCAATGTACCAGCATGTATTGCCCACAGGGTTGATGCATGCATGCATGTATCTCATGAAGCAAGACACAATCTCCATTGCCTTTCCAACTGGCTGGCTTGCTCTACGGTGTGCTCACACTTATCAAGGACAGCCCTTGCCTGCATGTCAAATTTGTTGTCCAATTGTCACAATCTATAAGTCCAAGTCGCTAGTCAACTACAAATCTTCAGCCCCCATTACTTTCTCTATACAGGGTGTCCCTAAAAACCGCAACACGTTGTGTCGAGAACTATTACATGAAAATTAAACTGTTTATCACTTCAAGATTCAGATATGTGATACAGCCATGTCTTGGCTATCACCATGTAGAATTTGAGCAAACTTTGACTGATAAAGAGGGAAAAAACTAAGACTGAATTACCCAACCTCAAAATACAACGTCAATCCACAATACATATTATTATGTGTGTATTGACCACTTATTCTTGAATACTGCAAATTTGTTTTTAAAGGGTACTCTTTCAATTGGTCATATTTTTGCCAATTTCAGCCCAATTTGGCTTAAATTCTACATGGTGATAGCCAAGACATGGTTGTATCACATAGCTGATTTGTGAAGTGATAAACAGTTTAATTTTAATGTAATGGTTTCCGACAAAGTGTTGCATTTTTTGGGGGACACGCTGTATATCCAATAATATGCCACAACAGTTGAATGCTGCAAACTAATTGCCCCACTCTAACCCTTTACTGTATTCTGACATGGCTTCTGAACGATGTCACAATTTTTCTTCAGGAAACAGGTTTTAATCACGGACCTCACAAACAAAAACACACTTTTTCTTATTCCCCATGGTCGTTGCCTTTCGGAACTCTCAGTTTATTGATTTTTTTCCTCTAGTTTTTTTGTCTCGCTCACCGTTCTTAATTCTGTTTTTCAGATGAACGTGCCCAGAAACTGTTTGATAAAGATCGCTCAGGCGCGCTATAACTTCATGGTTCGTTACATCTGGGCGCTGCGGAAATCGTCAAGGGTGCCCGATGCCGTGTGGATGGTTTCTCGGTGAGTAGAAAAGAAATTTTCAGTATCGCTTTTTTGTTCGTTTTTTTTTTTTTTTTTTTAGAAAGAAGCGTAATTGGCTTGTTTGTGACCGGCGGTTAACCCCCTGAAAATGTGACTGCAGAACCAAGCACTGGGTTTAACTCTGCAATTTGACTGAATAAATATTAAATACATGTACAAGTAATAAAATGCTGTATATTGCTCATCAGCCAAAATAATGAGCTGAAATTTATGAAATGCTTGGAGTTAGAGGAGAGCATGACTCATTTCCATCCTAGCAGGATCTTTATCGAAGGCTAAGTTAGGAGGGCCTGACGTGGTTTAATTCTAGCAGGATCTATCAATTAAAGGCTAATCCTTCGATAAAGGTCCTGCTAGGATCAAAAACGTCAAAAAAATCAAGATTGTTTTTGGTCATCGGTTTACTCTTTTCCGGGATAAATATAGAAACGGTATGTTTCTACCATCACCATTTTAGTATACCCTGTAAAGTGTAAGTTATAGGTAAATCTGTGGAGATTTCTGTTTCGGTATGCTACCAAAGTCTGAAAGTATGATACTATATTACCTTTAAGTTCTTGTTAACTTGTGGAATACATGTATAATATTATATTATGTGCATGTCGAAGTGACATTTACTGTTGAAGCACAAACCTCATACAGTGTTATATTCCCACATGAAAATAGTGACGGATCGTTCCTTTTCATCAGTCAGACATCTTTGCAGCAGCAAAAAAAACAGTCTCTTTTAGTTTTACCCACCCACAACATACATGTACTGTTTGTAGACTAGACATAATGCCTGCCGGGTATTTAGGCTTGTCAAGAGCCAGCATGGTTTCTCATTAGTGTCCGGTTTCCCAACAAAATCCATGTTTTGCAGCCAAAGTGACGATCACCAACGGGAGCAGATCATCCAGGACCTTGATGATGAGTCAGGCCTTCACCTGTCGCTGCTTCAGAGGGCGCCCTCTTGTGAGCAGGAAGCCCAGACGGAACGACCCGCCACGGCTAACGAAGAAGTGGTAGGTGGAAAATTAATGCTGTATTCCTGTAAGCTGGGGTTGATTTCACCAAACTCATCGTAACTAATTAGTATCAATCTTAGGACTAGATGATGCATGTGCAGCCCCATGTACGATGAAAATAATGATCCCTGGGATATGGCGGTGTGTGCGTGGTTTCATGCCGTCTGACTGCCAAATGAACAAAGATAATTGACTATTGGGGATACCACCAACGTAGGGCTGGATAGCTTAGATGGTAGAGTGCCTGTATGGTATTCTGGAGGTCGCTGGTTCGAATCCCACTCCAGTCAATTTTTCTTTGTTCACTTTTCAATAGCTTCATTTTTCCTGAATATTGAGTTCTTCTTCTTAAATGTGTGACTTTGACGGCACAATATGCATCTGCAAAATACTGCACTGGATTTGAACTTGGCTGTTCAAACTTTCTTGCAGTTTGACAAAACAATCCTGGAGTGACCCAACATTGCTTTTACTACCTAAATGTTATGAATACACTTATACACCTTTATTGCTTCCATTGTGTAGTGCTATCAAATTTACAGTGCCCTTAACATTTTTGAAATCCAAATAGAAAACACAAATACCGGGAAATTCTGAGGAAATGGACGTTTAATGTTTCATTCTCTTGGCATGTCATTCAAAAGGACTTAGGATAAAGTTACACTCCAGACGCATTACCAGTTTATTATTGTCCTTCATGTTGAAGTGTGTTGAACGTCTAGCTATATGTTGGTGTACCCCACATTCATGATGGTTGTTAAGAGGCAATTGGACATGTAAGCAAATAGTCGTGGCTCCACATAAAAATCAGCTTCTGCTCTTACAGTCTTCATTTTAAAGGTATAAATAATACATGATTGGTAATGGTCACAGAACAGCACTCACACTTTGTCTATTCCAGCATGTACATGAAATGATAAACCTGTGAAAATGTGAGCTCAATCTGACATGTGAGTCACGAGAAAATAGCGAGAACCTGACTCAACCTTTTTTTATAAAACATTAAAAATGGTTTGATCTTACCCCGAGATCAAAACTGTTTTCAGCCTTTGTTTTACTCATGTCTAGATAAATACACCATTTAAGGTGGAAATATTTTAACGGTATGTTTCTACCAGCACCATCTTCATACCCTGAAAGTTATACGTAAATCTGTGAACATTTCTGTTTGGGTATGATACCAATCCTGTACTCTACCCTTAGGCCTAAGCCTTTACTTTGTATGATTGGCTTTTGTTTGCCTGTTGAGTATATGCTAGGCCAGTTTTGGTGTTTCAACCCTGTTGCACTTTTAACATTTTCCTGTTATGTTCCCTGGGACAATTTTACCATCACCTAATGAATTATTCAAACTCCCACGCAAAGAAATCTTCATCTTGGGAGACCTGCCAAATTTCATTGGCATGATAGATTGAAGATACAGGTTTGGCTTTAGGTGATATCTTTAGCGACTCCTGTATTAAAAAGGGCAATTATTCACAAATTGCATGCATAGGCCTATTGTACAGGGATCGAAATATCCACTAGACCGAGGACCGAGTCTAGTGATTTCAGTGTCGATCTAGTAAAGTGTGTACTGCGCTAGTCCGGCTGTCTACTGATTTTGTCTTCTTTGCAAAATTGAAATGGTGCCTGAATTTATGATTTTTGACACAATATTGCATACAATTAAGGTATTGTTGAATGCCACAGGTCTAGTGGATAAGGTCAGGTCTAGTAAAATGCTTCAGTTACAAGACCTGCTGTTCAGTGTTTTTTTTTCACGAAATTCAAGCCCTGTTGTGGGTGGAATATTTTGGCAACATCACCTTTTACTAATCCATTTCAGTCCATTGCTCATTATAAGTCATTACAATGCCGAAAGCAGTGTGTGCAGAATCTTCGGAAAGTCTTGTTGGAGAGGTTGGGATGGTTGTCTTGCTCCATCTCACTCTAGCCCCTTTGCGGCAAATCTGTGAATGGAATTAAACCTTACGGCCCCCTTATTCAATGCGACCCAGTTGAAAAATGATACCGACTCACATCACAAGACGCCACTGAACGTCTCCGGAGCTTTGGTCTGCAAAGTTGACTTGGAACCATTAAGAGAACGTGCGTGCGGTAGTGTCATGTTTCCCTGGCACCCCTTGAGAGGGGCTGTGGATAGATTTTCCATCCCTCTGTCGTCCGCCCTCCTTTCTGGATGAAGGTTCTTTAAAGAATCTCTCCTGCAAAAAAAAAATCTTTGTGTAAAGTCGAACCTATCCCTCACACATTTAACTGTGTGCGATATATCTAGTTTTTTTTTTTTCAGTTATATTTGAAAATTGCTCTTATTTTTATGTCTTGTTATTCATGTGAGTAACCATTAACAAAGACTTTTGCCAATGGTAAACCTTGGTTTAAGCAAAGGTTTTAATTGTGCCTTTGTGGGTAGGTGTCATCTCTGCATATAGGGGTCAATGCTACTCTTTGGTATTTTTAACTTCACAGACCTATATCATACTTTGGCAGCATACCGAAACAGAAATCTTCACACCTATAACTTAGGTGTAGAATCATACCGTTAAAAGTTTCTGCCTGAAATGCTGTATTTATCCAGAAAAGATGAAAACAAATGACCAAAAACAATTTTGATCTGTTAAAGATAAAAAGTATTCGTGAAATAACCACAAGGGAAACTGACTGAGTTATTTTAAGTCATTGAAAAGTGAACAAAGAAAAATTGACTGGAGCGGGATTCGAACCGGCGACCTCCTGAATACCGTACAGGCGCTCTACCAACTGAGCCATCCAGCCCTATGTTGGTGGTGACCCCAATAGTCAACTATCTTTGTTCGTTTGGCAGTCAGAAGCCATGAAACCACGCACACACCGCCACACCCCAGGGATCGTTTCAATGATACACGCAACAATGCTGCAACCTGGGAACGGTACATGGGGGATCACTCAAAGAGGATACGGCTTTTTAATTATTATATTCGTGAAATAACCACAAGGGAAACTGACTGAGTTATTTTAAGTCATTGAAAAGTGAACAAAGAAAAATTGACTGGAGCGGGATTCGAACCGGCGACCTCCTGAATACCGTACAGGCGCTCTACCAACTGAGCCATCCAGCCCTATGTTGGTGGTGACCCCAATAGTCAACTATCTTTGTTCGTTTGGCAGTCAGAAGCCATGAAACCACGCACACACCGCCACACCCCAGGGATCGTTTCAATGATACACGCAACAATGCTGCAACCTGGGAACGGTACATGGGGGATCACTCAAAGAGGATACGGCTTTTTAATTATTATATTCGTGAAATAACCACAAGGGAAACTGACTGAGTTATTTTAAGTCATTGAAAAGTGAACAAAGAAAAATTCGCCGGTTCGAATCCCGCTCCAGTCAATTTTTCTTTGTTCACTTTTCAATGACTTAAAGATAAAAAGTAACGGTAAAAAGATTTTAAAAATATTGTGGTCATTATTCACTGTTTTCTCAAAATGTGGGCACCGTATGGGACTGACATCTTCACAAATGACTGTAACTGCCTTCCTTGATATTTTTGCCCATGAATCTGCATTCCTTTGACAAAAACCAACGTATGAAATTACCTTTATGAAAGCATGTCATGTGAAAATCAGTGACAATGCCTTTATGATTTTAGCTGTACTATATACACATGCTAGAAGGTAAATATCTTTATTAAGTAAGGGACACATTTCAACCTGTACCCCCCCCCCCCATCCTCATGGATCGATGAATTTGCAGGGATAAATAGGAACGGGAATAGGTGTTTAACTATAGCCACTGTGTATTACATGTAGCTGCCCTGTTCACGGACAACAGTTTGTATACCAAGAGTGTTGTCACACCAGCATCATTTGTCCCGTTGAAGTGCCACGGTTTCACTGTACAAGGTTTCACTGAGCTGGAGTGTGACTCGATTCCCTGCTTAGCTGTGTCCATAACCTAGAAATGTGTCGTGGTCGGTGTTCCCATGCGGAAATATCCCCTCAGCAGTTCATTGGCTGTCGCATGTCCGTAAATTGCCCTACGCATTACGCACACAATGTGGTTTTCTACCCAGCTATATACAGTTTGATCATATCTATAATCAGGTTACCTAGGGGTAGCATTGCAGTAATGCCATACATTTCTTCTTGAACCAAGACGGACTTCCCCATCGCGCAACTGTGAACTAAGTGCCTTTCTCAAACCTTGCTCAGGCTCAGGCTGCGGCTTCGTCTCAGCATCCATGCTGAAAATATAGGTTGTGGTTTTTCATTGACGCTGAAGCTCTGTTTTTTTTTTTCCAAACTAGAGAATCTACTCCCGAACTGCAGCCAAAAGTCACTATTTTGATACCCGTTATTCTAAAATGGATTCACGAAATGGAGCCGGAGAGGGAGCCAGAGACTGAGCCGGAGTACCATATAAGTACCAGGCTTATACTCTCGGTCTGGCTTCGGGACCATTTCACAAACATGCATTTTAAAGTAACCATGCACATTAGAGGCCTTTGGCTATGCTTTTTGAAGTAGTCTCTATCTCTGTTTGTGAACAATCAAACAGAGTTTGAACTTCACCTCAATTCTGAACCTGTTCTTTCAGCTTTTTGTTCATAATGGCAATACCTGAGTCTCGCAGCCTAAACTTGGGTCCAATTTCTTATGGTTCTGCTTACTGCAGTATCTGCCACTTGTGTACTTATTGCTAGATCTGAGTAGAAACACACATTGTCCTACATATGTAAACATTGTTCAACACGTGCTTAAAACCTCCAAGAACAGTTTGGAAAGTGCACATTGCTCAGAAGTCCTGGTGCAGTTGCAACTTAAATTATTGTACAATGTGTTTCAAGTCTTGACATCAAGTTTTGGCCGTCTTGGCAGAACAGTGTTGCATTGTCTTTGCCAAATCCATCCTGTCAGCTTTCATACCATCCTCGTATCCTTATCAGTGCATTTGGGATGCCTCACTCGGGAATTGCTTCTTTTCGTTGTCGGTTTTTTTGTTCACTCACAATTGCTGTCAATATCCCATAGCCATAGCATAATTCTAAGACCCTTGGGTAGGAAAGATTGCCACTCTTTTTGTGATTTACTGTCTGCAACATCGATGCAAATTGACAACACTGCCTTCCCGCCTTTCTCTTGTCACTCGATGTAATCTCGATCATGAATAATAATTTGAACATTCTTGTGGGGGGAAAAATTGGCTGCAGCCATCGAAGCAATTCCAATTGACTGTTTGGATACTGGATCCTGTTTGTGAAAGAGTTTATTATGCTTGTCCATTTTATTCTTGCATCGGAAAGAGGCTGGTTCAGCTAGGCATTGTATCACTCAGATCTGATTGTTGACAAGACGAGGCGTCTTTCAGATGAAATTTGTTTTAAACAATCATAGAGAGTTTACGAAACGGGGGCTCAGACTCATGCTCCGGCTGCATGCAGTTTGTGAATCCATTCTGAAATAACGGGTATCAAAATAGAGGCTATTGGCTGCGGTTCAGAAGTAGATTCTCTGGTTTGAAAAGGAAAACAGAGCTTCAACCGAAAACTATATTCAGCATATGGATGACAGAGCTGGAGTCTGAGCCCCCTCTTTGTAAATCCCCATAAATTCTTTGACTTACAGTAGAGGGGCCTGATGCGTTTTGATACTACTGTAGCAGGATCTTTAATGAAGGCTTAATGACAAGGGGAAAAGAACATAAGTATCTTTTAATGCATGTTCTTATGCTCTTGTCATTCAGCCTTCAGTTAAGATCCTGCTAGGATTGAAGGCCCTCCTAAATTCAAGCATTTTATAAATTTCAGGTCATTATTTTGACCGATGAGCAGTTTGCAGCAGTTTATTACTTGTATCAATCATAAATTCTGATGGATTTGCATTGTCCAAAAGCTTCTTATACATTCATCACCTGTTAGTCAAAAATTAACAAACAAACAGACAAACAAACAAAACCTGTCAGGAATTTGAGAGAAATTGAGAGAATATAGCGTTTCTATGGAAAGATTTTGTCAGGCTCACTCTAGAATCTGTCGGAACTGCAGTGATCGGGCATAGAGAAATATCCTGGTACATATCCAGTGAATCAGCTTATCTGTATTACACCCTAGCAAGAGATGGATAAAGGGAAAAAGAGAGTCCTAAATTGTTTCCAGTAAACTGGTTGTTTTCCACCTGGCCTGTATATAGACATCTGAAGTGTTATGGGATGAAAATGCACAAGTGTTATTCTGGAAAATAGTCATGCTGGTGTAATATTGCAAGAAACTTCATTCAGATGGAAAATACAGAGTTCCTTCTTTTTTTCTATTTGCTTCCCACTTTCTTGGGATGGATTTTCTTTCTTTCTTTTCTGAATGTTCTCATTTTAATCATCTGTTGAAATCGATAAGATTGTTAAATTAATGGCTGATGAAATGACCATAAATTGTAAATTGTTTATATGAAAGGTTCATCAGAGCCATCCCTTTTCCCAGAAGATATTTTCATGTGGACATAGTGGAGCGCCATAAACCTTTTCTGAATGTACTCATGTACTGTACATTTTGAGTCTACACCATGTGAAATGTTAAAATGTGAAACCTTTGTTCATATTTCTGAGACATTCAAAACTTTTTGAAATTCTGTTGATCATTGGCGGCCCAATAAAGGCTTGAAGGTTTCCACTACAAACATGTATTTCGATTGCTGCTACTTCTACTTGATACTTCTTGAGGTTTGATTTCATAGCTAAGACAATTTCTCCTCTCTCTTCTTCTTTTACAGCAAGCGGACGACACAGCCCCTGAAGACATACGGGAGAAGCTGACGGACCTGCAGCTGCAGATGAAAGATCAGCACCAGGAGTTTCTGCAGACACAGCAGGTAAGCACTGCAGCGCAGCTTACACGTACCTAGCTGGCAGAGCAACAGGACCACGTCACAAAACCTGTTGCGGTTTCCAACTCCAAATTTTAGGCAGGGTCCAACATTTTCTGGCTTTGGGGTGAATTTATACATTTGTAATTGCTGCAGTCACTCTCCATCATGTCAATAGACACAAGTTCATGCTCCTAGCTACATGTATAGCCCGGAATACAGACGACATACTAATGCTGCGTATACACTGCATACACAGCACGGTGTTCCTTTTCAAAGTGTCTGCCCTTCAGGTAAGAACACATACAGAACTGCGTACTGAAAGTACACGTCCTTAAGTGCCAACATTTGAAGAAAAAAAGTTTTTGCGCACCAATTTCATCCGTAAGTTGAAATGTTTCAACATTTGCAAGATGCGTAGGCTTCAACGCAGCAGAGACTTGAAGATGGCAGAGTATGAATACAAATGCGACATTTGCTTGCCTAACGCAGCGAGTTTGAATCTTTAGGCACATGTTACACAGGGCAATCTACAAGCAATCCGTTTCACGCAATTTCCAAGACGAAACAAGACTCCTCTTTAAATGTGCATTCAATTTTGTCGAGGATAGTGACAATCTAGCTGCCCTACAAAGTCTTTTCTGCCACCAAACTTTTCCTTTTGCATGTGGTGCAGATGGTTGCCTCCAAGTTGCCCGTCAATATTGCTTTGTATGACATAGACCTTAGATTAAATTGATAAACTGGTCAATTTGCTAAAATGCATTCTCCGTGAATAGTTTTGTCACCAAATAATCAAATTTTTCCATATCACAGTTAAAAATCCATCAGTGAATTGGAAACCACCAGTAATAGGTACAAAAGTTTCAAATCATTGAAATATGTGACAGTTGTCCAATGATGGATCTGCACTTTATGTCGGGGCCGCAAATGACATTATCAAATAAATTATTCTGAAAATTGCCATTTCAAATCTTTTTTTTCACACTCAATTGATTCATTTTGTATTAGAAAGTAATTCCCCATACTTGTCTGGTTTTTTTTATTGAAATGGGAATTTTTCATTTGCTGAGAAACCAGGAAATTAGCACCTAACGAGCATCATCAATCAGTAAAATGAATGTCATCAGTGGACGATTGTAATCAAGTTTGGAATCATTGTCTGATGAAAGTGAGTCATAAAGTGCATGTTTATTGCTTGCTAACCATCTGTCAGTGGTTAATATTACACAGGATATAAAAACGAGTTGATTGATTTGTAGTTGTCATGAGTCGATCGTGTCGCTGTTTCAATTTGTCTCTGATTCAAGCCTTAAAGTGGCCATGCAACAAAGGTATCCTGCAGATCTATGCATATATAGAAAAAGTAAGGAGTTCCAGGTTTTACTTACTTATAGGCCACAGCCAATGCAGAGGTAGATTTCACAAACTCATCGTAACTTACCGTCAATGTCAATCGCAAGACTCATGATGCATTACAGCCCTACGTAGGATACGATTGGTTATCCTTCGTAACTCGAGTTACGATCAATTGTAGGGCTTTGCGACAATCTCAGGGTATAAGTTTGGCATAAATTGTAGTACTAATCAGCTAATCCTTTACGCTTACAAGAGCTGCTTACCACCACAGTCTGTGTATATAGGGGAACTGGATCATCATAAACCAGGCATTTATTACCACACAGAACATACAATGGTGTATTATGGTGCTCATGATACCACACTAACCACAGGAAAAACGATGTCCACAAATTTGCCATGTCTGGCAATGTTTGCAATAAATGTAGTTAAAATATAATGTCCTTGTCATCATGAACATACATTGTATGTACAACCCAATTGATTTGTTAATTGCCGATTACATGGGTTGTGAGAGAGACTTCCCTCGCTCATATTTCTTAGGAAGGTATTAAGTCTAGAATATTATTGTCTAATATTAGACAAGAATATCAGCTCTTTGTATCACGTTTGCAGTTTAAGTTTGTGCTTTTCCTGTTTTCCTTTGGAAATATGGCTTCCTTGTAAAAGTATATACCTTAGAGCCAATTTTCTCTGTCCACACATTTTTTTTTATCAAAACGCACTTTTCTTGTCTGAAAGTCCAGAGTAGAAACCCTGAAGCATTTTCAACTCAGTTACTCTTCCTGAGTCCAGTGGTTATTTCTAAACACTGCTCAGGAAAATTGCCTGAGCCCTGAGGTAACTTTTACTGCAAGAAAAGTACACTGCTGACAGTGGCAATTGATAGTACAGGCAAAGCTGTACATCTAACCCAAGTGATAATACAGAGTGCTTCAGTTCCCAAGTGCACTTTTCACTCCTTCACATATTTTGCAAGCCTCGATGTTCAGATATCGTACCACAGTGAATCTGCCCACTTTGAAAGTCAGAATGGAAAGAGTGGTCAAATGTTACCATCTTCCCTTTTACATCTGTAAAATCAATCTGTAGTAGACATGTTAGACAATTTCAGACGCTAGAAAGCTTCAAATCCAAATTGAAAACTCATCTATTTTGAGCATAAACGTTCTTTGTTTATTCTTGAATCACATAGAGTTATGCAGCAAAAGATGGCATTATGGCATGTCTGTGCATGAAGGTGTACAGAGAGAAGCAACATGCAAGTTCCCAAAGTTGGAATAAATTCTTAGTCCTTCTCTGCCTCAGTGCACAAATAATGATAACAAAATATACTAGGGTTGCACCCAAGTAAATAAACTCCCATAGACAACAGTGATAACTCCTAATACTTCATAAATCTTTTAAAAATATTCAGAACTCTCACAGGTGTTCAAGTTGCACATAAAAATGATGATGAACATGTCACCTTTCATTTTCTTTTCATTTTATGGTGGGTTGACCATTGAATTTTTGAGATATACATGTACTCATTTTCAGCGGACCACCCCTAAAACAAGGTATGGTTCACTCCAGTCAAAGCATCCCTCTGCAAAGCGGCTTAAATAGACCACTTTCTCACCCAATTGTATCAAAAATTGTCACAAAGCCCACTGTCCAGGCAGGAGGTCCAGTGCCCTATTTCTTCAACCCCTCAATTTCATTGCTCTCAGAACTCTCTCATTTATAACTTTTATTAATGAGCTCGGCAGACTGATTTTGGGACTTTTTACTTGGCACCCCTAGTTGAAATACAAGCTCAACACTGTACATGCAATTAGCCTATCCTTGTTTGTTCCAGGCTCGATCGTCTCAGACTTTTCATGTCTAGTTATAACAGCGCCCTCTATTGAACAGACTGGGTTATTTAACTTTGGTTTTTGTCAAAGAAAATAAAAGCAGATTCATAGGCTATACAAATCAAGGACTAAATACAGTAACAGTCATCTGTGAAAATTTCAGTCCAATACGGTGCCCACTTTTTGAGAAAACAGTGAAAATGGCCACAGTATATCAAAAATCTTTTCACCATTATCTTCAAATAAAGATGAAAATTGATTTTGGTCATTGATTTTACTCTTTTCTGGATAAATACAGCATTTAAACATTTTAAAGGTATGTTTCTACCATCACCATCTTTATACCCTGTAAAATGGTAATTTATAGGTAAATCTGTGAAGATTTCTGTTTTGGTATGCTTCCAAAGTATGATAGTACCTTTAAAGATGACTAGTGTTTTATAGATGATTAGAGGGAACAAATCTCACAAATCTGCTACTGGGCTTCAAACACTTGTAAAATAAAGGAAACAGATACGTATAGTTCGTACTGGGGACACTTCATAGAGTTGCTTTAAAGCATAAAAATTGCTTAAGCATGAAAAGTCTTCCTAAATCAATTAGGATTATCAACCAAATTTTCATGTGATGTTAACTGCTTTTGACTTGTATTCGGCCATTGTTTGCTGAGCATATCATTCACAATAAGTTTAATTTGGCTGGCATCCTGATTTTATTTACCAAAAGGTTTTTGGTGCTTATGCAAATTTTGGTGCTTAAGCAGCTCCTTGAAATTAGCCCGATTCATGAAAACAGACATACTTTGTAGCTTTAACATTTCCCTAGATGGAAGTGTCTAGAACTTGCCACATTATGATTATGAATAATTGATGTGGGCTGAGGACATACCCCATTAGTGATATTAATCTGTGGGTGTGTCTGTCCTTCCTTCCTCCACATTCTGAGTGAAGAAAGAGGCCTAATCTAGAGACATTTCCTCAAGGTTTGATGATCTGGGACATTCAGACGCCACCATTCCTAACCACCTGTTCTATTTCCTCTCAACACCATCCCCCATGACTATAAAGACCCTTATCATACATCAACTAGATATCACGAGGTGTTGGCACAATTATAAAACCAGTCCCTATCAGGATTAAATTCCTCAATCATGTCGATCGGGTTTTAATGAGTGTTATCAGGATTGTCATACAATGTCGGGGAGTTGAAGTCCTGTCATCGAATCTATAATACTATAAAGGCAATGCAAGATGATACAGAAATAGGAAATCACTTGTGCGTAGTGGTCCCGGCATAATTAAAGCCTGATGCGTTACAGACCGAGCTCTGCTCAACTCATTGAGATGTATTATTAGACCGAGTTTGTGTGGAATTCTCGTCATCACGATGAGACGATCATCACAAAGTACATTGCATGCGTCGCACGGAAATGCACTTAATGATAACTGGAATCATTATTAAAGGTAGTATCATACTTTGTTAGCATACTGAAACAGAAATCTTCACAGGGTATGAAGATGGTGCTGGTAGAAACATACCGTTAACATTTTTCTGCCTGAAATGCTGTATCTATCCAGAAAAGAGTAACCAGTGACCAAAGTTTTCCTTTAAAGATCAAAAACAAAAAAGTGAGCAACATAACTGTACATGTATGGGATTGAAAGTTTCACAGATGACTGATATTACCTTTAAAGGTGATACATGTACATGTATTATACTTTGGTTTTGTACAAAAATTGCAGATCCATGGGCAAATATATCAAGGAGGATGCAGTAACAGTCATATGTGAAAATATCAGTCCCATACGGTGCCCACTTTCCAGGAAAACAGTGATAAATGCTCTCGGTATTTTTAAAATCTATTCACAAGATTTTTGATCTCCCAGTCAAAGCTGTGTTTGGTCATTGGCTTTACTCTTTTCTCGATAAATTAAAGGTACTATCATACTTTGGTAGCATACCGTACTGAAACAGAAATCTTCACAGATTTACCTATAACTTGCAGGGTATGGAGATGGTGGTGGTAGAAACATACTGTTAAAATCTTTCTGGCTGAATGGTGTATTTATCCAGAAATTAGTAAAACAATGACCAAAAGTCTTTTTGATCATTTAAAAGATAAAAAATAAAAGAGAAAAGAGAAAGAAATACTGTGGCTGTTTTTCACTGTTTTCTCAAAAAGTGGGCACCGTATGGGACTGAAATTTTCACAGATTACTGTTACTGTATCTGTCTTGATATTTTTGCCCATGAATCTGTATTTCGTTGATAAGTATGATATTACCTTTAAAAGGAAAAAATAAGGAACTTTGCAACATTCAAAGTCCTATAAAAATTGACACCTATCCATCAGATGAGGCAAACAGTCACAAGCATTTTGTTTGTCTCCTGGACTTTTCAAGTAGCCATTTAATTTATAAATCCACCTTGCCGAGAATATTTGCACTGGTTTATTGGATAACCTGACAGATCAGCAGCAGAAACCGTGGCATTGTGTCAATATTTTATGGTCTCAAGTCATCTAATCCACTGGAGCTCACGGCATCAACTTTTCATGTCCCAGCGAGGATGGCCCGCGGGTTTTTTCTCTTTTCATTCATATTTTTTTCCCACCTGGCTCAGTACCCAAAGGTCGAAATAGAATCAACATGATAGCATCGTTTTAAAATCTCACCCAGTTTCAGCGGTTATCATTTCCTTTTTTAAGTGTACATTGCAAAGCACCTGAAACAACAACTCTACGGAAATTGGACCGCACAGCGCAACCTACTTTTTTTTTGTCTCTTTTTTTTTTCTATCTTGGGAATGACCGAATTTCATTCTTAATTTCTTTTCTTCGGGTTTGGTGAATGACGTGCACTTAGCCTAGAATTTGAATGTTATGTTCAGTGTGCTGACTTCATTTAGACACAATTGATTTTGGGAGAGTTTTGATGAGATGCCCACTGCAGCTGTGGTCACTTAAGGTAGGCCAGGCTGTAGTCTAGCATCTATAGCTAGAATGGTCCGCTGCTTCTCTGTGGCACAAGCTTTCAAATTTGCCTGAGCCATGTGACACAGCAACCACTGTGTTAGAGTATTATTATTATTGTTATTTATTTTTGGTATTAACACCCACGAATCCTCAAAAGTTACCTAGGCACTGCAGCTCGAAAGCCTGATGAAACCTTTTATGGAAAGATGATGAGAAGAAGATACAGTTTTAGAGGTGGGAGGAAAACCCCAGAGTAATATTCTGGGTAAAACCCACAGAATCAGGTAGGGACTGAAAACCCAATCCACTTGTGGACCGAGCTGGACTTGAACCCGGTCCACAGTGGTGAAAGGCGAGGAAAGAAATGCTACGCCAACCTGACTCCCTGTTGTCTTCAGAGGACATTATTAAAAGGTTGAAGAGTTTAAGTATCTGGTTTTGAAATATGAACGCCACTATAACAAACACACTGGGATGCACAATTATAGTGGTTGTTCGTTATAGTGAACAATGTTCAGCATACCTATACATGTACATCGTTCACAAAAATTGGGAGCCAAGGATGACGTTCGGTATCGGCAAATGTTCGGTATAACGGTTTTGTTAAAATGGTATTCCACTGTACTGTAAGGGATTTGGAAAGTTGCCAATAATTTGTTATGCTTAGCCTGACAACATTCTTTAAGCCAAGTTTGTAGCAAAGTAAATTGGTATTCTGGGGATAATGTAGGTCTCTTTGACTTAGGTCAACAGAAGAGGCAGAATTGAAGGGTCGAGCAGTAGCAAACAGTCACAGTATTAGTAACACATCCATACACTTAAGCTGCCTTTGCGCATGCACAAATATTGACATTGCCAAAGTACTGTTGCATGTAGTCGTCAGTTATGGTGAACATTAATCATGGGACGGAGGAAGGCCACTTTTCTGTTACCATAGAGTTTGGTAACTATGGATTCTTTGCACTGTGGGATGTCACATTTACCACACTTGATGAGTATGAGAGCTGGACTGCCTGTCCCAGCTTCTTGCCCAGAAATCTTTAAAAGATTGCATGACTAAAAGGTACCATCATACTTTAGTAGCATACCGAAACAGAAATCTTCACAGATTTATAGGGTATAAAGATGGTGATGGTAGAAACATACTGTTAAATATTTCTGCCTGAAACCTGTATTTACCCAGAAAAGAGTCAAACCAATGACCAAAACAATTTTGATCTTTTAAAGATCAAAAATTGTGGTGACAAGATTTTTTTTAAATACTGGGGCAATTTTCCACTGTTTCTCAAAAAGGGCGTACTTTATGCGACTGAAAATGTCACAGATGAGTGTTACTGTATCTTCCTTGACATTTTTGCATATGAATTTTTTTTACCAGAACCAAAGTATTAGATTACCTTTAAGTAAGCCTATTCATTGCCCACCTGTTTCCAGAAAGTTTGAGGAAGAATTTTCATTGTCACAGAAACAATAGTTTCATCATCTTCAGCATTGTTTTAATTTCTGGGGTGGTTCTAGAGCCAGTTGGGGGCCAGAAGAGCAAATTTGTGGGGCTGGAGGTTGGCTAGCATGGGGGCTAGACCTTCCGCACGTCACTTCATCATCTAGCATCTACTTCAAATTCTGCCATCTTATGAGGAGTAGAAAAGCAACCAATAGCCTACCCAGTGCGTTTTTCAAGTAATTGGCGCGTTAACAAAAGATCAAGTATTTTCTGGCATTTTTGTTTTCAATTGGAGGGGGATAGACACAATTTTGGGGTGCTATAGCCTGTACATGTATAGTTTGACCCTGGAAAAATAAACGGTCATCGATCAAATTCATTTTTTTTTTTCAAATTATCTTGAATAGTGAGATAGATTTGTCATTGCTCGCAGATCGAAAAGTACCCATGAAATACCGCACCATTAAAATGCATCAGCCGTGCATCCACGGATCATGCATTCAAATTGAGGATAGGGTGAAATCCCACGGGAACACTGCCTCTACCGTTCCAGCTAACTTGATTTCAGACGGCGCTGATTCCCTGTAAAACTGTCAGGAATGGTTCTATTGTCCACTTGAGTTCCCCCGAGGGTAGCCATCAGTGTTCATTACATCCGGCCATTTCCACCAGACCCTTCAATTCTACCTCCACTGTTGTCTTAGTAACATATTACAGCTGGTTTTATTTTTCCAGTTTCAAAAAGAGAACAAAATTCGTCACCGTTTTCACAAAGAGACAAAATGGCCACAGGGCGTTGAAACTATAGTTTTTAGAAAATCGACTTTAAAGTTTTACCCTTTTTAAATTGAAGATTTCCCCTACTTTTAAAGGACATGTTTATAATATTTTTATACCAATTTGAAGCTCGAAACTCACACTAACACAAGGTGCTAATTAAAAGTTAAAAGACCCCTTAATTACGGAGTAATTAACGTCCATAGATATTTGTCTCTTCGTGAAAACGCAAAAATTTAAAAGCGAGTTATTTTTAGGGCCGATTGCACTTTGTCTCTTTGTGAAAACGCAAAATCTCTCCATACAAACATGCACAAAATGCCAATTCGTAAAAAGATTTTACCCCGAGATCAAAACTTTTTTCGGTCTTTGTTTTAGTATTTTCTGGATAAATACACAATTTCAGGCGGAAATATTTTAACTGTATGTTTCTACCAGCACCGTCTTCATACCCTGAATCTGTGAACATTTTTGTTCGGGTATGTTACCAATCCTGTACGTACTGTACCTGTACCGCACTGACCTAATTACGATATGACATTTGCCTAGACCAACTAAGCGAAAGGGTCCTCAAAGCCTACCCCAAGATACACTGAGATGGGAATAGAGATGGGGTGTTGTTCTGTGAACAGGTGAAGAAAACAGGTCTGTGAAGTCTAAAAAAAAAAAAATTCACCGGGCGTGAGTTTTTGACTTCAGTGTCTGGCAATTTACAGAGCCTCGAGCTTGCAGTGTTTTTCTTGCCCAATGGAAATACAACTCGCCGAAGTCTCTCCAAAAGATATGTGATTTTTTTTTCGGTACAAACGATGAATCCCGGCACTGCAATAACATAAAAGACACTGTCCCATGTCATAGCATAACATATTCTTTATAGAAAGGCTCTAGGAAGATATATTTGTTTAATGAACGATGAAGCTTCAATTGTAATCAAATACCCGGTAGTAATTAAACTTGAATCAGTACATGCGCTGCATCAACACTGGTTCAGGGAATCTGTTCAGTGCTGTGTTTGTCTTCTGAGTATCTATTCTAAGTGTCTTGTATTAATAGCAACAGGATTGAATACATTTGTAATAAACTCCCGCAAACTGCTCAACAATAAAAATAATGATCAAAAATTATATAAAATGCTTTGAGTAAGGTAAGCCTGACGTTTTGATCCTGGCAGGATCTTTCTCAAAGGCTGAAAGAATGTATTCAATGAAATGAATACACCTTTTTTTTTATAATAAATTGACAATTGCATTGATATATCGCTTGCTTTCTTAAGATAAAGAGGAAATTTCAATGCTAGCGGCACAGTCGAACCATACCATCAGAAACTTTTACAGGATGACTGCAGTTCAATGGCTTTTAGGCCATGGCGTTGCTGTCACAACAAGTTCACTGTATGGGCAGTCACACGGGGAAAGGTCCCATAAAAAACTCTAGAAGATGCAACAGCAGTAAACCTCCTGACTAATAACACTGACCAAGCAGGAATGAAGGATGTTATCCAATTATTTCTAGTGTCCTGTTACTGTAATGGTACACTAATTAACGACACGCAAGACAGAGGACCCTATATTAAGTGATAGGCCTTTATGTCATTAGCACGGCCATTGGCATGTGAATAGATTAATGGCATCATGCTAAACTGACCAGAGGTGACCAAGTGCGTTTCTCTGTTACAGCCGAGTACAATTCAACAACTTTTGTAGAGATCAATTCATATTCTCCCAGTGGTATATGCACAAGGAAAATGCACGCCTCATATGTTTCATACAATTACTCACCGTTAACAATTAGAATCTGTCATATAACTGTTTGAATCAGATTTGATGGTTTGGACAGGTTGGGTACTACAACAGTAGGTATATTGTTACATGCATTATCTACTTGTGTACCAGTGTACCGGTATACAGTTTAAAGCTGCTTTTGATGGACGTTTCAGAATTAAATTAAATTAATTAAATCATTTTGAATTGTTTGAATCGGATATGATGGTTTTGGACAGTTTGGGTACTACAATTAACAGTGTTACATGTACAGTATACATGTATTTGTAAATCAACTTGTGTATACAGTTTACAGCTGCTGTAACCAACACCGCTATACAAAACATTGCGGCGAGCATCATGCTTGACTTGTTTTAGGGTTATTTTTCTTTTGATGGACGTTTCAGAAAAAGTAATTGATTGACCTATAGAAAATTGAAAAGAAAATGAAAAGAAAATATCCCAGTTTTATTTTGCTGTACTGTGACTTGATCGCCTCAGAAAGTTGTGAATATTTTTAACTACTTTTTGAAATTGGCCATTTTACATGGGAGCCTATGGGAAATTATTTACTTGTCTGGTACTTGTGTCCATGAGCAAGACATTTTGTAATCGTTTGCTTCTGTTCAAGCAGGATGAATAGATGCGAGTTAGGAAAAGTCCAATCTATTTGATTTAATTGCCTCGTCGTAGTGAAGAGTGGAATTCATTTTGTATACTCCCAAGGAAGCTAAGAGAGTCAGAAGGTTAATATCATATGGTGGTTCTGATTATTTCCGAATTGTTTCCGAATTATTTCTGAACAGAATCAAAGGATGAGTAATCATTGGTCTGTATGATTTTTTTATTTCAACAGGGTTTGAGAGAGGAGCTTCGGGAGAACTTTCAACAGCAGAAGGAGGTTGATGAGCACCAGAACCAGCTGCTGCAGAAGCACGACGACCTGCTGCACAAGCACTCCGAGCTGCAGCGGGAGCATGATGCTGTCACCCGCAAGCACCAGAAACTGCAGAAACGTCACACCAAGCTGAAAGGCAAGCACAGCACGCTGACGGGCGAGCATGAGACCTTGGCCAGCTCAAGCCGGGAGATGACCGACAGGTCAGTGATCAGTGAACTTACCCTTGTCCTGGTATAGTAATAATAATCGCAAAGGTTGACCAGTGGACCATGCAATAAACTCTTCTTGAGAAAGGTGGTAAAAAGTGTAAGAACCTTATGCTGGACATTCAGACCATCAGACATGTCAGACCATCTTTAGGACTAGCTCAGGAGAAGGAACATCCCAGCTAGACTTTCATTCATTCATTCAAAGAACATTTATTTCCATATCACGATCACAGTAAAGAAAATACAGAAATGTGTATAAGGAGACAACAAACATTAGATTATGTGGATTGGTTTGTGGAAACACCATGTAATAATCGTTCGTACTTTCGCACTTCTATATCGTTCGCACTTCTCACAATTAAGGTCTTAACGTTTCAACTAGCCTGCTCTAGTCCTCATCATGGTGTTTTCGCAAACCGATCCACATCCCAATTGTCACCATGCAAAGCCTCAAATCTTTCTTAAACATCCATATATTTGTGTTTCCATTCACTTGCATATTCTTGTCCTTCGCCATATAGCCTTTGAGAAAGATCCTGCTAGGATCTAAATGCATCAGGCCCTCCTAACTCTAAGCTTTTGATGTATTTCAGGTCATTTTGGCTGATGAGCAGTTTGCAGCAGTTTATTACTTCTATAAACATTAGATTAGTTAATACGTGAGGCATATACAAAAAAAGGCTATACAAAACATAGAAGATGTAGTGATTACTGTGATATAGAGGCAAATCCCGAAAAAGCAAAGCTTGGGATGGGATGCCTTTAACTAAACAAACAAAAAACAATACAAGTAATATGCTGTTGCAAACTGCTCATCTGCTTTATAAAATGCTTGGAGTTAGGAGGGCCTAACGTGTTTCAATCCTAGCAGGATCATTAGCCTTCGATAAAGATCCTGCTAGGATTCAAAACGCGTCAGGCCCTCCTGACAGCAAAAAAAACAAGCGGACAAAAGTCAGTCTTTTCAGTCAATGTCTCAAGCAAGTCCTGTAGAATCATGAACTTCTCCAAGAAAAGGTGGCTTTCAAGGCCACTGTACATCATCACCTGTCTCATTTCCTCTTAGTGTACATGTAACATCCATGCTCAAGACTTCATTCATTACTCAATTACAATCTGTTATTGTTATTGTGTAACAAATTCAATTTGACAAATTGACGCCCAAAGTGGTTGTGATATTTATTTTGATCATAGAAATAACATCTTGATTACTACACACTGCTCTGGGCGGTTTTTATTTTGAAGAATGAATGAGTTTTAAAGGTAGTATCATACTTTGGTAGCATACCGAGACAGAAATCTTCACAGATTTACCTATAACTTACAGGGTATAAAGATGGTGATGGTAGAATCATACGGTTAAAACTTGTCTGCCTGAAATGCTGTATTTATCAAAAAGAGAGTAAAACAAATGACCAAAATTATGTTTGATCTTTTAAAGATCAAAAATAAAAGAGAAAAGACTTAAGAAATATTGTGGCCGTTTTTCACTGTTTCCTCAAAAAGTGGGCACCGTATGGGACCAACATTTTCACCAACATTTTCACAGATGACTGTTACTGTATCTTCCTTGATATTTTTGCTCATGAATCTGTAATTCTTTGACAAAAACCAAAGTAAGACATTACCTTTAGGAACTGATGGCACAAAACATATGTTTGACATACAGTGGAACGCCACTATAACAAACACTGCTATACCTACATGCGTAACATTTAGCTATACCAAACATCATCCTTGGCTCCCAAATTTTTGATGTACAATGTATAGGCATGCTTAATTTAACATTGTTCACTATAACAAACGACCACTATACATGTAACAAACAATTTCTGTGTATCCCGGTGTTTTTGTAATAGTGGCGTTCAACTGTACCGTGAATGTCAAACAAATTGTATGACTTTTACAGTCATCAACTTCCACCATCATTGTGTGTATGTTATTTCAAAACCTGAAGCTAACCTTTCTTCATCACTGTTTCACATCATATCATAATCTGTAGGTCACTGGTTCAAAGAGGCTGTTAACCTTAAACAAATTCAGATAATCAAGTTTAAAATTCAAATCCTTTGCACCCTCAAATAATAAATTGGTTACAGAAAACATGAATGAACACAACTAGATGAATTCCCATTACCCACTAAAATCCCATTAAATTATTAGCGTGGGTACATTCCCCCAGCAGAAAAATGCAAAACAATAGCGAAAAACATTTTAACGCGATCAGGAAAGCCCAGAAAAAAAAACTAGCGCTAAATTGTCTAAATCTCATTAATCCGCAACTAATCCCAAGCTCTTAATCTCCTTGGGAGATAATCGGATGATATGAGGGCAGTGTTATGATACAATACAATCTTCCTGGGACCTGCAAAGCACTAAGCCACCATCTCAATCTTAATCTATTTAGGTCAATTAAATCCGCCGAAGAGCCCCTAGGTTGTGATGGGCATTTTGAAGCCAGAAACAGCCCACACTGCTATTGCTCTGTCCCTATACAAAAGGTTTTGATGAATTGTAGAGATAGGCACTCTTAGTGTCTCCGTGGACTGACCAGGACAGAATTGCCCCCATCACTAGGTTCATGAATATTTGGTCAGTTTGTTCTGAGATCTACGAGATCATGCAGGAAGAAATAGGATGTGGATGTATGCAGGTTTTTCAGGTCTCCCAGAAAAGAAATTCAGGCATGCCTTTTTTCCTCTGATCAGCTGATTTCCTATTTTTTTATCTTCACTCTTATGAAAAGTGAAAAACACTGTTTAAAGTATGGTAACGATTGGAATATCCTCTTTTTTGGTTAATGTTTAAAGTCCAAGAATATGTGTCAATTATTTTGGTTGATTCTATAAATTACAACTGTTTTCATTAATATTAATTATTTTTCGTTGTGGAGATATAAATATGCAAATAAGTCTTGCCCTTCACTGACATACATGTAGATGAGCACTTCATACTACATGTAAGTGCTTGTATAGTGCACATGAGAAAATCATGCACTGGCTCAGGTGGGATTCGAACCCATGACTTCCTGCTTACTAGTGCAGATGTCATACCACTAGGCCACCAAGTTAGCTGGGGTTAGCGGGATGAATCAAATCCAATATTATGCCGGGTACTGCAATTAATAATTAATATTAATTATTTTGCGTCTGGGAGATAGAAAAGGCTTGCTCACTGACGTAGATGATAAGCACTGCATATATACTCAATTGTTTTGTCACACAAAGGATTCATCCAAATATTTGATGTCAGACATTGTATCATTCCTGAGAAAAGTACAAAGTAATCATAGGGCTTCATTGTAAAATTTTTCATTTTGTGCTTTGAAGAGTTGCAGAAAATATGCCTCCAAAGTCAGCCTGTAATGTCTGAATGTTATATATTGTTAAGGACAAACAATATCAGAAATGCCCAAATATCAATGTGGATTTTCTCATGACAGTGATATAGACCTGTAAATTGAGAGAGGTTACTTTCATCTTAATTGTTTGTTTAGTATTTTTGGTTTACCCATTGTTGGTTTGTTGGTTTTTTTCTAAGAAATTCCTTTCTTCCCTCACTGCACAGCTCCTGTTGTTACACTTGTTAATTTTTTCAACCAAACGCAAACTTTTCTCATGCATCCTTTGAAAGTGCATTCTTATTTGGACAGGCCTGTTCCTGTGGGAGTCAATGACCGATTTTAAATCGAGAATTTTACATTGATTGTTATGGCAATGTTTTTTTTTTTATTCTTTTGTACTTTTTTTTTTGTGGCAGGATCCATGACATCTCCAGCAAACACGGAACCCTGGAAAGCGAGTACGCATCCTTGAGGGACCAGAAAGACAATCTGGAGAAACAACTAGAGGAGAAGCAGAGATCACGCCGAGATGAGGCGAGCAGACCGAGTCAGCTCCCAGGTAAGTGACGCGGAGGATGAAAAAAAAATCATAACTAGAAATACACAGAGATAAAGAGCGAGAGAGAGAAGGGAAAAAATGTGAGAATTGACGCGGACAGTGACCCGTCGTCCCTGACCACAGCCTGGCATGGCTGCATGAGTGCCTTCTGGGATACACAAATTGAATCATGCTTCCATCCACTCCCACAGGTTGTATTTAAATGTCTTTTTTATTGAAGGGGCATATTGGTTGAGATCACAATTAGTCTACTTTTTGGCAAATTATGGCCATCTGTAGAATAAACATACACTGCCATGCTTATGATGCCCATTCCTTGAGTTGCAGTGTTATTATAGCACAGGAGCTCCACTTTAAGGTACTATCATACTTTGGTAGTACAACGAAATAGAAACCTTCACAGATTTACATATAATTGTTTAAATGTTTCCGTGTGAAATGCTGTATTTATCCCGAAAAGAGTTAAACCAATGACCAAAAATTTTTTTGATCTTTTAAAGATAAAAAATAACAGTGAAAAGGCTTAAGGATTACTGTCTTAAGTACTCTCCTTTTTATTGGGGGAGGTTACAAAAAAGATGAATTCATAGATGTTTTACATCATGTTAATCAGATCTTTTCTGAGTGATGAAATACAATGTATGTTGATTTCGTAATCTCCCCACAATCACAATCACAATCAGTTTTGGATTTTGCAAGTCAACAAAATAAAACCATGTATAGACTTAATTAAATGTAAATTGTGTTTAAAGCTCAAATATCATATAATTTTATGCCAGGTTAAAGATCTCCAGAATTTAAGTGTCCCTTTTAAGAAAAGCTGCAACTGTTTCATGTACATTTAAGAATGTAGGCTAGATGTTTTTTCTCATCTGTCTATACATGCATCTGGTACATGAAGTGCACAATAACCTGAGTGCAGAGGTCCTTGACATGTTGCTCAGCATGAAACTGCGGTTGAGTTCATTGCTGGGAAACTCACTGCCTGTCTAGAAAATAATACGATGTGTATGTGTGTAATATCATGCAGTATAACAGAACAGAACAGATGTATCCGTCATCAGTTTTGTTTCTGAACTTTCTGGAATGCGCTGCTTTCTTGCACGGTTCAGAAGACCACATCAAACTGACGAAATAAATGGCGTGACTTTGATAGTGACAGATGAATAGATCTATTCAACAGCAGGAAGAGAAGAAGATCAGAAAATAGGGGGGGGGGGCTTTTGAGATTAATGAAATATATTAAAAGGAATCTGTCGGTAAGATCAGTCGATTACCCCCGTTATTAGAAAACACACCCCACGCCCCGCTGATTTGTCCCTGCAGTGAGTGCTGTTGTGGGATGTGGAGGATGAAAGATTGATGGGTCTGCCAGGCCGGCCTCTGGGCCCAGGAACTTTGTCTTCATCTTGCCTGTGCGTCAGTCTCCTATCCTTGCTGCTTTTAATGACATGACTGGAGACATCCCATGCTAATTTTCGCTCTTTTTTTCTCATTATATTTAAACATTGATAGTCTAGTGTGAGATGTCCAAACTTTGCTGTATTGAAATCTAAATTGCCTGCGTTTTGATTAAAATGATTCAAATCTTCTGGAAAGTTGTTTTTATATCTTATTGCTGATGACACGGTCTCATCATGTTATAAAGTCTTCAGCATTGTGTTTCCGTTCTTTTTCTGTGATTGCATCATTTAGAAACAAAATTGGCATTAAAGGCACAGTGCAGGATTGGTAACATACCCAAACAGAAATGTTCACAGATTTACGTATAACTTTCAGGATATGAAGATGGTGTTGGTAGAAACATGCTGTTAAAATATTTCTGCCTGAAATGGTGTATTTATCCAGAAATTAGTCAAATAAAGAGCGAAAACAGTTTTGATCTCGCTATTATTATGATCAAAACCGTTCTTTCTGTTTTATTGGAAAAATTGAGTCGGGTTTTCGGTATTTTCTCGTGACTCAGATGTCTGATTGAGCTAAAATTTTTACAGGTTTATTATTTCATGTACATAATTATGTACATACTTGATCAGACAAAAGTGTCTGTGTTGTTCCATGACCTTTACCAATTGAGTATTATACCTTTAAAGGGACTTTACTTGATTGGCAAAAGCGGTTCATGAAAGTTTAAAGCTTAAGTTGATTTGAAGATTGCGTTACTTTCAATCATTCTGAGGAGTTATCCCATCCACCGTTTTCTATTTGGGAGAGAAAGTGGGTCATCTGTCTTGATATTCAAGACAGATGGACTGATTGCACCATTCTGTTTCACTACCGCCCTCTATTGGTAGCATAAAGGCAGTGTTGATTCCAATGTGGTCATTTGCCATCTAGTCCATGGGCTGACATTCTCTATTTAAAAGTATTCTCAAAGTCTTTTTGGTAGAATAAATTACAAATTCACTAGTGAATAAATAATGGCTCATTTTGCTTTGCACACGAGACTTTGTAAATATTGAAAGAAATTGTCGCCTGTTAGTACACAGTTAATGCATTTTTTATTCATATGGTTAAACGTTGACACATCTGTATGTATTATAAAGTATAGTTAGCATAAGTGCAAGGACGTGACTTGGCAACTTCTTTGTGGCCTCTGTGCATCTTAAATATTTTTCAAATGCCACGTGTCTTTAAAGGTAATATCATACTTTGGTTTTTGTCAAAGAAATACAGATTCATGGGCAAAAATATTAAGGAAGATACAGTAACAGTCATCTGTGAAAATTTCAGTCCCATACATTGTCTACTGTCAGATAGTTGGGAACAAAATGGCATAAAGTAACTGACAGCCGGTTATTTTCACTGAGTTCGCACAAGCAAGCGGGCAAGAAAATTGTATTTTAGCACTGAAATATTGTCACAATAAACTACACAATCGCCCATTGTGGAATGCCACATACAGGAATACAGAATCTTCTTAGTCCCTTGGGAGGCTGGGATTGATTTCCAAGTTGATCTGTCAATGATGCTATCACTCACACTGCTTGATTTGAATGGTTGCTGTTTGACAAAACAGACCCATCGCAGCTCTTACAATTTGTATTTCTTGGAGAACAGTCCATTGAATGATTGAATGAAGAGTGTTTTTATTTTGTAAAACATCTCCCAAGATGTTGCAAATTCTTCCGATTTTGAATTGAAAAGTGCAAATGGTGCCAGTTGGTCATGTTAGTGCAGTCTCATGATACTTAAATATCACAGCCATGACAGCTAAGCCAGTTTGTTCAAGATCTAGAAACTTTGCTTGCGTGGCATACTGTAGCACTCACAGTATTGATGTCTATTATTGTGACTAATAACAGGGTGCAAAGTCAGTGCCATTTCTGCATGTAGGTCTACACCTGTAGTTTTACTCCACAATTTTCATGATTTGTTGTAGGATTTTCTGTCACATGCCCAAATCCAACCAATTAAATCCTGTGAAAGAAAGACATTAAGAAATTAAGTTATTATTATTATTATTTATTTCTGGTAATGACACCAAGGATTCCTCAAAAGTGACCAAGGCACTGTAGCTCACAAGCCTGATGAAACCTGTTATGGAAAGATGATGAGAAGAAGATACAGTTTTAGAGGTGGGAGGAAAACCCCAGAGTAATATTCTGGGTAAAACCCACGGAATCAGGCAGGGACTGAAAACCAAATTCACTTGTGAACCGAGCCGGACTTGAACCCGGTCCACAGAGGTGAAAGGCGAAGAAAGAACCGCTACGCCAACCTGACTCCAAGTGGCTGGTAAAAGACATTCTTGGCCCAAGCCCTGAAGCCGCAAGGAGTTTGGGTCTTTTTGTTAATGAAATATACCCATGGCACCTGGTCATTCAGCAGAAGGCCTGAGCAGAAGTTAAAACAAGTGGAAAAGCCTACACACAGTCCTTAGATGAAATATGCCCAAACCACATAGCCTAACAAATGGACCTTCATCAGGCTTCATTGGATGTTGGGATGTGAGTTTGATGTAGGCTTGGGGAAGGGAATTATAGTTATCAGAACAAAAACTGCACAAGTAACGTAACTAAACCTTGCAAAGAGTATTGCTGTCAATCATGAGCGGAAACAAACAAAAACTTGATCAAGGACCTATTTCATTACTCTCTGACCAACAGAGGAAGGCGCAGCACCGAGCGGAGATGCCAGTCAGCCAGACGAGGCTGCTGACAGCCAGGAAGAGAAGAAGCAGGACAGAGATGGGGTTGCTGATGACGATGATGCACCAGACCGAGACGAGAGAGATGACGACAGAGACAGCAAGGGAGCAACCGAGGAGGATGCGGAGAGACGAGATGGAGCCGGAGACCACGGCGAAGACGAAGTGGATTTCAAACGGCGGATTGACATCGGGGACGAGGTCTTGGCACAGTCGCCAGAAGACGGCTGGTTTTACAGAGGTCAGTTCATGTGATCGTGCAGTGTTTAGTTTCAAATTGGGACATCCAACAGAAAAAAAGACAATCCTACAGAAGATACTGAATTGGTCTTCTCCAATTGCAATCACATCTTGTTTCTCATGTTCACAACGAGAAACTTGACCCATTTCCAATCACAAATGCGTGTGCGTATGCCTTTTACTTCATACATCCATTCCAAGTGTTCCAAACTCCTCAAAAACAAACAGACAAACAAACCAAAAGAAACAAACAAACACGGATTTATAACTCCAGTTTACCAAATGGATATCTAGACTTTTCTCCAAGCCTTTCATGCCTTAATAGATAGTTCACAGCTTCATAACTTCAAACATCTTTATACATGTAGCTTCGTAACTGCAAAGCGACTGGAGCAAGAGGCTACATATAAGCAGGGGTCGATTACAAAATGATATGCAAATTAAACTTGTCTTTATTATAATGATCCACAACATGTTGTAACTCAAGTTGCAAATGGTAACACATCAAAATTGTTTTATTCGTTGCTCCGAACCATGTCACAAACATTTCCTTGTAAATGTGGAATGCTATGAAGCAATGCCATAAGTTGAGAAGAATCTCTAAGTCCTCTTATGTGCAAAACTGACAAAAAGCACACCACTAGAACAAAATTGACACTAATGTTGCTAGCGGAACGCAAAGTGCAACATAATCATCGAGACGATACAATTTTCAGGAGCAGGAAGAATCCCATAAAACAGTTGAATGTTGAAGAGTTTTATTGCAGATATCGGAAGGTGTTTTCTTAGTTGTTGACAGGATCTAAACTCTAAAAGTCAGATTTAAAATGACATAAAGGTGAACAAAAACATTTATTCTGTTTTATGGACTCAAATTAAAGAGGATCTAAAACTTTGGCGCCATAAGAATTTGCTAATTGGCCCATCGGTGTGTGGGAGTACATTTGTAATGGGTCTTCAAAAAAAATCTAAATGACTGTTAACATAACTGAAGGCCGGATGGAGAGGAAAACATGACCAAGAACTTATCAGACTGAAAATACCGTCTAGAAATGTTTGAAAAGTGGAGTGTGGGAATATTTGGTGGGCTTGATGCATTTCGATCCTAGCAGGATCTATCTCAAAGACTACTGAGGCTCATTCAGCATTTGAGAAAGATCCTGCTAGAATCAAAACGTGTCATTCCCTCCTAACTCCAAACATTTTATAAATTTCAGCTAATTTTTTTGGTTGATGAGCAGTTTGCAGCAGTATTACTTGTATAAACTGGATATTAAACGCATCGCCCCCACGATATGTTTGGTGAAATTGATCTCAAGGTGCATTCGCAGAGATGCGCTATGTCTTAAAGGTAATATCATACTTTTGTTTTTATCAAAGAAATGCAGATTAATGGGCAGAAATATCAAGACAGATACAGTAATAGTCATTTGTGAAAATGTCAGTCCCATGCGGTGTCCACTTTTTGAGAAAACCGTGAAAAACAGCCACAGTATTTCTTTAGTCTTTTCTCTTTTATTTTTGATCTTTTAAAAGATCAAAAAGATTTCCGGTCGTTGTTTGACTAATTTCTGAATAAATACACCATTTCAGGCGGAGAAACTTTAATGGTACGTTTCTACTAGCATTATCTTCATACCCTGAAAGTTATACGTAAATCTGTGAACATATCTGTTCTGGTCTCTTACCAAAGTATGATACTACCTTTAACTCTGCGATGCCTCATTAGTTACAAAGAGTTTTATGACCACAAAACATGAGGAGCATCTCATATCATAATTATGAATATTTCATCATTTGAGCTCTATTAATAATTCAACTAAAGAAACACAGCAGTGTTGGCCAAGGCCCTGTGGCTTTATGCAAGGAGTCTCTAACTCTCTGGTGCCCATCGCTTGTTAATATCAAGGCCCAATCTTATGAAACCTGCAGGCTGTATAGCGACATCATTCAATGTCACTCAAAACTCTGAGGAGTTGTCATTGGGATCCAGTGAGTTTCGTGAGTATTCACAGTCATAAAGTTTGGACTGAGGAAGCTTTCAGTTAATTTGGGTACCTGGGGTTGGTCTGATTTGACTCTGAACTTTGTCAAGCTGGCTCGTCTGCACTGAGCCATCTAGTCAATGGCTACATCTGTGGCTAGGGCAGATACTACATGTATACAAGGGCAGCATCATGCATGTCTAATAGCGTCTGTGCTGATGCATATAGGCAGGGCATACAGTTTCAAATTGCACTACCACACTTTTAGCTGTTAATTTAGACTGAGCCCTCCTAGCCCCACAGGGCTCGGTCTGGTGGTATCTAGAAAAGTAGTTAGAGTCATAAACACTTGATAATCAGTGAGCATGCCCATTATAAACCACACACCATTGGTTGTTGTTTTAACTTGCTCTCGGTAGAAGGAATTCTTCAGTTTAGTTTTATATTGTCACGCCATGTAATATTGCTTGCTGAATGAAATTACAACAAGTAGGTTTGCTTTTTTCAGGAAGTAATTTCAAGTCTATATGAACATGGAAAGTGGGCATTATTCTTTTTCTTTTTCAATTTGGGAAGTGCACAGTTAACCTTATGTTGATATCGGTGTAAATTGTGATATTACAATAATTCATTTAAAGCTGCATCCCCTTTAAGTAATCCCCCATGTACTGTTTTTCAGGTTGCAGCATTGCTAATGCTGCACATATTGTGCAAATCTTCAATGAAACTTGGGATATAGCAACATATTAGCGGTTTCATGGCTTCCTACTGCCAAATGAACAAAGACAATTGACTATTACGAACACCACCAACATAGGACTGGGTAGCTCAGTTAGTAAAAGCGTCGGTACGGTATTCTAAAGGTGCTCCATTCAATTTTTCTTTGTTCATTTTTCAATAATATCCATACTTTATTCATCTGTGATTAAAGTTTTAAAGCTACCAAGTCAAGTCCAATAGTTGTAATAGGTTTCTCCAACCATTCTTCTTAGGCACACCTTCTACATGTACATCGATCAGTATTCAAAGTGTCCACCTCGAATAATTCAATTCTTCTCACACCATTTAAGAGCGCGAGCATCTTCTTTCAATATTCGCGGAGGGCAAATTCCACACCTTCTTCAGGCAGATTAAGGTGTGAACATTCCAGCGGGCCGGCGTTATTACTCGAGGAAAATGTCGGTATAAATGACCGACTTGTCCCTCGGTCCATTCCCCCATTCAATTACCACCACAGGGGGAAAAGAAAAAAACATCTCCTCACTATTAACCCAAAGATACAGGATTGATATTGATGCAGATAGAGTCACTTCTTCCTTGGGAGCTGGGGGAATCATCCAAGCGTGGCTTGAACAGCTGTATGTGATGTATTTTACAGGTTGGGTGTTACTTTGACCACACTGGGTCAAGTTTTATCATTCTACACTGGATGGACTGTTCATAAAAAAAGCCGAGCTGCTACATCCTTTCCGACATTAAGATTCTTGAAGTGCCTCGGTTAATACCTAAGAGGTGGTGGGAAGAAGGGAGGTATAGGCCTAGAGGCTAATTCCTCCACTTTGGATCGGAGTGCCGTTCCCTGCGGCAAATGCACACACAAATGGGGCATATCAAATATTTATGACTTGAGAACTTCTTTGGGCATGGCTTTTTTTATTGGGCAGTTATTACTCCAGCAAACTGGAGGAGTTGTGTGATTTACGGAGTAGGGAACACGGTGCCCTGGCCAAGGCCATTTGCTGAAAAGCCATCAAATGGCTCTCTGACAACTTGCCGGACACCAAATGGATAATGATAATGATTACTATTACACTCAGCCTCAAGCGTTATTGCTGTCGTTAAAAGCGTTGATGGCCTTTTCATCTGGCAGATGTACGGTATAATATATGGTGGATCTCTTTTGCAATTGCAAGTCCCATTGTATCAACGCCCCAGAAGGCGGCTAGCTCTCCAAACGTTTCCCTCGAATCATACATCACAATCTGCTTTACACGATGTCCAATTGCAGACGCTTTCAGACAAGCCTGTTCACTATTCACACTTTGATAATATAACCATCATACAATGATGAATAACCTTTACCAAGCTTGTACTCTGCATTTCATTCAAGCAATTCAAAAATATCCATCCCATTCATGCAATGAAACTGGATACAGATTGCTTGACAAGATTTATGTTTTCATCTTGCCCGTTTTTGGCTCAATGCCTGTTTGTTTTTATAATGTTCTTACCCTCCCCACCTCCCCCTCCCCCCCCCCCCCTCCCTCGCCCCCACAATGCGGTTTTGGGGAGAATGTTACAGTTTTTTAATGGCGTGATATATTTGGAATGCAAAGAATTAGCCACAATGAAATAATAACAGTGGAACTCTCTCTCTCCAGTTTGGTTATTAGCTGTAATAAATCTTGGCGGTCATTTTTAGTTTTTATTTACAGAGGCCCAAGTGTGACATTATATGCATTTGGCAATGATGCCTTGGTTGAAAGCAGGCTAGTGCAGTGACTTTTAAATGGATTTGGATTGGGGGTCAATGCGATTCATCAAGCAAGATATTTTTGTAGAAGTTAACAACTACAAAATTTCCTTTGCGACTCAAAATAGATAATAAAGCTTTCAAACGTCCAATCCCCATAAATAAATAAATAAAAACTGCGTGCCTCTTTAAATTGGTTTTTCTCTCTTTCCAGAGTTTTAATTTCATCCTGTGATATTCTAATCTCTGATTAGAGATTAAAAAGACCTTATCAACCATCGTATACGTACTGACCTCAGAATTGTGTTTTTCCTAATCTGTTGAAATCTGGAACTTATAGTCTTATGGGATTGGGACACGCTAGGACACCTGTGCCCGATTTCACGAAACTTTACGCAGTTGCGTAAGTCCACTTACGCCACAAATTTCATGGCGTAAGTGGACTTACGCAACTGCGTAAAGTTTCGTGAAATCAACTGCAGGTGACTTTCAACTATTTGAGGATGCAAAGTTAAGCCTGCTGATCCAGCAAAATTTGGCACAATTTCTGCATGGGTGGATTGATTTGTTATATTTTTTTTCTTATGATTAGTGTCCATAGCCCTGAAAGAAATTAGAGTCATTTATTTCAGATTGTCTAATTTAGGCATGAGAGCCTACTTGGGTCAACGTGGGGTATTAAAACTACACTAGCAAGTGCCAATTTAAAAAAAAAAGATGCATAATTTCAAGAATGTGTTCATAGAAATACAGGACTTGGGTCTAAGTGAGCTTGAACGGTTTCTGGCTCTTTGACTTTCCTCACTTGGCTGCAACACTATGGAGCGTTGACAGTCTAGATTGTAATCTTGGGTCTTGGATGAGTTCCTGCAGATACAAGACTGCAAACCTCTCATCTTGTGTGTTTGCTTACATGTACATGTATTTTTGTTCCCATCAACAAATAGCAAAGACTTTCATCCTCTAACAATACTTATTTGTTCCAAGGGTTACAGTAGAAAAGAAACATAGGGCATCCTTTTTATCATTTGACATGTCAAAGCATTTATGTACATGTATGTGGGGTGCCATTACCTAGTGGGCTGGTGTGTCGTACTCAAGATCTTGTGGTCAATCTACAGATTGTGGGTCTGAGTCCAGCCATGGGCTAATGGTGCTTGCATCCTTGAGCAAGACGCTTTGTCACATATTGCTCCTCTTCACCCAGGAGTAAATGGGTACCTGTGAGGGTAGGAATGGCTTTGTGCTTGATTAGCCTTTGCGTGTTTATAGCAGTTGGGGATGTATAACCCCTCAGGGAGTTGAGATGGTTTCTGGAATGTTAATGTAGCCCAATGACCAGGGGATAATAATCTGCGCCTTTGAATGGGACTTTCCATATACTGTGCGCATTATAAATGCTCTGTTATTATTATTATTATTTATTATTGACAGAATCCAAAGGCTAACCCTTGGCCAGTAGGGACTCAAGCAAATAATTCCAAATAATAAGCATGTCGCTCTTCATACAATCACATGTTTCTGTTGAAATCCTTTGTGAGTTTTTTGATGGCATTAAAATTGTTGTGATCTTGTCTCTTTGATCATCAGGTACTGTGGAATCCATGAGCGAAGACTCTGAGTTTTACGTGGCAGATAGCAACAATACCATACAGAAAGTATCGGATAAATACATACTGACTGACAAAGAGGACAGCAACAGAGCTATTAAGGTATGCTGATCACCTTCCCACTAACTGGCACCCGTCTCAGATGGGGAATCGGCAAAATAGGTCCAGGACTGTTACACGTAACACCTCTCAGCTCCGACGCACCCCTTGCCAACACCGTTTCACGTGCACTTAGCCCATTTGCAAAATAATTACTTGTGAAGCTTAAATTTTTCAGCAATCCAGTGGGATTTTCTGAAAATGGCACCGCATGAAATAGTTTTGCGTTTTGACACCTTTAGCTGCATGGCAATATCCTCATGGGTTGAACCATGGTTTAACTATATTGACTTGGTCAGGTCAGGTTTATTCAAAAGAACCAGGTTGTATGTCCCGCTGGATGGGGCTCCACAGCAGCACCTTTAAGGGAAAAGAGAACAAGCCCAATGAAAGCCACTGCCATATTTTGTGGTCCTAGGAGTTTCTTGGCTTTAAATTTGAACTTATGTGAAACTATCTTGAGCCATTTGAAAAGAGTCCATAGATATTGTTGTATTTTGCTGTCTTAATGATTGTATGAGTTTGTTTGGTGAGCAAATGGAAGTAGAAAGGTTGTGAACCCAAAGAATGTGAAACCAGGACCACTGGTAGGCCTATACTGTTTGATTGCTCACACAAAAGTGAACAAAGAAATATTGACTGGAGCGAGATTCGAACAAGGGGCCTCCGGAACACTGTACGGGCATTCTTACCAACTGAACTACCCATCCCTATATTGGTGATGTCCCTATATGTTGGTGATGTCAATCTTTTTTTCATTTGGGAGTCAGAAGCCATGAAACCACTCACATATACTGCTATATCCAAAGGATCATTGATGATGCGTGCAACATTAGCAATGTTGCAACCAGAGAAACAGTGCATGGCATTAGTCACTAAAAGAGAATGTGGCTTTTTAATCAATATAATCATCAAATAAACACTAAATTTTTCTATGTTCACTTTTCAATTACATGTACTTCAAATTAATCCAGCCAGTTTCCTGTGTGGTTATTTGATGATCAAATTTAACTTTAAAGTAATCTTGTCACATTCCTCAGCAATGGGATACTGTCATAGCCCTCCATCCAGGACAACCCTTCCGCTACGGCCCGGCCATCGTCACTAAACTCCTGCAGGATCTCTGGTGTCAGGTGGAGTTCTATGACCAGGAAGTTGCTGATGTACCCCGTGAGGAGATGTACTTTGTGACGCCCGAGTGCAGCGCCGAGGTCAAGGAGGCTATACTGGTTGGGGAGGACCGCTGGGTGGGGCACGCCGCTGTCGCAAGGAAGGACACGGATGGGGTGTATTACCTAGGTAAGGAAGACTCTGGAGTAGTCAGAGTGCTGCCCTGGCCTAGAGTTATTCTAGTTGATAAGGATTCTAGACTTATTCTAGTTGATCAGGATTCTTGGAGGTGTTGTAAGCATTGCTGGGAGTTGGTGATATTTGAAGAGCTCCCAAGAGAGTGGAGATGCACATGTACATGTAGGATGCACATCTGTGAGAACGGATAATAGCCAATTCACTTCCACTGTGTTTCTATCCAACCCAGACTTCAAGAAAGGCTTCGGGCTTAATTTGCATACTGATACAGACTTTATCAAGTCATTGCATCAAGTCATTACAGCATCAATTCGGTTGCAATACGTAGTTATTGTGAATAGTGCAAAGGCCAATTTTATTGGGTTACTAACTTGCACCTATGCTCATTATCTTCACTGTTCTCCAAACAAATATGGGGATAGATGTTACAGAGATCTAAGGGAACTGGGAACTGTACAAGCAAGTGAAAACTGGGAAGTAACGTGTTAATTTACAAAACCTACTTAAACATTGTTTTGTTTATAAGAACCTTTTGAGTACAAGGAATGAAGTCTATGGGCCTTTACAAAACGAGTAGTGAGGCTAGGCTTGGGATTTATTTTGCTACTGCCATTTTGTGTCCTAAATGAAATAAAAGGCTTGAGATATAAATTATTATGATAAACATGGCGAAGCCGGAGACTTTTTCAGCTTTGTCATGTGGCCCAATCCTTTTGTTGTTATTTTGTGGGCCTCAAATGGCAGTAGCGAAAATATTCTTAAGCCTAGCCTCAACCTAGGGGACTTCTCAAAGCTCGGCTCCGGCTCAGGTTCAGGCTCCATTTCATGAATCCATTTTAAAATTACAGTGTCAAAAGTAGAGGCTTTTGGATGCAGTTCGGAAGCAGATTTTCAGGTTTGAAAAACAGAGCTTCAGCTTCAAAGAAAAATCACAACCTATATTTTCAGCATATGGGTTACAGAGACGAAGCCTGAGCCTGAGCCGAGCTTTGAGAAAGGCCCCTGGTTTCATAAAGGCCCTGAATCAAAGGACTTTTACAAAATGTGTTAATGGACTGACAATGATTTGGTTGGTTGTTTCTTTGCTCCACAGCCACTGTCAAAGACCGGGTGGACCGGGGTCGCTATTTTGTGGTGGAGTGGCCTGATGACTCGTCCAGCCAGCAGCACTGCAAGCACATCTTCGGGGCCTTCTCCCGCCGACAGCGCTTTGCTCTGGGTGATCACATTCTGGCCATGGCTAGCACCCTCAAGATGACCTACCTGCCCAGTAAAATCACCGGGGCAGACGGAGGCAAGCTGGTGGTGGAGTTCTGTGATGGATCCAGGTGAGGAAGCCAAACTCAGTTTGTATCCATTTTGGGAGGAAGACACTAACTCTGTGCTGCTGTGTCCAAATCGTCTGCCCTATAAATACCTTTAAAGATAATATCATACTTTGGTTTTTGTAAAAGAAATGCATATTCATGGGCAAACATATCATCAAGGAAGATACAGTAATAGTCATCTATGAAATGTTCAGTCCCATACGGTGCCTACTTTTTGAGAAAACAGAGAAAAACGGCCACAGTATTTTTTGTTTCAATTTTTCTACCATTATTTTTGATCTTCAAAAGATTTTTGTTTATGTCTTTGGTCTTTGGTCATTGGTTTTACTCTTGTCTGAATAAATACAGAATTTCAGGCTAAAAAATGTTAATGGTATGTTTCTACCATTACCATCTTTATACCCTCTTAAGTTAATATAGGTAAATCTGTGAAAGATTTTTGTTTCCGTATGCTACCAAAGTTTGATAGTACTTTAAAATTCGAAATTTACTTCAGGAACTGTCACTCTAAGGTTATTCAGGTACAAACATCTGTTGAGTGATGTCAAGTTGTCCACAAACATTGCTCATAATCCGGATTGTTTTCTGGGAATTTGGCGTTGTAAATTAAAATTGTCTAGCAAAAATCTACTCCACTGTCTGTCTTGAGGTTGGAGGGGCTGACATTTCCATGGCTTTCTTGGAAATGCATAATAGTAGGATTGCAGTTGATTCACCAGGATAAGATATCTGTCCCTCGGGAAACATTCAGACTCCTCCAGGTGGAGATAAGATAAATGCAGAGTTGAAGTCCAGTGCCATCTACCTTTGCCTTGGACAAGATTTATGGGCTGGTGACGAAAGCCAAGGCAGCTAAATCCCAGCTGGGATCTTCGTCAAAGCTTTGCATTGGAATAAATCATGATTGGTGTTTGTTTATCTCAAATTCACTAATTACAAATTTTGTTTTTTTGCTCCACTCTTCAGCTCTAATGATGTGGATCCCATCCAGTGTTTCTGGTTACCAGAGGGGTACTATGAGAGTGCACGAGCTTTTCACATGAAGCAGAATGCTGATGCGCCTGCTATCTTATCCCCTGAGATTCTGCCCGTCAACTCCGTGGCTTCATTCCCTGAGGTCGTGCGCCCAGTCACTCCGGCCCTCAACACACCAAGTCCAGGCACCCCACATAGTGGATCCATCCAGCCTACGCCCCCTCGGTCACGGCCAAGCTCTGCGTCCAGTTTGGGCTCCAAGTCCAGCTTGGGAGCCAAGCTGAAGCGGTCAGTGTCTTCGACGTCCAGCGTGGCCAAGTCAGCATCGTCCGGAGCTGAGGATTGGTAGGGACATCGGTCAGCTACTTCAAGCGAAGAACGGCTTCCTAGTCATTCCGATAAGCTGCTACTTGTCCCCTGTCTGGCTCTGTCATCTCAGCGTGTCATAAGGACACCGTTTTTAACATCCAGCATGACCACGCCATGAAAGAGTCTTGATCAACCCTCATCAATATGGCAGAGTTCAGGTCAAGGTAGTCCAACGTACTTCAGTTCTTGGGAACCTGGAGCCATGTTTGATCATTCATAGGATTTTGTTTTGCATTTAAGGACTCAGTCTTTGCATGAATGTAACCCGCCTTATAAGCATTATGCAGCATTTTATGCTAAAAGCTCATTTTGAATGTATATTTCTTTTATAATTATGGCAGAAAAGATGGGGATTCAATCCCACACAATCTTGGATTATTAAAAAGTGCGAGACCAAAAACTGCTTGCACCATCAGAAGTTTGTGCTGCTTTTTACCACAAACATTTCTGTTGGTTATACTGAGACATGTTTTTAGGCTAGCGTTGCTGCTTGCGCTTACAAGATTGTGAGCATTTTCAAAAATTGCATGAGTAATCGTAAGAGGATTCGGCATTTGTCACGGCCTCGTCATAAATTTCCTTGAGTTCATATCAAGAGTTATTATGAACGAGATCAGGACATCAGAGATCACAGTTTTCATGTCAGTACGTGAAAATGACATGTATGGTTATTTACCACAGATTTGAAGTTTAGAAGTTTGCTTAATGTCAGGCAAAAACCAGTTTGAAGGCCTTTATCGGCCTTACTAATGAAGGTACAGTGGAACGCTGCTATAACGAACATGGCGGGATGCACGGATATTGTCCGTTACAGTGGTCATTCGTCATAGTGATTTAAAGAACCATATTCAGTATGTATTGTACACACAGTTGGGAGTCAAGGATGATGTTCGGTATAGCCAAAACGTTTGCCTAATTCTGCTCAGTGTAAAAAATGTCACACTGTCATCAGTTGTCACTTCACCAGCTTAATTTCAGGAAGGGAGGGGAGTAATTCCTCAAGACAAAAAGATTGAGGAGCAAACTAAGATTGAGGAGCAAACTTTGCACCCATTTATCTAGCGAGCGAAGTGGCGTAATGATTTTAAAATTGGCCAGTTGTTGTGCAGATTCTTATTCGCTCTTATTATATGTTTTTGGTTGTACTTTTGCTACTGGTTTGTGCTTCAGAGATTTATAGCTAATGTGTGTACATTAATTGCCTTAAGTGGAGTTGGAGGCAGGCTGCAATGCAGTCACATGCAATGTATATAATTCAATTTGTATAGAAGCTTCTACATTTGGCCTTTTAGGTAAATTAATCAAATTGCTAATGTATTTTTTGTTATTTTTGTAAAGTAATTTGGCAAATTAGGGGAACATTCGCTGTTAAGGGGAGTGCATTCATGATCATTCACACTCTACAATTATGTGCTATATAGTGAAAGTATTGTTGAGAATTGATTGGAAGATTTGGTGCAGTTTATGAAGTATAGCTAATCATGCGTGCAATGGCCTATGCAGATGTTGCCTTGGTAATGATTTAAAGTAGGATTAGGACCCAAAACATAAGCTTTTTGCTGTTTTCGTTGTTTTAGTAATATGTTAGGCTATGAATCTACGCAAGTTATACCCATCAAATTCAGCCGAATGACACCTAGGCCCTGCAGCTGCTACTCGAGGTTTATTGAGCATTGCATGCAATGGAATCGAACCCTGGACTTCTATCTCCTGGTTCGGTTAAAATTTCAGACTTGTGTAGATTCCTTGTGGCTGCTTGGCTGTTTGAGCAACAACATGTACATGTAATGTGTGTCCATCGAGTGTCTAGTAAATCCACCATATCTGACTGGATTGAAACTGTGTAAACATGTTGACGTGACTAAAGATTAGAGCCCTGTTCATATTTTGATGACTGTAAACATTCCTCATTCCAAAGTGATTTCATATATACTTTCCTGCGTGTATTTCAGACATTTGAGACATTACCCTGATATCCTTGGTCTGTGATAGAAGCATTCGCTCAGATTAGAATGTCCTGCATGGCCTGGTTTCAGGTTAAATGTTAACACATTACGGAATGTTCCAGTACATGCACATGGCTAATCCTGCCTTGGGTAACAGACTACAACAAATTAAGGGTGCTGAAAGTTTGTCAGAACGAAAAAAAAAGAGTATTGGCTAGTTATTTTAAGCAAGAATGACAAGCAGAAGCCGTATGGTGAAACTTTCACACTGGACACTCTGTCCCTAGAGAAATAACAGCGCACCGATGACAAGTTCCGGGGATACAAATTCATGTCAGGACCAGATGTCAAGTCTATTATAGGCCTGAATACGTACGTTGCATCAGCTAGAGAGACGATTGCTGGAAATTGGAGAAAATTGGAAGACAGACCTTCTTGTTCTTGTAATATCCAGCAAATGTTCAGTCACCCTCCCTAGGGGATGGGAAAGATTTTTTTTTTTGTTCAGGATGTAATGTAATTATGTACAGAAGTATTTTGCTGTGTGAAAGGGAAAATTTAATGCAATAAAGTGTCATAATGTGCCTTAATATACTGGAAAAAGTACTGCATGATTCATGATTGTGTTTTATGTTGTTGCTGGTCTCACAAAGTAATCTAGCAGTCAGTTGTTGCTTCAGTTTTGAGTAGGAAATCTATTAGACCATTATGGTCGCAGCATCTTCGGTGCACAGGTACAGCACGATATTTTATCAGGTATTTTGCAATTATCTTTCCTTCTCTGTTCAAGAAAATAATCAAATCAAAGTCATTTCTTACAGTTTCACACAATAGTTTATTTCAAAACACTTCAATTAATATTTTACAGAAGCATATGTAAAGCAAATAGATGTAAATTCAATTTGAAGACATTATATCATTTTTATTGAAAATTAACAAAATGGCAAGGGGTACCCCTTGTCGGTTTCATCAAATTTGGTCAAAAACTGATGTTTGGTATACCATCAATCACGCACAGGCTTCATATGTATAGCTACCATCAATCACACTCAGGCTTCATATATGCATAGCTATACCATCAATCACACACAAGCTTCATACGTATATCTACCTTCAATCAGACACTCATGCTTTATATGTATAACTCCCATCAATCACACACAGGCTTCATATGTATATAGCTATCAATCACACACAGGCTTCATACGTATATCTACTATCAATCAGACACACATGCTTCATATATGTATAGCTACCATCAATCACCCACAGGCTTCATATGTATATAGCTATCAATCACATACAGGCTTCATACGTATATCTACCATCAATCAGACACAGGCTTCATATGTATATAGCTATCAATCACATACAGGCTTCATACGTATATCAACCATCAATCAGACACAGGCTTCATATGTATATAGCTATCAATCACATACAAGCTTCATACGTATATCTATCATCAATCACATACAGGCTTCATACGTAAATCTACCATCAGTCACACACAGGCTTCATATGTATATAGCTATCAATCACATACAAGCTTCATACGTATATCTATCATCAATCACATACAGGCTTCATACGTATATATATCTACCATCAATCAGACACAGGCTTCATATGTATATAGCTATCAATCACACACAAGCTTCATACGTATATCTACCATCAATCAGACACACGTGCTTCATATGTATAGCTACCATCAATCACACACAGGGGTTCATATGTATATAGCTATCAATCACACACAAGCTTCATACGTATATCTATCATCAATCACATACAGGCTTCATACGTATATCTACCATCAATCACACACAGGCTTCATATGTATATAGCTATCAATCACACACAAGCTTCATACGTATATCTACCATCAATCAGACACACATTCTTCATATGTATATCTACCATCAATCACACACAGGCTTCATATGAATATAGCTATCAATCACATACAAGCTTCATACGTATATCTATCATCAATCGCATACAGGCTTCATACGTATATCTACCATCAATCACACACAGGCTTCATATGTATATAGCTATCAATCACATACAAGCTTCATACGTATATCTATCATCAATCACATACAGGCTTCATATGTATATCTACCATCAATCAGACACAGGCTTCATATGTATATAGCTATCAATCACACACAAGCTTCATACGTATATCTACCATCAATCAGACATCACAGGCTTCATATGTATATAGCTATCAATCACATACAAGCTTCATACGTATATCTATCATCAATCACATACAGGCTTCATACGTATATCTACCATCAATCACACACAGGCTTCATATGTATATAGCTATCAATCACATACAAGCTTCATACGTATATCTATCATCAATCACATACAGGCTTCATACGTATATCTACCCTCAATCAGACACATACGCTTCATATGTATAGCTACCATCAATCACACACAGGCTTCATATGTACAGCTACCGTCAATCACACAGGCTTACATATAGCTACCATCAATCACACACAGGCTAAATATGTATAATTATCATGTGTATAGCTTTGCCACTTGACATGCCATGGCCATGAGTACTAGCCCATGGATAGCAGCTATGCCACCTGCCCTGCCCCTGCCATGCGCACTACCCTAGGGTGGAAGCTATGCCCCTGACATGACTACTAGCCTAGGGGTGGCATGGCACTTACCATGCCCCTGTCATGAGTACTAGCCTAGGGGTGGTAGCTATGCCAGTTACCATGCCCCTGTCATGAGTACTAGCCTAGATGGCAGCTATGCCACTTGCCATGCCCCTGTCATGAGTACTAGCCTAGGGGTGACAGCTATGCCACTTGCCATGCCCCTGTCATATACTAGCCTAGGGGTGGCAGCTATGCGACTTGCCATGTCCCTGTCATGATTACTAGCCTAGAGGTGGCAGCTATGCCACTTGCCATGTTCCTGTCATGATTACTAGCCCAAGGGTGGTAGCTATGCCACTTACCATGCCCCTGTCATGAGTACCAGCCTAGAGGTGGCAGCTATGCCACGTGCCATGCCTCTGTCATGAGTACTAGCCTAGGGGTGGTAGCTATGCCAGTTACCATGCCCCTGTCATGAGTACTAGCCTAGATGGCAGCTATGCCACTTGCCATGCCCCTGTCATGAGTACTAGCCTAGGGGTGACAGCTATGCCACTTGTCATGCCCCTGTCATATACTAGCCTAGGGGTGGCAGCTATGCCACTTGCCATGCCCCTGTCATGAGTACTAGCCTAGGGGTGGCAGCTATGCCACTTGCCATGCCATTGTCATGAATACTAGCCTAGGGATGGCAGCTATGCCACTTGCAGACTTGTGACACAGGCTTCATATGTATATAGCTATCAATCACCCACAAGCTTCATACGTATATCTACCATCAATCAGACACACATGTGCTCCATATGTATATCTACCATCAATCACACATCACAGGCTTCATATGTATATAGCTATCAATCACATACAAGCTTCATACGTATATCTATCATCAATCACATACAGGCTTCATACGTATATCTACCATCAATCACACACAGGCTTCATATGTATAAAGCTATCAATCACATACAAGCTTCATACGTATATCTATCATCAATCACATACAGGCTTCATACGTATATCTACCCTCAATCAGACACATACGCTTCATATGTATAGCTACCATCAATCACACACAGGCTTCATATGTACAGCTACCGTCAATCACACAGGCTTACATATAGCTACCATCAATCACACACAGGCTAAATATGTATAATTATCATGTGTATAGCTTTGCCACTTGACATGCCATGGCCATGAGTACTAGCCCATGGATAGCAGCTATGCCACCTGCCCTGCCCCTGCCATGCGCACTACCCTAGGGTGGAAGCTATGCCCCTGACATGACTACTAGCCTAGGGGTGGCATGGCACTTACCATGCCCCTGTCATGGGTACTAGCCTGGGGACTGCAGCTAAGCCACTTGCCATGTCCATGTCATGAGTGTTAGCCTAGGGGTGGCAGCTATGCCACTTGCCATGCCCCTGCCTTGTGTACTAGCCTAGGGGTGGCAGCTATGCCACTTGCCATGTCCCTGCCATGAGTACTAGCCCAAGGGTGGTAGCTTGGCCACTTACCATGCCCCTGTCATGAGTACCAGCCTAGAGGTGGCAGCTATGCCACTTGCCGTGCCTCTGTCATGAGTACTAGCCTAGGGGTGGTAGCTATGCCAGTTACCATGCCCCTGTCATGAGTACTAGCCTAGATGGCAGCTATGCCACTTGCCATGCCCCTGTCATGAGTACTAGCCTAGGGGTGACAGCTATGCCACTTGCCATGCCCCTGTCATATACTAGCCTAGGGGTGGCAGCTATGCGACTTGCCATGTCCCTGTCATGATTACTAGCCTAGAGGTGGCAGCTATGCCACTTGCCATGTTCCTGTCATGATTACTAGCCCAAGGGTGGTAGCTATGCCACTTACCATGCCCCTGTCATGAGTACCAGCCTAGAGGTGGCAGCTATGCCACTTGCCATGCCTCTGTCATGAGTACTAGCCTAGGGGTGGTAGCTATGCCAGTTACCATGCCCCTGTCATGAGTACTAGCCTAGATATCAGCTATGCCACTTGCCATGCCCCTGTCATGAGTACTAGCCTAGGGGTGGCAGCTATGCCACTTGCCATGCCATTGTCATGAATACTAGCCTAGGGATGGCAGCTATGCCACCTGCAATGCCCCTGCCTTGTGTACTAGCCTAGAGGTGGCAGCTATGCCACTTGCCATGTCCATGTCATGAGCACAAGGTCAGGGATCAGGCTGCTATGCCACTTGCAATGCCCCTGCCCCTGCATAGGGATGGCAGCTATGCCACTTGCAATGCCATTGTCATGAGTACTACCCCATGGGTGGCAGCTATGCCACTTGCCATGCCCCTGCCATGCACACTAGCCTGGGGATAGCAGCTATGCCACTTGCCATTTCCCTGTCATAAGTACTAGCCTAGGGATGCCAGCTACGCCACTTACCATGCCATTGTCATGAGTACTAGCCTAGGGGTGTCAGCTATGCCACTTGCAATGCCATTGTCAATTTCAATAGACCTATAGATACTTAATAGTCTAATAGTATCTCATAAACATTTGGAACACACTCGCAATCTCTCAAGATTCTACAACAGTAAAACTCCACCACACATTTCCCCCACCTCATTCTGACATTGTTGACTTTCATGGATGTCAGGTGATCAGAGAGCACAGCATTCTGTCTCCACTCTGACAATCTTTACTAAACAACCAGAGTAATGCAAAGGGGTTGAGTCCAAGCCTGTGAACAGCGAAAAAAGGGATAAACAAAGAAGAAAAACGATGAAAGCTTTGTTAGAAGACAAAATCAGAGCGTACACTGTCAACATTTTCGGTAACAAGTTGCCCAAAGATAGCTTGTTGCTGAAATGTTGCCAGTGTACACAGCAAAACGAGTTGGGTAACATGTCGCAGCAACATCTCGGTAAAATATTGACCAAATGTTGGTAGTGTACACAGGACCCAAAGTCGTGTTGCCCAAGTGTTTTGCCCTAAATGGGCCATGGGCGTAGATCCCGGGGGGCTATGGGGGTTGCAACCACCCCCCCACCCCCAGGTTTTTACTTTTTATATATTAAAAAAAAAAATTTATGCACAAACGTATATGGAAGTACGACCCAGCTACAAGATCACCCCCCCCCCCCCCCAGGTCTGAGGACGTGTCTACACTAATGAAATGGGCAACATGTTTAAAATTCATCAGCCTAATTAAGTTGTCATTTGCATCAACCAATTGGTAAGCCATTAAGTTAGACTCGTGATGTGTTTGAAACTGATTAAAACATCTGCCAAGTAAAATAAGTAAAATACCTATATGTTAAGAACAATTACGTTATAAATATTATGTCTAAATATATATTAAAATACATGTACCCCCCAATAAGCTGACAACTACCATAACTCGACACGATAGAAATGTGTTAAGGTTTTGCTTGCCCTTCCTTACCGAATCACTGGCCCCAGTGGAAATTGCGCCATCTCCAGTGCAGTATAGTCCAGCTTGAAAAAGACAAAGAGGCCGGTGTCTGATGTCTGCAGAGTGGTCAAGGCCCATCAAATTCACTGTAAATTGAAATCAGAATTAATATGATATTTAAGTAGATGATAAATTTGACTCTTCAGAGAATGACAAAAAGACTCTCATAGGTGGACTCGTAAATATGAATGTCACCTTTTAAGGAAATTTGCCGTTATCAGAATTAACGTTCTCACAATACAGCTTTTATGTGATTTTCTTTGCTGAAGCTCAAGTTCCGGGCGTTTTCGTTTGAAAACTGAATATCTACATCCAAACCGTGGCCAAAAGCTCTTATTTCGACAACTATTCATACTCTATAAAATTGGAGCACGAACAGGAGGGCGCTCTTGAATGAATTCAGCAACCAATCACCGCTCAGGCACATGAGCATCCGCACTACTGACTCACACAGCGCATTGTTCACTCATTGGTGGAATGTTTGGTCCAAACTAATATAGAAGTTTTTGCACGGTTTGCATAAGGCCTTTTCCAAACCTCGGCTCCGGCTCAGGCTCCGGCTTCATCTCTGTCATCTATATGATAAAAATACAGGTTGTGGTTTTTCATTCAAGCTGAAGCTCTGTTTTCTTTTTCAAACCAGAGAATCCAATTCTGAATCGCAGCCAAAAGCCTTTATTTTGATACCCGTTACTCTAGAACGGATTCACGACATGGAGCCGAAGCCGAGGTTTGGAAAAGGCCCTAAAGGTCGAATCCAAGCCAAAAAGAAATATGCCTGAACATTTCTACACTACTTCTTCAATAAACAATACCCACAGGGCGAGATTCGTACGGTCGATCTTTTTCCTGGTAAATGACAAGTGTACAAATGGATTCATATAAAAACAAGGCTTCGCTACACATTGCAATTTACTTTTCTTTTTCCAGCAAAAAAAGTATGTTTCTGTGGCAGTGTTCTCCAAACGTAATTTCGAAAGTCACGGAACGTTAGCCATCATAAGCGTGTATCCCAACCTGTGATGTCAATGATACGCACTACTGCGCGTGCACACTGAGCTACGGTGGCTTGAAACCTAACCCGAACGCAAGTAATTGGTATTTGGCATCACAGCAAGCCGGCCGCACATAAAATAAAATGCGGACATTGGTAAATACACAGTGTGGAGAGATTAAATTGAATTAACAAAATAGAATGTGGAACACGGTACACTCGGAAGAAGATGAAAAACAAAGCTGGCCATGAGATTACATCCTGTTATATCATACAATCTTTCTGCGATTACTCGAACGGCCTATAGTGCCCTAGCCCAAAAAATACAAACCTCACAAAAGACTAGATACGAACTCTGAATTCACATCGCGCCACATTTTCTGCGCGACAGACTCGGGACAGAAAAACGACAAATGCGGACCTATGTTCATCTGAACACCGTCCGAGTGATCTAATTTGAAGGGTTATTTGTTCACCGGGGACCCTTTCTGGAAACAGATTCAATTAGGATTCCTGTTTTTGTCCACGGGCTTAATCTCTGAAGCGTTTAATGTCCAAGCGTACTTTCGCTGTCCCTTCGAATTAGTGAGTTACTGATGAACAAGTCTACATATCTACGTTGCTATATGAAAGTCTGCATGATTCCTGCGATATACACAATTCTTTTTTTATTTCAGTATGGCCTACGGTGGGAAAATATCAAATAGCTATGCATTATAGTAGGGCTGGATTTAAAATATTTTCACGCCTTCAGCTACTGAGAACAATAAAGTACAGGCGCCAATAATATTTCACGGTGATGCTTAGCACAAAAATGTTCTAACCATAAAATTTCTATGTGGATCGGATTGCGGAAACACCATGTATCAGAATATCGTTCGTACTTTCGCACTTCTATATCGTTCGCACTTCTCGCAATTTGGTCTCAACGTTTCGACTAGTCTGTTCTAGTCCTTATCAGGAGACCAACCCAATAAAATTTCTGTCTTCATTAAAACATTATCAACAACAACATTTCCATGTTGTGTATCGTTTGTGATTGTTCTTTGGCTGTTGTTGACTGACAATGAATATCAAATGAAATTGTTAATAAAACATTGAGCAAGACATTTTATGCTAAGCAATTTTTTTGTGCTTAGCAGCGTCATGAACTTGGCCCAAGGAGGCATTTTACATACAAAGTTGAGGTACAAAGTGCAAGCAAGTGGAGGAAACGAATGATGCAGAGTCTGCAGACCAGCCGCTGGTTGAGCCAGAAGACTGCTTCCATCGACAAAGGAAAGCAGGGATAGAGGAGCGAGATGTTAGGCATAAGCCACCCAAGACAAAGAGAGATGAGTTAATTGGTTAAAGGTCGACTGACCATCAACAAAATGCATAAGATGATTAATTTGTCCATTTATGTGCTAATGATGGATGATGTAAGTGAACAGGTGTATAAGGCCTGCGTGGCGGTCTGCTCAGATGTTTCTATCATTTTGTTTGTCATCGGCATGGTACATCCCACCGCACAGCTGCCACCGCGCCTCATGTCGTTTCAAGCCCGGGCAAAATGAGCAAACTACGGGCGAAGCAAAGCCTGCTTATTAATTGCAACGCTATAACCCTTGTACGACAGTAAATTATAGGCCACATCCCACGATAACACCAGCAGGAACAGTGCATTTCTTTTTCTTTCCTGTTTTTTTTTTATGTCTTTCAGTGATATTTATTCATGTGTGCACTTTAATGTTCCTGATATATCAACGAAACATGAGTATATACCTTTGGCCGGTAAATTTGCGAGTTCGTGTATATACGGAGGATTGTAAAACAAAAACACGGCAAAATGTCAGCCGAGAAACGATCAATGATCACTGAGAATAGACCACCACCGTTTTCGTTTTTAAGTGTGGAAGCAAACGTCCTTAGCACAACACTCTTTCCCCTTATAAAACCCACGACATTGGGTTTTTGGTCTTTTATATGAGGACGTCACAGCGTTTCGACTCGAGTCCGGACCGAAAATTGATTTACGCAGGAGCAAAGCCAACACACGCTCTCGGATCTGCCCAAATTGACAAAATGTTAAAAGGTTTCAGAAGTGAGCGAGAAAGAGTGAGTGGGAGGGGGGTAGGGGGAATAAAAAACAAGTTGTAGACGTCAGAGTCTCGAAATAAAACATGCACTTATAAAATCAGTAGCACGGCTTGTCCAGTTCATTGCGTTTGTGTGTTTGCGTAGAGGTTTTTGCCAATTATTGGCATGGATGGATAAAAAGGCCTGTGCATTTTCTTGACGCACCGGATCGGAGGAGAGGGGCTTTTCAGGAGGAGGGATTCACAACATGAAACACTCAAGTGCCCTAACTCGCGGTGAATATTTCTGAGATGTACTCAGCGATTAATAAAAAGAAGAAGAAGAAAGAGAAACCCAACAGTACGATAGGGAGTAAAATGCAAGCTATATCCATTTATGAAATTTAACTTGTAAAATGTAACCAATTATGAAAACCGTAATATGTATCGCGTAATACACGGCAGCTATATTGTACCCATTTTAACAATCTTGAAAGTGCATGTACAACATTGGTGAAGGTGACAGAGCAGCTGCAGGCTGTTCACAATTTGATTTGTCATTGATTAAAGACAAACCTGTGAAATTGTCAGCTCAATTGATCATTGGAAACAGAAGAAAACGACAAAATCCAATGCAATTGTTACACCAAATTGTGTGGGAATAGCTGTCTCATTTTTTATCTTGCCAAGATTAAAAATGTTTTGGTGTTTGGTTTTCCTTTTTCTTTCTAGATAAATACAGCATTTCAGGCAGAAAAATCGTCACAGTATGTTTCTACCATTACCGTCTTTATACTCTGTAACGGCAATGGTAGAAACAAACTGTGGAAGATTGACTATTTACGTATAAATAGGTAAATCTGTGAACATTTCTGTTTTGGTTTGTTACCAATATTGTACATGCCCTTTAAAAACTTTTACCGCCATTATGAGGTTTAGCTTAGAATGACTCCAAACCAAACATAATCAACTTTTTTTTAAACAAGTCAAGTTTCATTACACTTCAGTTGTGCTGATTTATAAACAAAAGACAGAGAAATAAAGGATTCTGATGCGTTTCAAGTGTCCATTTTGTCCACAATTATAGTTGTCACGCCCGAAGCACAAAGCAATCCGACACCATTAACTCGTTTATACGAGTTTTCCGTCCGGAAACTGCCCGCAATAACTATCGCGAAAATCGCGGCGTGGTTTTTTTTTGTTCCAATACACGGGGTGTTTACGAGCGATTTCATTCCAATCTAAATGGAGATTTGGCCATGGGCCGAAGAAGAAGTCGTATAATGTAGATAGTCCGGTGTTATCGACTTGTTCCGTCGATACGAGTTCCATGTCTCCTCAATTTATCGCTTGAGGTGTCGCGCCTTGCCCAAACACACACCATCTAATCGTTACATCTCCTTGGTTTTTATCTTCTCCTATCAATACAGTAATAATTAAGTGTTTGTATTCATTCCGGCACCTAGGGCGTTATATCTCCCTATATATCTTCTTGCAATAGCTATATAGAAAATTTAACTGGCATAAACATGGATTTCCTCCTGCTCCGCCCGAACACAATTCATAATTCCGTCTCACGGTGTGTTTTTTTTCTGTCCGTTTTCCTTTCACCTTATAGCTATAAGTGTAATCATATCTCTGGCGGTTCGCCATACAAGTCATTTCGTCTAATTAGTTCGACCCCAGTGAAGCCAATCGCCCAAACATTACGTATGACAGCGTTTATGATTATTGGGACTGAGCTCCTCTTTTTAAAGCCAAATTGAAAGCAAACCACAATGAAGTTCGGGCATGCAGAGCGAAATGCATGCTTTTCTTGCGCGCTGCCGTGAACATCTCAATTTTGAAATGAGATCCAATATAGGCCCGGTGCTTGGTAGGACCTGTTTCTTTAAGGACATTGATGAAAGGTTTGTTTGACTGATAATTACCGGACACTCGGTCCCCTGGTAAGTGTCCTTAGAAAGCTTTAGTTTGTTCTTCCGTGAAGGACTGTTTTCTTTTCGTGAAAACCCACTAAGTGACCTGTCGTTCAAAGCTTCGTGAGAGCCGCGGAACACCAGTCGACCGGACCGCCTACCCTGGATATTTACACAGAAATAACCCGAGTCAAACTCGTCCTGGAAAACACAACCTTCCCAAGACCCTTAATAAACTCTTGAAATCTTCTCTTTAACAGCCCTTTTCTCACGTTCAGGCCGGCCTTGTTTGCTAGAGCGTGGATTCATCCATTAGTCAGACTAAATACTTTTCTTGTTACCTCCACCTCATCGGACGATCGAGCAAGAACCCCCCGCCTCTTCAAAAAAAAAGTCGCGAAGACATTGCATCGAAGTTAACATTGTCAGTTTAACGTCTTGGAACGTCAGCCGTGCGCACGACTTACAGTGACCTCGTCGGGCTTTAGTAATGAGGCATAAAAGGCGTCCGACCAGATGTCATTTATTTAGATTCAGTTTAAAGGTATAGGTCTTCCGTAAGCAGCGCCAACTTACGGTCCAAAACATACAGTGCCCATAAAGCCCGCAGGTTAAAGTCAATAGTTTCGTACATCGCTCGTCCAATTATGTTTGAAAACTTTTTCACCTACACCAGTCACATATTCTAACTATTCATTCAAACTTCAGCACCGATAGTAGGCCTCTTTCATCTCATACATTATTCGTGAACCTATCTTAACACGCGGTAGATGCCATCGCCTTGTAACTAAAAAAGAAGACTCTTAGTACGGAACATTGCAAGCACATATGATGCCTCATCGTAACTTAACAGATCCAGAAGTCAGTCTTTAAACGCACATCTGATTTGCGTTCTCGCAACTTCAATTTTGACAAATTTCGTCAACCCCCAATGACACCACTCTACAAATAGGAGGATGAAACGCACACACAAATGGTCAGTCCAGCAAGGTGGTCCATCGGAAGCCACGATTGTGTCCTTTGCATGTGTTTGTATTTGTTCGTCAAATTAGAGTCATATGAACATGAAGAACAGTACACCGTCACAATGTCACCTATGTAACGGGACATTGTCACTATGTGACAGCAGGAAGGAGGGATGACCATAGAAGGACGGTGATGCTTTCCCCTAAGTCCATTTTCCCGTTCAAATGCACGCGATCCCCCAGCAGGAGTACCAATCAATTAGCCAACTTCAAGCCTACCGCCGAATCCAATGAACGGCCATAGTTATTACATGTAATATTGGTCGGAGAGAATTTAACCTTGAGAAAGCCTCTTTCGTCGCGAATATAATGGCTTCACCACCAACGTACCTTGCGCTATAAGTTGCCACTTGACTAAGCAATCAATAATTATACAAGTGCAAACTCATATTAGACCTAAATGTGTTTATTTTAAGAGCGACTCTATTGCGACAACTCGGCTTAAAGTGACCAATCCTTAATTAAAAAACAAACAACTGCTGCGAAATTTTACTTCACCATAAAGACACAAAAATCGATTATCATTTTTGTTCAAATGCAGAAACAGCCTAAGCGTGAACTCATTAGACAACCTGACTGGAAAACAAAAATAGACCCCAAAGTGAAACTGACCACGGCGGATAGAAAGTAGAAGACATGGACACTTAAATGTGTTTTCATTTCACCCGGCCCTCCGACAAGGATTCTTAGAGAACCTCGTCACTAATCAATGCTTTACCTGGGATGTTGCGGCATCCCAAACACTTTCATTCCCCAAGTCCAGTTGTTGGCAATCAATTGCAAAATAGGACGGAACAAATTTGGTCAGCGGTCATTACAAAAGCACCGCATTTCCGAATCAATACCGTTCAAGCAAAGATACAATCTTTCTGAAGTTATTTCTTTCCCGACAGCAGTTCTGTATCCCTCTATACTTCATTAGACTTGATTAATTTCTTTAATAAAACAGGACACACTAGTAAAGACGTTACTGGAACGATTTTTTTTTTCTTCATCGGAACAATTTTTTGTCCGCAAAAGGCTCTGGACGGTGTTCTAGTTTGGTCCAATTATTGCTCTCAATATTGTCCCCGTTCAATTGATAACAAAAATGGGTCACGCTCCAAATACCATGAATGGAATAATCACTTTAGTAGGACTGTCTTTATCTATCCGATCGAATGGACACAATCTCAAAATGTGAGGTTTTTCTATAACTCAATCGAATAAACCAGTTTATGTTTGCGCCAATACAAGGAGGAAATTAATTAAAAGGGCCGTAGTATTCAGGGGGAAAAAGATTCCCTTAATTTTTCGACTTATGTAGGTGATGGAGCATCTTTCAAATAAAACATTGCTTATAGTATGGAGAGAAATTAGTCCGAAGAAAACTGGAGCAGTGTTTTCAATTTAGGAGAAGATACTCTGTTATTAAAAGGTGCAAACCTACATTAACACCAGAAAACAAATTAATATTTGAATAAAGAAAGACTGCGTAATTTGCACTGCACTAATTTTGATACATACACCGCTATTGCACACTAACGTCTCGGTCATTCTGATGATGACAACATGACAGTTTATGGCTACGTTTAATGCGAGTAGGTGGACGACTGAGGTACAAGTAATGTACATGCAAACTCTAATTACATTTAGTTTCTTCGTGTCTTGTAAACCTCGTTACCTAAACTGCATCATCATCATCAACATCACTCAACATCATAGCCATCACCAACCATCGCAGTGAAACGCGCCAAACAAAAACTCGTGTTTCTTGAAGCATGCCCTCTCTGGTGAAAGTGAGCCAGTTCTCTTCTCAATCCTTTGGTTGTACGTAAAGGAACGTATGCGTACGTCCACGATCGGCCTTTGGGGATGCTATACGATGCGACGCGATTCAACTGCGCTGGTTTGATGGCAGGCATGCTTGCTCGCTATGGTGCAGCAGCTCTGTGATCGACTGTATATGTACGTGTGTGAGTATACCGCCACGGAACCGACTCACATTTTTACCGTACGAACAGCGAATCCCCAGTCAGCGATGCTGGGAGCGGAGGAAACCATGGTGCTGAGGCGACATGGAGGATAAGCCATGAGATTACGGTAACGCACGGGAGGTTTGGAATCATCAGCCTATTGCTCAACAGCCATTCGCCTATAGGACCCAACAGCGCAATAATTCCGACCTAGTTTACTACGACGATCGCTGCTTCTTTGCCTGAACGCTTGCATGTGTGTTATACCACGGTGGACTATAGGCAGTGAATCGTATAGCACTCGGCCAGTAACTACACGCTGGATGCCAAAAAACCGTAAGACTTGTATTTATTACTTATGTATGATATGTAATACTGAATTCTATGCACGTGTATAATAATATACCACCGCCGGTGCACATGAAGGAATTTGAGAGCATAAGTCTGCACTGTGCGAGTCTTGTACTGTGATGCTTATCATGGTGTGAGTTGCCGGCCCAACTTCATCACACATATCGGAGCGGTTAATAATCTAATGAATGGTATGGAAGTCGCGTAAGAATATTGGCCGCTAGCGGTACGATGTCTCTGTGAATGGGTGGAGGTCAAAGGCGTCTTCAACCCGTGGAGAATCAAGACGTATTTACTCGACCATCACTAAGTAAGCAGTGCTGCAAGTGCACTAGCTAATCAACTACACAAACCTGTACAGTGGAATCTCCCTCGGAGGAAAACTCAACATCAGCTGAATCAATTGATATCTCGTACAGGTATCCTATAAAGTGATTTTCTGTTATGTTCTATTTTGTTTGCCAATTACCACGTGTGCAATTTGCCCTGAATGGATGGGATACAGCAACCCGTGACTCCAACAATTGCATTAAAGGAAACCCTCTTTAATCTCATCAACGTACTTTAAACGGGAGAGAATTGAGTGGTTCGCTCAGGCTGGACAGCACCAGACTATAATAACACAGCAACAGACCACCCATCCCAGGTTATACCACATCTCCTACCCATCTGTTACCGTGGGCGGTTGGTGGTTGCTACCGCGGGCAGCAGAAATACCTGTGAACCACACTGAGTCCCAGCTTTGTTTTGCTGTTGGGCATTTTTTTTTTCGGGAAGCCAAGAGGAGAACTTGCCAGCATGTGTAGCTACATGAGCAAGAAGGAGAAAGTGCCCCCATCCCCGACATCCCATGGCAGCTCGCCCGAGGATGAGGTACCGACTGGGGCCAAGTCCAGCCAGTCCCTCTCCCCTGACGCGGCCGGTGCCTCTTTCCTCTCCCTGAGCAGTGAAATGGACGAAAAGGAAGAGACGGTGGGCAGGAGGAAGCTGGACCTGAAGAGCTTAAGCGAAGGAGTGGCTGCCCTCATCTTCCCCTCGGTAAGTAGAACTTTCCCGGTCCAAAAATCTCTACTGCGATTGTAAAACAGGTCTAGAGTGGGTAAGGGAGCAGGTTGTGGGGTCAGATAAGCCTCCAGATTAAAAGTAGTAAAAAGGAAATGCAATGATTGCCTGCATTTCATGTTGGATCATACCATTCAGGATGTTATTGAATAGACAGGTCTCGGTGCATTTATCAATCATGAACTTATAATTATCTTTGACATGTTATTGTTCCACTTGATCTTGCTATGAGTGGTAATAATGTTTTGCCCAAGTTCCACTCTGCCCATACATATGTGGCTCGACCACGTGGGTTGACCAATATAGATTATAGGCCCTAGGACTTGTATTGATTCTCCAATCATTAAATTGATAACCAATCAGCTATTTAGTCAATCAGACAGCCAACCAACCAACCTGCCAACCAACCAGGCAATCAAGTAGGTAAAGGGTTTGTGTAATTTTATTTCAACTGTATTATAATAATCACAATGCCCTTGATTTCTAACGTGACAATCAATCGGGGATTCGCGCTCGGACGTCTAAGCGTGGCATGGTACAACCATTGCACGAAGACCGATGAACGTCGAAAGTGATATGAATATTGCACCGACGAAAAATATACCCTGTGTTGGGGAAGAGCCATGTATGCAAGCGGTTGATTCTACAGACCTCCCCATTTTGCGACCCCGACCATCTCAATTACAGCGAGCCGATTGGAGCTACAAATCTTCAGTTGCCAAGGTTATAACCTGTCACTTTGGTTCTGAAGGGCTCTGAATAAATGACATCATGGGGGTTGGACCACGGACGACATGACACGCGACGAAGCCGACCTATAGTTAAAGATCCCCACCGCCGGCATCGCTAAATCGCGTGGCCGCGCTCGCAGCAAGGTTCGGGCGATTATTAAAATGTCATCTGTGTGCTGCCTGCCACTCACAGCAGTACACGTGCCGCTCGGGAAACATGACTTTAAATGGACGCATGTCATACAAGTACTTGCGTGTTTGTATGCGTGAGTCTCTTGGCGTGAAAATGCGTCCGATGATGACAAACACATTTCGTCTGAACGCGTGTAGGGAAAAAAGAGCAAGGAATGTTATCAAAAGTAGTAAAAATTATGCGGTATAATGATTTTACAATATGGTGCCAAAAAATACCTAAAAGAGATTTTGTCGTGAATTAGTCATTACTGAACGGGATGACTGGGTAGATCATAACCATATAAAGCCACAGAGGCTAGACTACAGGCATGGATGATTCCACGTCCTTACTCAGGCTAATTCACCGTCTATTCCGACTATTCGACCCCACACCACTGGCCCCCAAACGGGTCGAGAATGCGCCCCCCGGCGTGGACCAGGGGAGCAGGACAGTAGGAGAAAATCGCTACAAAATTCGTGGCGACAATCGGGTTGGGTTTCGCAAACTTAACGATCAAGGCCAGGTGCCATTGTCGGGCCTTGTAGCTAACAAAAAATCAGTCAGTATACGTCCCTCCTATAAAAACCCAATCCATGACCAGGTGGAGTCCTAAGGGCTCTGACACGCTGCAGTACCTGCTTTACCCCCTGTCGTCCCCCATTCAACCTCGATGGTGTTTTTTGTAGCCTTTGCGGTTTCAACTGGAAGGCGGAAGGATACTACATCATCCCCATGGGCTAATACCTTGCCTCCATCTTGCCTCTTCCTGCTGCGCGTGTGTGCATCAACGGATTGTTATTATTATTATTTACACGCTGCGGCAAGAGGAACTAACGGATTACAAGGAGCTACTCGGTCGGCTAAAGACCTCAATTCTTTTGAGGGATGGATTTCCACAGACTCCACTCTTAGGGGAGCTGGAAATCACTAAAACAAGCATGAAACGCGATACAATTTCACAGCGAGATGCGCATCCAACACAGGCAGAGCCGCCTGGCGCACTGGGAATGACGAATGACACACAAAGGACTTTTTTGAGTGGTGGGAGCAAGTGCACTTATGAGAGCCAAGTTTGAAGGTGCCAATAATTATAGATGCACTCCATCGAAATGAACTCCAGTACAACGAACTCTTCCCCGAAGCGCGTTGTTAAGTAAGCGGGTTATGACTGGTTTTGAACTGAATATGATTCTTATAATGGTCACAGATAGTTCATCGACCTTCCCTGAAACCGTAATGGCACGAAACTTAAAAAATCAAACTCAGTCTTAGAGTACACAGAGCAGTCACCATTAGTAAAAGCACTTACAAGATGTTCAAATTTATGTTCAAAAACACAATTTCACAAAATGTTCATAAACCAGCGAAGTACGTGAGGAATAAACAAAACCCGCACACGACAAGAGCTGCACGCGCATTATAAATGAGGCATAATTTATTGGTTCGGCATTTCGTAGACAATAGAATGTAGAGATAAAAAAAAATCCCAGTGACAATAGCTGCAGCGCACCTGACCTTTTCCAGCCAGGTTACGAGATTGTGCACATTGGAATAATTATACAGACCGTATGAATGGAACTTTTTTTTTTTGGTCATGAATTGACGACTTTATGCGATGGTAATGCTACATTGCACACTGGTAGTGCTGCAAATTAAAGAGCATTGCAGAACCGAACAACATATACCGTGGCAAGTTTTTACGCGCGCGTGTTGTTGGGGGGGGGGGGGGGGGGGCGTGAGTTTGTTGTGGCTCTAAAACTGTGGACATTTATTTAATAGCAAAAGGGCCAATATGGACCACGATTGGGTAAAGGCTCAAGATTGTAAAGCGTGTACTAAACCAATGGAGTTGCAACATGTATAAACAAATTAGAATTGTATAGCCTACAGCAAGCATAAAAGGATTGAGAATCTCAGTTATGCGCATTAGGATTTGATTCATTTCTAATTTGTTATTTCCACTACATGAGTTCAGGAACAGACTCGTTCGATTAAAAGCAAGTTACCAATAATATATATGGCGAGGTGCCATTATATTAAAGGTAGTATCATACTTGTGGTAAGAAACCAAAACAGAAATGTTCACAGATTTACGTATAACTTACAGGGTATGAAGATGGTGGTGGTAGAAACATACCGTTAACATTTTTCCACCTGAACTGGTGTATTTCTCCAGAAAAGAGTAAAACGACGATCGAAAATCTTTTTGATCTTTTAAAAGATCAAAAGAGAAAAGACATAAGAAATACTGTGGCCGTTTTTCACTGTTTTCTCAAAAACGTGGGCACCGTATGGGACTGCAATGATGACTGTTACTGTATCTTCCTTGATATTTTTGCCCATGAATCTGTATTTCTTTGACAAAAACCAAAGTATGATATTACCTTTAACCACTATAGCATGCATGGAAACCTGGATTATTATCACAACGGAGCTCGTGTGCACATTGTGATGAGCTGATGAGGCATCAGTTTGGGTGTACATAAATTATGTGAGTCTCCCTAAAAAAGCTCCGTGGCCCAAGCTAAACGCGCTCCGACCAAATTGACCCGATTCAGATAAAAAACACCTAACACACGTTCATCTTATAATACTGCGTCTCAAAATTAAAACCCCTTAAACCCCTCGTTTGAACGCAAGCAGTTCTGACCCCGATTGGGGGTCAGATGTTGTCGACCCGAATGCTGACACTCTGAGAACATCACCTTGACTTATTTAAGGGCGTTCTCTGAAGCAATTTCATGAGTGAAGGTTGGAGCTGGTAATGGGCATACCTTCCTCAAACTATGTTGCTATTATTGTAACATTCTATTGCCAAGGTTGGCATGTTCTATTTAACTTGGGAAGCCGTCGAGTGGTTAAGTAATTGGCGATATGTTCTGAGGTATACATGTACCTACCGTTCGGGCAGTGCTGTTTAGACGCGTGTGTGTTTCTAACCATAACCAGGGGTCGATTTCACCAAACTCATCGTAACTTACTATCAATCGTAGGACTTATGATTCATTGCAGTCCTATGTAGGATAGGCAGCCTTCGATGGGTTATCCTTCGTAAACTCGAGTTACGATAGATCGGAGGGCTTCTTGAAATCGACCCAGGGGCCAATCTCATAGAGCTGCTTACGCACAAAATTTACTTAAGCATGAAAAGTCTTCCTTGATCAAACATGATTGCCAACCAAAATTTTATATGATGTTTACTGCTGTTGACTTATATTCGGCCATTGTTTACTGAGCATAACATTCACAAGGAGTTTTGGCTCGCATACTGATTTTATTCAGCAAGAATTTTGGTGCTAAGCAAATTTTGGTGCTTAAGCAGCTCTATGAAATTGGCTCCAGGACTTGAATTTACTAACTGTACATAAGATCCTTTTTTTACAAAGATGCCATCAAGGTCATTATGAGTAAGAGCCGGCGGTGCCAATGACCATGTCCGAACGATCAATCTCTGCCTTGATATTGTCCAGACTAAACGTGTCCCTTGAAATAAATCGAGTTAGGCATGATGTAGTGGTAATCACTACCATCCACTCGGCGAACGACCGAGGCCGTATGATGTTCCATGTGGTCGGCATGTACATGTACATCCACAGACTGATGTTTCAAGTATGTTCTTTGGATGAGTTTTAACATACACAATGTCATGTTACCATTGAAGGTTTTTAAGTGACTATGTAATCATACGCATGTGTACCATCTGATGCATTAATGTCAAAATGAAAGTCATGGATGACATTTGCAAGTTTCTTGCCCTCGTAGAAGTATGTTATTGAGTCCCATGTGTTTTTTGGTCAGGTAAATAAAAATGATTTCAGGGATCAGCAGGGAAACATTAAGAGAACACGGTAGAAGCACTCCGGACGGTCTGGATAGACCCAGAGGCACTCTAGTATGTGAGTTAACCAGCCCCACGATGGGACATCTCAGTTGCCAACATGTCCTAGCTTAAGGTTATTATCCCATTGGTTCTAGTGTTAATGAACTTTATTATTCATCCTGCGACCTACATACAAACCTGCGCGACAGCACAAGGGGACAAGTTCACTTTCCCAAACCACAAAGGAGAAACTGCTTTCAGGATGATACAAACAGGCTTGCAGCCACCCTACTTTCTCTCCAGGGGGTTTCAACCACGCTCTCACATCCCGCAGGACGTACGCGTACTCTAAAACCTAAAGATCGCACACTGAGATAGATGGCTGGATGGGGATGATGGTGACGAGGATGGGTATCTGGAGAGATGCATATCCGAGGAGGTGCAGCAGCTTGTCAAATGAATAGGGGATGCATTCTACGATTCCAGGACGTGCATCAGCATTTTATCTGCAGGGACTCTGATGGGGACGACATAGTCTTATCGGCGGTAACCCTTCTGGGCATGGTAGAGGCAAACACGGAAGGTCTTCTGACCTTTGTCTTCCACTCTTATTAGGGATATTCAAAGGCGTCTTAGCATAGTTTGTATGTCCCCAATATCAATGTATGGTGTTTCAATTCCGTGACTGAACCATTGACGTCCTTGGTGATCGCAGACTTACGAGATTTCAGATTCATCCCATAATCTCAGATTCTCAAGGAGAGTGCTCTTCAAGTAACACAGCAGGGTTGATGTCCATAACAGACCCCCAGGAAGAGGGTCACTGCCGCTGGTCAATGACCTTAACTTGGAACGTTAAAGTTCCGGCCCAAATGAATCCCAAAGTTTTGTTTGTTTGTTTAATTTCAGTTTGACTCAATCTGACCCCACGAAAAGAGAATTTTGATCTTGGCTCAACCTATCACTATTTCCATTTTCTTTTTCTTTTTTAATCACACAAGGCAGGCCGATGGGAAAGGGCAATCTTATTTGCTGGGCAGATTTAAGTCCAAGATCCTTAGAGATGACAGATAGATTTTAAGAATCCCGATGAGAAAAAATAAAAACATAAAAGACTTTGCCCCCAAACTGAACGGCTGCAGAGAAAGGAACGAGATGATTGGACGTTGGATGTAAATAATGTGACGTCAACGCGCACTATAAGCCAATTATATCACGGCTTTGATTTCCTCCGAGAATCCAACCGGTGGGACTTATAATTTCCACACAGGTGACGTTTTTGAGGATTTCGTTTTATTAAGCAAAGGTTCTTGACCGCGAATTTTTTTTTTCATATACAGGATGTCTTAAGAAACACCTTCCATCAAATCAAGCGCTGATAAAAAGGATGATACCGAACCATGTGCTCTATTTAAGTTCATAGACCTCGTCTAATACGGTGCAGTAATAACGTTAGGAGCTCTAGACGCGTTAAATTGGGTCAGCGCCATCCGACAGAATTAAACAATCATTTTTTCAACTGGCGCCGCAGGCGCCCGTGTAGGTATAGGACGCGGTACATCGTTTGACCGGCGTGAGGGACTACTTAGGGGTGGGTCACTCATTTCAATTATGGACTTTATTTGGTTGGCTTGCTTTTCCCCCTATTTGGGGTTGGAAATTTGGGGTGTGGAGGTATCAGTAGGACAGGGGGCGCTAAGCCAATTACGAGGATTACAGAGCACGTGCTATGCTCCCTTCGAGGACAAAGTATTTGATTCGAAAAGCTAAAACAAAACAACAAACATCAAAGTACCTCACCTTTATAGCTTTGTTTCTGGAACTCACTGGTGACGAAATTCACAGATTGAGTTTGAGTCATGGCGCGTTCACCCCGGGACTTGATGTAAAGTAGGCGACGACAGTAGACCTATGTTGAAAAAAAAACGAAGAAGAAAGAAATGGTTTTAAATGAATCTGGGGTATGAACTGTGAGCCCCCTACGGGGTACGGGCACTGGTGCCTGTGTGAGGAGACACGAAGATGTGTAATCTTGGGTCGATTTCACGAAGCCCTACGGTCGATCGTAACTCGAGTTACGAAGTAGAACTCATCGTATCCTACGTTGGGCTGCACTGTATCACAATTCCTATACGATTGATTGTAAGTTGCGATGAGTTTGGTGAAACCGACCTCGAGACCGTAATAACTTAAAGGCACACGGTTGAAGTTACGACCATGTTCCATTTTGCACTTTAAAACGAAGCGAGAGCGAAAACTAAACTCTGGGCAATTTGCACACCTGGCTTCGTCGGATGTTGCGGTCGGTAGGAGAAAAAAAGCACGAGAAGAAGACATGATATAGGGGTGTGCGTGTATGTGATGTGTGTTTGAAGCCTACGTGGTTTCTGCGATATTCACGTGGACCTGCGGGCAAACACCGTACACCTGCCGGCCGTCACGGGGCGCTAGTGAACGGCAATGGGTATTTTTCTCAACTCCGTCAGATTTTTCCATCGTCCTCTTCTTCAAGTCGTTCCGGGGTACTGTACGTGGCAGATGGTCCTGTCAAACTCACACACAAAACACACATCGATTTTTGTTGGGGGCTTAAGCTGCAGCAAATTCATTTTAATCAAGAGATAAAGACCCGACCTATTATTAGTTTTCCAACGCTTCGGTATGTGTACATTAAAGGTACAGTACAAGATTGGTAACATACCCAAACACTCAGAAATGTTCACGGATTTACGTATAACTTTCAGGGTTTGAAGATGGTGCTGGTAGAAACATACATACAGTCAGAAGTCCGATTGAGCTCAAAATTTCCCAGGTTTACCCTTTCATGTTCATTGTTGGATTAGACAAAGTGTGAGTGGTGTTATGTGACCTTTACCAATCATGTATTATACCTTTTAACTCAAGTTGGTAGGAGCTACGGTTTATATAAGCTGAACGATTTTGATGTAGGGCATGGCTCGGAAAGCTATATAAACACGATGCTTGCTAGCAATTATATGATACATATACTAGGATATACATGTATATACATGTGTTCCCTTTTTATACTTGTTTAATTCATGAACTTGCCAAAATACATAGGCCTACATGTGTACCGCCGTATGATGCTGGTAATTTTCGTAATATTCATGCAGAAACCCTATGGCCTCAGCCAGAAGTCGTACAGATGCGTTTGCAAATATCAAAAGATGTCAGCCGCATCTTTGATTTACAATTCCCCCTACGCTTTGACACGAGTTTTTTTTTTTATCGAAATGTTGAAGACGAAATTCGTCACGTGGTGTTGTTTCTTCATAAATTACTTTTTAATCAATTACAATTTCTTCTTTTTTGCCCAACGACACATGCGTAATTCAGCCAAAAAAGTTCAATAAATCATTTCATTCGTTTGTTTATTTTCTTTTTTATCAGAAGGTTTGTAGGAAATGCAGGGAATAGTGCGTTATTGTACTGAATGAAAATAATGGAGGCCTGCATTCCCATGGAAGATTAAAATAGAGAGGATGTTGTACGGTCCCTTCGCGAAAGGTTTTTATGCGAAGGAGAAGGTAGAAATGTGACGTGTGTCCTGTGTACACAAATTGTAATCGTAAACAGTTCTATGGCCGAATTGTAGTACTTAAAGACCGCCCTTAAAATGACATCATCTTTCATTCACTTTTTAATGGAATCGTAATTCACAAGGTTAGATACAGCGTCAACTCGACCGTTAATTGCACTGCCACTGTTTCCATGGCAGCAGTGATGGAATCTCTTTAAGGCTTCCGATTGAAATCGAAATAATTTGGGATTAAAAACGGTTATTCGAATATCCGTTGGTCTCACAAAACTGAAAAAGGGGGCGTCACGCGAGACTGTATAACAGCGAGTAATTGTGCATCGAGAGAAAAAAGTATCGACTTTTTCCCCCTTGGTATGAAATATGACGTCACGCGGCGATCCTCCTGGCGTTTACACAGCGACACCAGCAACCTTTCTGGCCATAGTAATTTGAACATCGTCAGAACAGGGGGTAAAAGTCCACTCAGTGGAGATAGCATCTAAATAACCCCGGGCCAGCCATTACCCCGACCCCAAACCCACTATCCATTTTCACTACTTTTCCCTGTGTTTCGCTAGTGTGCACTTCGAATATTGCTTCTTGTATTAATTTTTGAGATGGCTTGTTACAGTATATACACAAGGAATGGCTTTTGCCCTGGTGAAATGGAGCGAACGGGTTATTTACATTTCCCGCGCTTTTTTTTTCATTGCCTCGCCACACTCAGAAAGTCGTCTGCTTTTTTGGAAATGTTGACGTTTGGTTTGATTGCCGATCGTATTTCCAATTTTTTAACTGATTATTTGCAGTTCGTTCGACCCCCTTTTGTCTAGCTTTGTAGGCATCAATGAATGAATAATGTTGTATCGCAGTACATAGCAGGAGGTTCTATATGGCATTCCATTCAAACAGAGACTCCATGCATCTCAAGCCAGCGGCAGATATACAAACAAATAAATGCATTTGTCAAATATCGATGATTCCTTTTTTATATATGTGCACAACACACAGTGCATTGGAACAGACTTCTGATGAAAAAAAAAAATGCGGCGCTGCATGGTCTCTAATGGCGTCACTGAAAAATTAACAGCCTCAAAATCGCTCAGATTTTCAGAGCGAAGAGATCATTTCCCGCTCAATTCATGAGACGGAATGCTCAGGGGACATACCCCCCAATCCTGAGCAAATAAACATCGGCAAATATTTTGGCTCCCTCTGGAATTGCTAGCGCCAAAGTCTTCCAGCGGCAACTGTCAAAATCCAGTCACGGGAAATTGCATATCATTTTTTTGGCGCGTTATTTTTAGCTCGAAAAAATGTGCCCGTCTGTTAGCCACTATGCGAATCGATATTTTTTCTGTTACTCGTGTCGTCGAAGTGGTGTGGGGGTGCAGAAACAAAGGTTCTGTATAATATAATCGTTATCATTTTTTTCTTCTCGATGAGGGCTTTTAAAAATAGATCTCCCCTCAGGTCGCGAGGCTACGATAGCCTGTTAGTGCCAATGAATGTTTAAATTGCTTTCATGCCAGTATGTTTGGCATACAATGTTTGCTTGAAAATATATTTTGGGCAAACTTATTTTTACGCAGGTGTTCGGTAAACCACTTTATTTATTTAGCAGGCGAAGAGACTTTATTTTTCAGAAGGGACAAATTGAGCAAACATGGCTTGCTGAAAATAGACTTACCAGTAAAATTTGTTATGAAAACAGGATATCCTTGACATACACTACAGAAAGCAAGGTGTATGCGTCATTGAAAAGACGTTTTTTTTTTAAAAAGAAGACAATATTTTATAGGCATAATACATGATCGGTAAAGGTCACAGAACAGCACTCACACTGATCAAACATGTACATGAAATAATAACCTGTGAAAATTTGAGCTCAATCGGACATCTGAGTCACGAGAAAATGGCGAAAACCCGACTTCATTTTTCGTATAAACATAACCCCAATATGAAAATTGTTTTATGTCGTTGTTTGATTAATTTCTGGATAAATACACCATTTCAGGTGGAAAGATCTTAACGGAATGTTTCTACCAGTACCATCTTCATATCCTAAAAGTTATACGTAAATCTACGAACGTTTCTGTTTGTTCATGTTACTAATCCTGTACTGTATTCCTTTAAGTGGCACAAACAGGCTTTCGTACTAGTCGATTATCGTTTGGCTTAATCGTATGTATATATATTTTTTTAATAAAAGATGAACCGCCAGTAGGGATGGCGGATACTTGCCCGACGTGGATTTCTGACTACTATACTTTGCGTTGGAATACCACACAAGCCCACCGGGGTTATGCTATATAACGGCCCACGATCCATATGACATTTCCAGCCAGAAAACATGCATGTACAATCAGTCATTTCAGGCGGCGTCTACGGGCGCGATCAACACAGGGGTGCGAAAATACAACACACAACCAAAAAAAAAACCTTCGCCAACCAAACTCACCCCGTAACCGCTTGTTACGTTTAATCAACTGTTTGCCTGCTAGTATTCCGTATTTTTTTGTAATAATGCAAGGGCTATATTTAGTCTTGGCCATGGCGTAATGTAGGTTAGGGCAACGTCAGCAATGCCTTCAATTGATTGTAATTGAATCAAAGTCTACTCAAATTGAAACACTCGGATTTTTAAGTCGCGTGTATGTGAATTTTCGTCTTTTTTTAGAAAGGAGTTTTTCATATCTCATTCTGTCAATTTCTCTGCCAGAATCGAAGCCAGAATAGGCCATACACGTCATATTTCTAAATACGTATAAGCGTCCTCGCTGCCAACATCTTGAGCGGCCTTATAGGGGCCTATACTGTAGGTCTAACATCAGCAAAAGAACCATATGACCGACATGATATCGGTATTGTCGTATAAATCGTTGTACACATCATGTTCAGTCTCAATATTACCATTGCTGTATTGCATGACCGTCAGCATCAATACAATATTTCTATATTCATCTTCATCTTCATCTTGAATGCGTAAGACTTGCAGAGACACGATGTATAACACTCTTTTGGGAAGATGTGTGTGGTCCTGAAAAGGACCGATGAGAGTAGATTATCGACGTTTCAACTAGTGTGCTCTAGTCGTCCTCAGCAGAGTGTTATACATGGTGTCTCCGCAAGTCTTACTCATTCTAGTCTCTCCACATCCTACTCAACTTCATATTCGCATGTGCATGTCGGCATTAGTGCCAACATCATTACCCAACCTCTATTTCATTTCATTTATTATTTCTCAGGGCAAGCAACATAAGGCACAACTACAAATAAGGACATTAACAAAATGACAGAACCAAACAGTAGAAGAACAGTTCATGGTAACACCCCTGAAGGATTGCCAAATGCGAACTAAATCACAATCGAGTGGCTCTCCCAAAAATCTCCACAATCGAGTGGCTCTATTAGCACGGTCTCCATAATAAAAGGCCCATCTTTTGACTAATCACCATGTCTATCACCATCGCCGCCACCCAAACCACCACGGCACCTCGGCCGTCACCACGGCAACCCATTAACTGTAATTACTAAGGTAAATGCCAAGGGCACATGGTTGTTCATGGCAACGTAATGTATAGAAAACAAACACATAGCAAGTTGAATGGCAAGCCACGCCTCCTTTGGACATCACAAGACCCACCCCCTATCTGACTCGACACACCGACTTTAAAAGCTTCTGGTCACTCCCATCTGAAGGACCAGAAGAAATGCCAATTGAAGGACGGACCGTCAAGATGTTTCCCAAATCGGTGGGTCATATCCCTGGCCATATCAGCCGGCTCAAACGATTCCCACCCTCAAGCAGAGTGTACACTGTCAAGAATTTCGGTAACATTTCCGAAACATAATGATTGCCAAGTTAGGGCAACAAACCTGAGCAACACGACTTTGGGCCCTGTGTACACTATAGCTGCATGACTAGCAACATTTTGGCCAAAATGTTACCGAGACGTTGTTGCGACATGTTACCCAACTCGTTTTGCTCTGCGTACACTGTCAACAATTTCGGTATTTTCGGTAACATGTTTTCCAGTTAGGGCAATATGCCTGGGCAACACGACTTTGGGCCCTGTGTACAGTACCACCATTTGGCAAACATGTTACTGAGATGTTGCTGCGACATGTTACCCAACTCGTTTTGCTCTGTGTACACTGACAACATCTTCAGCAACAAGATACCTGGGCAACATGTTACAAAGATTCCGAAAATATTGACAGTGTACACTATTTATGGTTGCTCCATGAGCTTTATGACTTGATGTAGAGACGAAACACTCCATTCATCGGGTCACCTAATTGACTGAAGACGGAAAAGAATATGAAGAACTTTAAACCAGGGATAATTTCGCATGGATTTGCAGTCGCGCGTGAAATTTAATTTCGCAACCGAATGAAAAATTGCAAAAGGCCGAATCAGGAATGAAATTAAGCAATGGATCCTCGCTGCGATGTGTCCTTGTACAACAGAAGGCCAATTGACCATGTACGTTACAGGGATTTGCATTTATCTATCAAGTTTCGGAAACTGAAAATGATGTCTGAATCGACATGAACGATTATGAAAAAGTCAGTTAGCGCTTTCACTATTAGCCCGTTCCTATAACTGGTCACCGTCTACCTCCTCCACCAAACAATATCGTGTAATGTCAATACACCAGGATGGTTGACAGTGTTTTGATCGTATCGCAAGATCTCGATGCAGGATCTGTGTCGAAACCCAACACAAAGAAGGAAGGTTTTAAATGACCAATGAGCGTCAGACACTCTCCTCGTGTTACGCGGGATCTCGCCTACTTGCAGTTGTTTATTTGGAATAAAATCTCAATTCTTTGAAGGAGACAACGTCACCGTTTTGCAGATGCCGGTTTGATACGGTGAGATACATCATTAGACGAGCGTTGGGCTTGTCAAATGGCATCTTCAACAGCGGGTAGAATATCCAAATGAGAAACCCTAACCAACGTTCGATAATAAAGTAAAAACGAACGAAATTCCTGCCAATTTGAAAGCGATATTTCAACCAAGTTTGCCCACTTAATGATTAAGATGAGCACATTTTGGTCTCTGTTATATATAATGCCATTGTAACAAGTGACATTGTCATATGTGATATATGTCAACTTATGACAGTCTTAAGCTGTTAAGATCTTTCTCTGCTCCAATGTGAACACAGCTACGATAATTATGACGACATCAATTTAGAGCGCCCTCTGTTGACAGTGAAACACATGCCTGAGTCGATTTCACCCAAACTCATCGTAACCTACTATCAATCGTATTATAGGACTTATGCATTGCAGCCCTATGTATGATACGATAGGTTATCCTTCGTAACTCGAATTACGATCGATCGTAGGGCTTCGTGAAATCGACATGAAGGTTCTGTGGGGACTGCTGTCAGTTCATCAATTACAAATGGGAGTTATAATTAGATCGTTAAAAGAATATGCCTCGACAAATTTTAGGTGGTCAATGACATCATCAATAGCGCCCTCTGTTGATTGTTGACAACCAGAAAGCAGTTTATCTTATGACATTTTCTAGATATTTTATAATTGCATGTAGTAGTTAGCAAATTTACAAAATATATAACCATTAGTGCCTGCTTATGTAGATTTGTTTTCAATTGAATGTACAATGTGTGAACACATTTATGAAATAATAGTGCGTTTTCCTCATTATGACGTGAGCTATAGGTACGTCGTTTCTCAGCTCAGTTTGACAGAGGCTAGTTGATTTTTAAGACGGAACCCCTCACCAGAAGTTAACCCAATTACGTAGAGTAACTATCCCAATTGGGAGGAAAAGTGAAAACAAACTCTGTTTTGAATAATCGCAAAAGTAAACTTCCACGTCCCTCGGAATCTGGCTAACGCGATTCCATTTTTATCATCTGGGGGATATAAACTTTTATTCCATCCGACCAGAGCCGATATTCTCATTCGATTTGCTGACCAGTTATACTACTTGCCCCGAGGTCATGGGCTCCAGTCACGACAAAGCCCCCGTCATTTCCCCACCGTGGAGGGGGCATCACGGCTTCAAGGAATTATTGATTTGCTGTTGCAAAACAGCAATCTTATACCGCTTTTGGGATATCAGTCACGAGCACAAATAATTAAATCTCGGGTCACAACATATTTTTGACGATCAATTGTTTCATTATTAAAGGGGCAAGCAGACGTCGCCATATTGAAGGCCAACGGTGCGTGTGTAATTCCATTTGTAGGAGATTTGCATGTACTATCGATTGTCTTGATATAACTGTCGTTACAGCACGCTCTATATCTCATGTCTACCTTGGTATAACTGCCACAGACAGTGACCAACGAAATTGAGATCTAGGCCCAAATCATTTCAGGGAAATGTTTATAGAAGAAACTTACGCCACTAAATTAAACGTGTAGTGTATATACAGCATGATATTTTTCCTGGTATACTTCATTAGAATGAGCACTGTTCCGTAAAGTATAGCCATGCCAATGCTGCCATGTATATTTTGGCGCTTCATTTTCGTATATTGCCGACGGGCGCACATAAGTATATCCTGAGAGGATTTGCGCATCTGCGCATGCATGAAGTAAAAGAAGATCCCCTCACATTTTCCATACTTTAAAGTGATATATGGGTCACACATCATGCATTTGTATCATGACATCTTGTTTAGCTAGTATCCACCCATACGTGATGTACCCAATGAGGCAGCATAGAACAATATGACCGCCTGTATAATACCTCTAGCCGGAGTCAAGATACAAGCTGTAGTATAGCGAGGGTCAATATTGTACTTGGACGAAGGAATTAATGTACAATTTACTTCCATCTTCTGCCCCCAGCAAATAGAGGGGGTTGGTGGGGGCTGGGAACGCAGACGTAAGCAGAGATATACAAATAATACTGTTTTATATATAGACACTCCTTGAATAGGGATGTAAAGATTGCGTCAGGATTTTATGAGTTTCTTTTCAATACCACGTACCTTCGTTTTATTTCTCCCAGCCTCCTCGCGCATCTAGCACGGTCTTACCGTGCTAGCATGGCACGCTGGACAGAGCACGGCAGGGGAAAAAAGAGTTCTATTGATTTTCGCTTGTGCTCCGAGGAAGTATGTCATTGCCTTACGCGGCTAGGATTACACCCAAAGCGCCTATATATAGATACTGAAGGAGCATTCGCTGGGAATTTAAAAGGGCCGGTCTGTGCAATTGGCGCTTCCATTGTCACGGATTTTTATTTTTCATACGGTGACATTATATATCAATGCGAAATCTAGAACCCGATATAGCGTCAAAATGCATTTTCTTTTTTTTCACTAACTGAAAACAAAAATCATAATAAAAAGTGAAAAGGGGGAGGTTTTCCAAGTATCTGCAAGGCAGGTATTGTGTGGAAAGGGAAAGTGGGCGGGGCATATTGTTAGGGTACACCCAACTGGGCCAGTAGGTGTCAATGATCTAGATAATGATATGCAGCAGGTAGAATTCATAATTTCGTCTGGAAAGGCACACGGTATATACAGAGTCAGTCCATACTGTACATTCTTGGCACTAAATAATCCAAATAACACTTATACCAACAGCGTTTAAGATGCAATGGCGATACTTTGTCATGTGTTATAAAAATAGAGGGGGCGTCCAGGATTACTATACTTTTTGTTCCGACAAAACCGTTGCTGGCAGTGAAACCACATTATGTAATCCATTATATACCTTAACTGACAAACCTGTAGACGTTTGAGGTCAATCAGCCATATGGGTCACGAGAAAATAGTGAAAACCCGTTTACACGTGTCAAAGAATGAATAAAACGCTTCGAAGCGGTTTATTCCAAGCGGAAAATAGTTTCATTTATTTCTCATCGAACAAGGCATATCAGAAAAAAATAGAAATTTCATAGGATGTTTTCTCCTATCATCTTCTATCAAACAGTTAGATTGAGTAGCTATTGGGTATTTCGCAAATTAAACATTGATCGGTGTGCGGAAACACCATGTGAGAATAGTTCATACTTTCTCACTTCTATTTCGTTCGCACTTCTCGTAAGGTCTCAACGTTTCGACTAGCCTGCTCTAGTCATCATCAGGAGACCTAAACATTGCTCAACAAACGTGTACAAAGAAAAATCGACATAATAGGTGAAAAGGTACAACGACAGCTGCATCACTTATGTTCGGGAATTGAACATCATTCAAAATAATATCTTGTTGTCTCTTTGTTTTACTGGTGCGTGGGGGGGGGGGGGGGGGGTGGAGGTCACGAACTCTGCAACTTGCATCGTCTTTCACATGAGATTTGGTGCTCGAAAACTGTTGTAATTGGGTAGTTTCTATTCCAAATGTTCATAACTGGTATACGTAAATTCTACCCTCAGTGACCTGTATGCAATTTGGCAATCATATTCTATAAAATGCTTGCAACCATTGCTCTCTATATTGCTGATAAACTGCTATCACGCATTATATTATTTTGCGGATACACGCTACGCAATGACATCGTGGATGCATTGCCATCACTCATTGCACTAGGTTGTCCTGGGGTCGATTTCACGAAGCACTAAGATTGATCTTTAGTGTGAATTCATCCTAATTGCTAAGCAACATGTGATGTCACAATATAAATCACTATGGTGATACTGAACAACTCATCTTAAGATTAATCTTAGTGCTTTGTGAAATCCAGCATCCTGGTATCACGCTTCACACTTCGGCATGCCGTGATCACGCATTAGATATGCTGCTCTCACGCAAAGAACTATACGTAAATACCGGTATCACGCAATGCACATATTGAATCACCAACGCTCACCAACGCACACAACATAACGAGATGCACATTGTACATAGTGCAATGCACTTGCTGTATACACATTGGCTGAGAGTTGAATGAACAAAATATCAATAATAATCAAATTGCAGATCCGAAACATACAATACTGTCATGTTTGTGTACCCCATGTTTCCCTCTGGCTAACCCAATTACAACCCTTAACTATGAGTGTGGGCAGGAAATTTAAATTGCACGGAAGACGAAGAAACCATCTCAGTCGGGTGTCTTTTTCCGACCAGCAATGACGATAAAACAATGATTATAAATCAACAGGGAGACAAACTGTCGTTCTGTTGACGTGTCTCGACTCATTTTCAATACAGACAGTCGCTCTTTTTGTTAACAGTAATCATAGGAATGGATTGCAAAGTTGTAGTCATATTCTTTAAGAGAAACAGGCGTAGTGCACTCCGGCCAATGCCCGTGTTCCTGTCGTCCTGGCAGGGCAGAATGAGTAATTACCAACAACTAATCTTGGCGGGAATGTTTGGATTCGTCTGCTTTTGGGGGTTTATCTTTCAGTTCCATCCTTTATCTCCAATTTTTGTCCGACAGTTCTAATTTGGCGTTCTTGAATCACAATGTGAGCGACATGGAATGGCGCGTTTACTTAGCCAGGAGCCAGTCGCTATTATCTACGATGTCATTAGCCGGATGCATTTCACTATGAGAGCCCGTGTCAATGTCGATGGGCAAAAACGCTATAAACGCAATAGTCTTGGAATACCAATGGAATTCATTAAAGGTATAATACATGATTGGTATAAAGGTCACAGAGCAGGACTGACACTTTGTCTGATCCAGCATGTACATGAAATAATGAGCCTGTGACAATTTGAGCTCAATCGGACATCTGAGTCTCATCTGAAAACCTGGGGCCGATTTCATAAAACTTACGACGCGTCGCACAGTTAAGACGCATCCTTTCTCTATGGACTCATCGCATAGATGCGACACGTCGCAGCGAGGACGAGTCGCAAATCGAGTTGCGACGCGTTGCAGAGCTTACAGATTCAAATTTTGGTTTTGATCTTACCCCGAGATAAAAAAAAATCTGTTTTCGGTCGTTGGTTTACTAATTTTTGGATAAATACACCATTTCAGGCGAAAATATTTTAACGGTATGTTTCTACCAGCACCATCTTCATACCCTGAAAGTTATACGTAAATTTGTGACCATTTCTGTGTGGATATGTCACTATAATCCTGTACCGTACAGTTAACGGTGCTGAATGAAGTAGGCGTATATTGAATATCATCTGAAATGTTTCTTTTAGGACTTAAAATCAGTTTTGTTACCGTGAGAGTGAACCACTTTCTCTTCTCGGGTTAGAAAAACACATCCATCGTAATTGAATAAGAACAGTTTCACACCCCGCCAAAATATTGGGGCATTAATTGGTGTGACATCTAGCTTTGGCCAAATCTCACCAGAATCCATTTGATAAATCTGTTGATATTTTTCTTTGGATGAATGGAGTCATCCTACTTTTCCTCCTTCGGGAGGCTAATCCCATCGTGTGATGGCAGAGCACGCCCCGGGAGTCACGGCAGGCCAGTTATGTCAGGCCTGGTCGGAGATCTCCTTAGTCTTTTCATTCTGGGATGGAATTGCACTGCAATCAAATCTTATACAGCATGTACATGCACGGGGAGGGTACCAGAGCAGGCATATATACCTTTCGGTGTCATGTGTTGTAGAACCCCATGGGTGAAGAATCTAGGGTGGGGTGGGAGATAACAATTTGCCAAATCGTCCGTCTTCAATCTTTCCTGAGAATTACAGAGGATTTGAATCATGTATGAGCGTGTGGTTTTAATAAAGGTAGTATCATACTTTGGTAGCAAACCGACAAAGAAATATTCACAGATTTACCTATAACTTACAGGGAATAAGGATTGTAGTGGTAGAAACACACCGTTAATGCCTGAAATGCTGTATTTCTCCAGAATAAAAGGAAAACTAGTTGACCAAAAACAATGTTGATCTTCGGAAGATCACAAATCCCGTGAAAAGATTTAAAATTAAAATAACGTGTGCGTGTTCACTGTTTTCTCAAAAAGTGGGCATCGTATGGGACTGGGAATTTCACAGATAACTGTTATTGTATCTTTCTTGATATTTTTGCCCATGAATCTGCATTTCTTTCACAAAAACCAAAGTATGAAATTACAATTAAACCAGATTTTGTAGTTACACAGCTTAGAAATTCTTTAATTAATGATCTGTTTATGATGTTTAATGAAAATATTATGTCTAGACCTTGATGACTGAAATTGCAATGTCTAACCCTCGGGCAAGATGGGTAAATGCGATCGATGGAGGGCATTATGATGACAGGGTGAAGGTTGCGACGGTTAAACAAAACATGGAAGACCTCCCGGCTGCCGTATAAACAGCAAGCCAAATCCCCCCGGGGAACTTGAGGCGGTGGCCTCCGGAATATGTGTACATTGATCCGAGCCATAATGATTTACCAAGCGCTTGGTTGCTCGGTTAAGGTGAATGCCACTTGTCATAGCGCTCAATAACGGAGTATAATGCATATACATGTACATCGAACTCGTTCGCTCACGAAATTCACTCTAGCCTGAGGCGACCAAAGAAAAAAAGGGAAGAAGAAGGCACGAAGCGTTTGTTCATTATCCACACAGCAACACAGTTGCATACATTCCATGTCCCCCATACGCAATTCCCTTGAAAGACTTTTTAGCTGCTGGTCATTTTCTTTTCCCCTTTTCCTCGGTCCTTGTTTGACTGGATCACCCGATAGGCAAATGAGGTCTTGAATCTGAGAGACCGTAAGTGAATTAAACCGTTTCGAGTATCAAGTGTATAGGATCCACCTTCCTCTTCCCTCTTACCTCCTGGGTCGGTAACGATTGACCGGAGTGAACTTGGATGGCCGAAATAGGGAGGAAGGGTGACACTGCCGTCTGGAGAGGTATCCCTTCGGTATTAAGGAGAAGATGAGCCTGTGAGACGTGCCTGACCATCACCTGAGAAGATGTCAGAGAGTCCAATGGAGAGGCTTTTAGAGGACATCAAGAGCCGGTCTAGTCGTGATGGGCTTGTTCCCGTGACCGGCTTGGTTTGGGAATGCGTGCGTGCAAAGGTTGATGTTTTCTTTCCTCTCTCGGAGGCAAAGTCATCACAGGGAACTGGTTCATCACGTAAACAGCCTGGAGCGCCGTAGGTCGAGTGAAGAAATTAGATACGAGTGACGTCAAGTAGAAGCTATAGGGCCTTCGTGTCTTTGGTCTACTTTCATCTCGTTTTTCCAAACAAAGTTTGCGCACACCACTAGCCTGTGGTACTTGGGAAGTTGTCATGAAGGCCTGGAAGTTTCACTATTTCCAGATACCAAGCACAAAAAGTTGCCATTAAAAGAAAAAACGTTCACAATCGAACTAAGTGAGAATACACACGAATATAACATTCAACTCCATGCAGTGCATTGAGACATAATAAGAATGGTCACGTTGCTGTTGTTGGTATTTGAAGCTGCTCATTCCTCACATCGTTAATATTTGGAGTCCGGAGGGTCCAACGTTTTGATCATAACATGATCTTTCTCAAAGTCTTAATGATAAGAGGACAAGAACGTGCTAGTGAAGATACACATAAATGGATGTTTCACGAAACAGAAATAAAGAAAGAACAATAATGATAAGAAGACGTCACACACACACAACAGACAATGGCTGGTACAAATTGTGTACCTTGTAATATAGAGGCGATTACAAAGATAATGTCTGATTTCTGTAAGGATTCTCACGTTAAATGGTAGAGATAAAAGCATACTGAACAGCGCACTAAGAGTGGGCCCAGTTCACGGACATTGCTCAGCCTCTCTCAGCACAAACGTTTGGTATGCTGGGTGATACATGTACCAAATACACGCAGTGGTTTGGATGGCAAGAGCCACAATTGCTCTACACGTACCTTTATCTACTGACCTAAAGAAACTTCCCTGATGAGAGATTTGTCACTTTAGGACATTTTATAACTGCACATGAAAGTAATTAAAAGGAATCTTGTTTGCCTTTCCATCTTCCCCGCGCCGCACACTTACATGCCAGGTGTGATTAAATGGTTTGATGGAAAACCTTTACAGGCATGTTGTATAGTCACGTCGTGATCTTTCATTTGACATGTGCAAAGTGACCTACAGGCTGAATGAATTATTGATACCAGGAGTGTCCATAATGTCATAAGCAGTGTAGAAATTCTCACCTGGCGCTCACGATGAGTCATACAGTTATTACGTTAAAGGGAAGCATATTCCATTGTTAGGAGAGCATGAATGCATAAATGGTGTGAAATTGCTTGGTTATGTGTAATTCTGATACAATGTGTTTACATGTACATGTATAGTGAAATAGGTTTTTTATGGGCTAGGGGATTCATCGTGCAAGCAAGGCAACGTTTGGCGTTTGGTTCAATCTGCATCTGGGTTATTGTGACGCGATGTCTGTTCCTAGATCAAAATACAGAACACTGGTCTTCTTCTCAGATATATACTGTCACGGCGTCAGATGGTCTCTGAGATAGTGGGAGATGTATATCAAAATACTTAGGACTTACTGGAAAGTAGAACGCGAGTTATATGTGTACTGACAAAAAGGTGAACCGCCTTCTGGACGATCCTGTATTGTTTTCAACCGTTCTTGGACAAAACGTGATGACTTGTTGTTTTGCTCTTGGAATTTCCTCGCTGTGATTAAAACAGGCTGTGGCAGTATTAATACGGGAGCTATACCGTCCAACCGATGATACCCTCCATACTCTGAAGAGAATCCATCAGATGAGCTTCCGTGTTGCAGCACGGGATGGATACACACGACATGACCATTTGTTTTGTTTTCTCTTCCGTGAGGTCGTGGTTTTCAATTACGATCGTCCAACGGTTTAATCTCTGCATACATCGACTCGTATTTACTGAGCAAATAGTTAAAGGGAGGCGCACCGCGCTGTACGGATGGGGATCTCATAACCGTATAAGAGAGTACTCGAACATGATCAAGCATTAATGTGCGCACGGAACTAATATTGAGCGAAATCCCCTGGCTAAGTACACCGTGTGTGCTTAAAGCCCAGTGGACGCCATACACCCTGGTGGATGACTTTTGGCTTGACCTAGTAAACTTGTCGTTGAGTTAATAGTTCTCTGGACCAACAGGCCAGGAGCTGGGGGTTGACGTTAAGCGAGCGTATCCATGCTAGTTTGACGTGTGAACTCTGCGCAGGTGCAACTCTGCGAATTAAAACCTTCTCATGGCCAAACCTGATTGTAACCATTCCCCCTTGTGTGTGCCCAGCAAGACTCGGTACGAGGACGGCATAATTTTTTTTTTTACAATTTACCAAATTTGAGAATGCCGGCATTCGTTTGGGAAACCACTTAAGCCAGTGCCAGCTTGGTACACTGAGCACGGAGGTCCAGCCATCCACACCACTTCACCGGTCAGCGTGGAAACGTTATCCACGTGCTGACTGACCGTCTCAAAGGGATTGCGCGTCTTATTTTCGCTCCAGGTAAATCTTGCCCAAAACCCCGCAAACCCAACAAACACTCCAAAGAGAAATCGAAAACTTTCCAATTGCTGCGCGATCGTGCTCAAAATTGAAGATTTTCATAGCGGCTGGACTTTGCCATCGAGGTCGTATTCCTCTATATATTAGGTTCTCTCCTTTCTTTTTCCTCCGTTAACGCGGGCGAAATGTATGATAAGCCCCCTTCAATCTACTTGGAAGAACAGCCCTTCAAGACGTGCCATTTGGGAGTTGCTCGAGCAAATTCAGAGTCTGCCTGAGTAAGCGATATCATCTGCTGCCGCACGGCCACTTCTCGGGGTTGGAGAGGAGAAAGAGATGGAGAGGGGGAATCTACTATAGGGGAAAGGGGAAAAACTCGTACATTACAAGTGAACTGAGAGATCGTAAACACTATCAGAAATACCGAGGTGTCTCACTTTCCATGAGTTAAGGGTCTCCCGGTATGGCTTTGAAGGATCTAGACCGGCTCATGCTCTTTGCCATTCGTCGAAGTGCTTTGCTATGTTATGGTTGGCGTATGAGCTGATTGGTAATGATATAGGAAGGGGGATCAATTTCATATGGTCCCTATAAGAGTTTCGAACGAGAGCGATGTGAGGATGTGTACAACATCTGAGAGGTCGAGGGAATGGCCTAAACCATTGACTGATCTGACAGGGCTTTGTATGGGCAGACATGCTGGTTGGTAGCCATCGCGTTCATTCACATGGACGTGGGTGTGGACCAAATGTAGGCATGGGACGGCCACCAGCTATGGCTGGATTGGCTGTCTTAAAAACAACTGGCCAGTCCGAGGCTTGCCAAGTTGGGTACCTGAATCCATTTTTTTTCAATGGGCTGATGAACCATTTTGATAACCGCCATTGACGCACCGAACAAAGCTTCAAGATGCACCGTCTGTTGGCTGCCCCGTTTTAAGTCTAGACCTATGCCGAAACAAAAATGAACGAAGCAAGTAATAAGCTGCTTTGAGCTAGCCGTGCCCTGATGTTCAATTTACCATGATCTCTTTTAAAGGCTGAAGTGTGAATGGTACTCAACCTCGATGTTGAAAAAAACTACTTTATAGTGCCGGCAACATGAGTTACCTGTGCCTTTTTTCTTTTGAGAACGGCCCTTCCAGCATTATTTCACGAGTCCAGCAACTACATTCTTATTTGCAGATACCGGTGCTGGGGTCGATTTCACCAAACTCATCGTAACTTACTGTCAATCGCAGGACTGAGGTTGCATTGCAGCCCTACATAGGATACGATGGGTCATCCTTCGTATTCTAGAGTTACGATCGATCGTAGGGCTTCTTGAAATCGACCCCAGGATTTCGTATTGTAAACAACTTCTCCCTATTGGATTTGATTACTGTTAGGATTGCCAACATCATGAGATCGTCAGTTGGGACAGAATCTGCTTGGTTTCCATCCCAAACGGGGGAGGGGAAGACTAGTAAATCTGTAACACTCTAAATTGATAAATAAGTTCAGCTCGACTTAAATGCGACAACAGCGCGTCGTCTTCCACTACATTATATTCCAGGGGAGAATTCCCAATACATTAACCCAATTTTCGGTTAACTGGATTGGGCTTGATTGGTTTATGATTAAGTCTGCATGCTGCACTGCATTTCCTTATAACATATATTTTCGAATTACGGAGACACGGTGTAGCATATCCATTCACTTCACGTGGTATTCTGTATACAACACCGTTTGGTATGATTATTAGAAATATCTCAATTCACACCAAGAATGTATGCGTGAATGAGAGTTCCCCCAAATCACTGTTTTTCCAGGATTGTCTGTCTGGGAGAAGCGGAAATTGGGTCTTGGGAAGGATCACTTGGGAACATTTCCTTTCTCTGTTCGGTTTACCAGCTGATACATAATGTGCGACAGTTGCTGGTGTGTGGGCGACCAGGTATATCAACACTTCACCATGCGCGGGCTCAGTTTGAATAATGCTTGTGAACACTGAATTAACTGTTTGCAGGTGTGTGTCCACAGAACTTTGAAACCACAGGAAAATTGTTATAGCATAATGTAACCAAGGGCAAGGTATTACAGAGGTACATTTAAAAGGCCAGCACTTGTCTTGATACTGCTGACACAGGCTCGTGCATTACTGAACTGCGCAAGAGCTTGATTCTATTCACGTGGCATATATTCCTTCAGAGCGGGCAATTTGAATATTTGGATTGATGCACGTGTTATCAGCTAACGTCGTGCACTATACAAATCATTATTCACTTACAGAATGCTCGGCGTACAATGATCGTGGTGAAAACATAGCCCATTTAACATTCACAGTCTCAAATCTTGCTCATTTCGGTCTGAAAGGTTTGTTGGGTCTTCGGTCTTCTCTTTGCATTTGGCGCTTTCTCCATGCAGCCAAACTGTGAACATGGTGTCAAATTTACTATCAATATGAATTGGGGAAAGCTTTGTTAAGCTGTATGCAAGAAATTATCAGCGTCCGTAGATTGTGTTCGCCATGGGACGAATTGTATAAAGGGCTGGACATAGGGAAAGGATAATGCGCGTATAACGTGAGTTCGGTACGCTGCGTGTGTTTTAGTCAGGGAAATTCAAAGTGCTGAACGGGCACGTGCTGTGAAATCAAATCTGTTAACATCTCGATTGAATAATATTTGCCACAGGCTTACTTGTCTGCACAAATTTTGTTGGACACTAACTTGGTATGAAGGACGGTGGAAGGGAACATGGGGAGGGCTATGTCGTTTAAACTTTGGATTGTAGGACTGGTGAGGTGAGGGGGACCGGTGTCTTAGATCATGTGAAATACAGAATATTCAGGCTGAAAGACGGACGGGATATAAGAAGTGGGGTCAGAAGTGGGATAAATGTACCGGAGGGACAGTGTTTCATGGTTTGCATCATGGGAAACGCATGGGAACAACAGCCGTACGCAATTGTACTGAAATCAATAATTCACAGAACTTCTCAAGGGGGTTTGCGACGTTGTGGAGATAAAACCATGCAGTACCAATAGAACGTCAATGGGCCATGCATGCTTTATAACTCAAGTTTATCCAATGTTTTATTTGTCTGGAGAGTATTCAGACCGGAAAAAGTAGATGTTCATTAACATCGATTGCAAACATTCGTGGATTGGAACGGGACTATCAACATGTTATGGTCCATATAACATCGATATGGACCATTAGTTTAGTAACGAACGGCTGTCCGTCGAGGAACTTAAATTGAACTAGGGTAATTTCTCGGCTGGTATTTTGGAGATCAATGGAATGGTCCGTGCGGCTGTTTTAGGAAGATGGCTTCCAAGTGTGTGCAACAGCCGTCGGGTCGGGCCCTCGCCACTCCGTTCGTGTCGAATTAAAGGTACTACCATATTTTGGTAGCATACCGAAACAGAAATTTCCACGGGTACTACAGGGTATAAAAATAGTGATGGTAGAAACACACCGTTAAGATTGTTATGCCTGAGATGATGTATTTATCAAGAAAAGATCAAAAGATCAAAACTAAAGATGAAAAGGTAGTAGCTGTTTTCTCTGTTTTCTCAAAAAGTGGGCATAGTATGGGACTGAAATTTTCACAGATGACTGTTCCTGTATCTTTCTTGATGTTGTCCATAAATCTGCATTTCTTTGACAAAAACCAAAGTATGAAATTACATTTAAGCTGTAGACATCTGTATGCACAAAGATCCCCCAAGTAATGTAGCATCTTGTATTTACCACCGATGAATACATGTCTCGTACACTACTACACTAGCATTATGTACAAATCATGTGCACCGCAGTTCTTGGTAATTGATAATCGATGACAGTAAATAAAGTTGCCTGAAACAATACTCGGCTTTGCCTTTTATCTCAGCTCCCCCTCCCCTCTCTCCCACACTCTCCCTTCCCCTAGCTGCTCTTCCTATCTCTGTCTTGCTCCATCAAGGTGATGTTGGCAAGAAGGAAGAAGCTATTGGATGCGACTGAAGCGCTGTTTGATGCTTTGGCCTCCAGACAGATGGCCGGATAATTGTCATTTTTGTATCTGTTGTGTGAAGCTGCAATTAGGCACGACTTCACGCGGCAAGACAAACACCCGAGGTATGCACAGCGACGGGCGAGGGGGTACCGAGCCTGGTTCGTGCCGGTACCCGTTCATGTTTCTACCGTGTTGGCTCGGAGTTTCTCTTTTTTCTCCCAATGGGTCTGGTGTCTGCTTTGAAATTGCCCGACGGAACTAAGTCAAAGTTGACCTGGTTCTTACGGCTGAGAGCGCAGCGCGGAAACTATATACTCCAGCGATTGTAGCTGATTACTGTAGGATGGAGCGGGAGAAAACACACACAGACATTATCCGTAAACATCTTAGGATCGGTCTCTAGAGGACATCGTCTGCTTAAAGATAAACTAACTGAGATTCGTTAGCACACGGGTTGAAATGTGTATACGGTTGTCTTTTATGGAAAGATATTTTGAGTGAAGGTTTTTTTGTGTGAATGCTTTGGGCTTCAATTCTTCCGATCAGTTCACGTATTTTGTGATTGTGCCAGCGTTTCTTGAAACTTAAACGTTTCACCATGTCCTTAAAACAAAACAAAAATTTCAAATCTAGGCTTGGTTGTATGCTTGACTGATAATCCCGAGCCACTTAAGATGTTTTGCTATGATGTTGGCCATCAACAAGATCTTTCTGTAAAATTAACATGATTGTAATTCTGGGTGATGCGGAGTCGTAATCAGATTTCCAGTTTGCGTCATATCACTTAGCCATAGCAGTGAATAAAATTCAGAAGATTTAAATGGTGAAAAATTTATTTGAAAGCATAAATGGTCAACGATTGGGACAGATCATCTGTTTTAAAATGATTGCATTTGTTTTCACAACTCCAAGGTTATACTTTCCGAACGTGTTCATGTTGTCAGCAAATCTTACGTCAAAGTGAAACGTTTTACCACTCTTGTTACTTTTTTTTACAGGGAGGTGTTTTTTCTTCGATTGGCTTAAGATTTATTTATCACATTTATCAGTTTATGCATGGAAATTACTCATCTGCCTTTTCTCTCTCTCTCTTAAATTGTAATAATGCATGGAGTGTTACCAATTAGACCGAGGGATGTATACGGAAATGCAACGAGCGAGTTGTATGTAGGCTTAGTTTCCGTAGAATGAACCATCCAAGGTCGATGCCGTCTGGGACTGGGGTTCGCAGTACTTTTCAGCTGTGACACATTGTAAAGGGGGGCCACTGCAGGCCGCGAAGGAGCAAAATTACCGATGCTAAATCGGGACACGTTGCGAGCAAGCAAGCTCTCCTCTCCTCTCGGTCTAAATGGTATATCTGGGCAATCGGCCACTTGCCGGGGCCGGCCCTGAAATCGTATTATAACGTGTGGCGTAGCAATATCCTCGCATATTGTGATAACCGATTTGCAGATTGGACTGTACAACCATATAGCGACGGCTGGCTGGCTCAGGGTTATTGGTTTAAAGATGCGTCCGCGTCAAAAAAAGGGGTTCGTTTTATTCGGAACGCTTCAGGGTACTGTACCTATAGTGCGGTGCTGTAGGTCCTATAGTTTGGGGCCAACCTATATGCATGCAGTCAGGCTACCGCCTTAACTTTGGGCGATACTCAGAAATGATTTCTCCGAAGTGTTGAAGTGGAATGTTGATCCGTCAAGTGCATATACCGTGAGGTTGTAAACGATCTCAACGAAAAAAAAAAATCCATTGAAGTGCCGGTGCGGAATTTCCAAATGCTTCATGTCTACTCAAATGTCATAAACATGTTATAAATATGTTATTACATGTACTGCAGAACAGTTGGGTCAGTTTATGTTTTCTCACATGAGTAGTGTTATTTGACACGATTTCATGAAGTGTCATGTCACACCAAGGAAATGCGCTCAAGTAAAAAATGTGAAACTTGAACCAAAAAGAGATTTTCTAGGCCAAGTATCATGTAATGTCACGATTTCCCCTAATACGAAGGGAACGTGATCCGAGGTTCTCGTGAACAATCCCGCGGAAATTGAAGGCGGGAAATGGGGTTGGCGATTGGCTGTAAACATCAGCACTCGCAAATCTGAGACACTGCGATTAGCACTGCGATACGGCACGGCTGACATATGTAGAGTACCTCGTATGTGTGTACGTGTATAGCCACTGCTCCAGATACATGGCAAATTTGTGGGGCAATTTGGCGGGAGAGAAGAAGAAAAAAAAGCGCGCCAAAGCCAGGAAGTGCACCCAGCCTGAACTCTGCCATTATTGGATATTGGTTTCATCGGATTAAAATAGTTTTTTTTTTCTGAGACTATTTCATGGTACGCGTAGATGAAGTTTGTTTAAATTATCTGGAAATAAAAAGAAAATATAGATACAGAGTTTCCTTAGTGGTGGGTTATAGTCGGCATGGATTTCTTCGTCAGGGGTTTAGTTACAAATAAATTGGTTGGTGAGCTTTGTACCTTAGCTCCAGATTTCTTTGTGATTCCAGAATCAATTGTCATTCTCGGCTTCCTGGATTCTAGTGCATGGTGACCAACCTTCAGGACATAATACCAGACAGTGGTTATGCCAAAATCATACGACATAAATATTCCAAAGAATACCAAAGAATAATTCTCAATACACCATTATGGTTATATAACCTTACCTAATGATATGGGCATGTATATTTCAGACACTTATACGGTGGAACTTAAATATATTGAAAGGTGAACAAAGAAAAAAATACTAGAGCAGGATTCAAACCAGCGACCTTCTCTACACCGTTCATGTCCCTTGTGGATATTTCATGATTGAACTGAAATATATTAGACTAGGTATTAAGTGGGTATTTGTATAAAGTTCCCATTTCATTAAGCAAGAAACAGTTTCGATCGTTTATCCTAGTCTACTCTCTAAATGCAAAAGAATGGAAAAAAAAAAAACACTCGTTTAAAATTGAGTTGTCCTTCATATTTCACTCTTTTGGAGTGGTTTTCACTCTGGGTCAGAGTGAAAAATCACTCACAATGATGCAAACTTCACTCTTAAAGAGTGGAAGACATCTCGAAAAAGAGCTGTCCCTCATTATGGCTCTTCAAAGAGTGGCTTTTCACTCTTTTGCATTTAGAGAGTACCAGCGAAAACGGCATGTGGTGATTACTGCTTGAAACTGGTTCCCGGCTTAATTTGGCTTCCCGAAGCGCCAGTCTCGGTACCGCGAGCAGAGCATGCAGGAAACGTGCTGCCGTAAGTTGCATTCCGCGACATTATGACAAAAAGTACAAATGTAAAAACTGCCAAAACGGAAATGAAGGAAGGTTCAAATTCCGTCAGGAAAACTGTAATACCTGCTCGTGTCATGTTAAAAGTCTAAACGTGACTTCCATATACTCTTTCTGTGTGTAGTTATTTTGTATCATAGCCCCAAGGTAAACGAGGGCAATATATAAATGATTGTTGATACAGGCCCAGGCTTTTATTAGTTAGGTCCTGCAGCTACGGGTCAAAGTTTCTACCGGTAGAGAATGACTATTTCCTCAGCCGATCGTTTATCTAATTTTCCCTCCAGGTCTCCGGTTCCTGCCATCAAACCTACTTTTCCCAATGCAAAAAGAACTTTTTCTGGAACACGTACAAAAAAACTTCCTTTAAAATGTATCAGCTTGAGAAATGCTTCGTGCGTGGGTTAGCTGGAATTGGGCCAGAATATCGCAGAGAACTTGACAGGGAATGGGCGGCTTGACACATAATGAAGATTTCTTTAACACTTTCAAATTACCGGTGAGATTGCCGCGAACGAATATCTCTCACTCTAGGCTGTACCTCTCCTGTCAACTGTTGTGGGTCGGGAAAGGCCTGGCTCTTTCATACATGCAGAGGCAGGCGTGATGAATACCGTCCACATTTCTGCCGGCCAAAAAAGACCAATTAGACTCAACGTGAGGTAAAATGATTACTTTCCAATTTGTCTCACAACACAAACACTTCTGCACACTGTTAGAGATGAACGAAGAAACGCCAGGGAAGATTCCACACTATGGCGCCAGCACCGTCGCCCCGAAAACCAATATCCACAAGTCTATAATCACCAGTAATGGACTTACACACCCTTGGAAAAAAAAAAGCAAAAAACCTTTCCAGCCAAATATGACTTTCTTTCCAGGGATTTCCGATTTTGTATAATTGAATCGCTCAATCTCACTTCCCTGAATTTGATTAGGTGACGGAGCTATGGTAGCTTGGCTGTGCCGTGAAAATGATTTACGAACTGCATGGGAACGGGCGCGCTGAAGCTTACGCGTTATACCGGCACCGACAAGTTGTTTTGAGGTTCAGCCGTGAAAATCTGGTCATGAACCCGTGCACTGCATGGGTACTCCGCCAATAATTTTAAAATCGTACCTTTTGCAAAGGAAAAACGTATGACGAATGCATGCTAAATTGATTTAGGTTCATGACTATAGTCTCCTGATGAAGACTATAGAGCAGGCTAGTCGAAACGTTGAGACCTTACGAGAAGTGTGAACAAAATAGAAGTGCAAACCAATCCACATAACGTTGGAACCAATACAAGTAATAAACTGCTGCAAACTGCTCATCAGCCATAAATGACCTGAAATATATCAGATGCTTGGAGTTAGGAGGGCCTGGCGCGTTTCGATCTATAGCAGGATCTTTCTCAAAGGCTTTTGAGAACGATCGTGCTATAGGATTCCAAACATCGGAACCAATTGTGTAATGTTTAGGCATCAATAAGTTCTTACATTAGCACTGCAAAAAGCTGAGGATGGCTTATTCATTTATTTATTTATTGTTTACCCTGGGTTTACCTGCTCAGTGAAACACACACTGTTTTTCAGAGGTTCCCAGCAATTACAGTATGACTTATGAAGGGTGGTGCTACACGTGACCGAGAAGCAGGCTTTCATTTGGCAGCCAGCCACATCAACCCATTATGACCACGAAGCACAGCTTAAGATCGAAAGTGTTTGGTTTTTGTGGAGGGAGGAAAACCGGAGAACCCGGAGAAAAACCCTCGAAGCATAGGAGAGAACCAAACGCACAACTCTACTCACATATGACCCAAGCCGGGATCGAACCCGTGCCACACTGGTGAGAGGCGAGTGTCTAACGCACTTTGCCACCTATGCCCCCCGAGGGGTTTAAACAGGTTTAAAAGTTAGAAAAGGATAACTTTTGTAAGGATGGTTTTAGTTTAAACATCTGTCCCCCATCGCACTGTACAACCCACGCATTTAGCTTCTATTTACTCCGGACAGGCGATAATGATTGGATTAAAAAACGGCAGCAGCTTGAACGGGTTATCATTCCACAATATCTTACGATGATCTAATGGAGCAGTAACTTTAAATCGGAGGAAAGATTTACATCTAGTGGCGCGTAAACTTCTTAAGAAGTTTTTTCATCGATAAGCAAGTTCCGACATCTGGCTTTAGAGAGTTGAAAGTGAGAAAGCTAATACTTGAAAGACTTTCCAAAGCACTCCGTGGATGTGTCTCTTAATGCCAGTGATCAATTTAGACACGATGTTGTCCCTTTTTTCGCCCACTGTCGACTTTCCAAATACAGCTCTCTTGTGGTGAGGCGTGCATGCGTTTGCAAAATATGTGGAAAAACGATCCTTATCGGCAAAACAACAAGGACACACAAACAACTTGGACAGGCTGCTCAGGAGAGGCAAGTCTGGACTTGGAGGGAAGGTTGCTGCAGTCGAAGCGCTCCTTGTGGCGCGTGGTGTTTTTAATGTTCTGTTTGCTCAGTCATTTAGTCCCCATCCACCTGGTCTTAACAAGTGTGGTGGCACATGCAACACCTGCTTGTTAATGTGGTTACGCCATCGTGCGGCGACGAATCAGAGTGACACCATAAAAGGGCGAGTCGGTTCCCTTGTGTCGTTCGCTGGAAGGGTGATGGCACCGAAGTTCTATCGGATGTTGTTTGTCTCTTTCTCTTTCAGCTACCGTGAGTAACACGATTATGAAGTTTAACACTGCCCAAAAAGCTCCCACATGTTCGCTTCAATGCTGGCTCCCCAATAATACAACTGCCCTCTTGACGTGATGCGAGAACCCGCTTTGTCGGAATAAACATCCAGATCCAGAGAGATCCAGTATCAGGATGGATTCCGGTCCACAATCGCCAGGACGTTTCCACTTCATGCACTTCAATGACCACAAGAAGCAGGTCCCATTGGGGGAAAGTTTGGTCGTAAAATGAAAGCAGAGTATTGTGGATTTTGTACTGATTGATATCGATTTTACATTTGTACAATTTTGTACAAGAAGGAGGTCGTGGGTTCGAATCCCACCTGAGCCACCACGTGCACTCACAAGCACTGAGTATACAGTGCTCATCCAAAGTCGGCGAAGGGCAAGCCTAATTTGCATACTATGCAATTGACATTACAGTTTATGTTCGGCATTGGTCGGTGTTTGAATGCAGTCTAAAGGGAGCAATCGAAGAAAGCAATGTCTTCCATTTGTTGTTTCTGTTGTGATTTTTGTCTTGTTTCGTTTGGTTTTGGATTCGTTTGATCGCCTTTGGATAACAGCAATAAACCAAGCCTGTATTTGTTACAGAGGGCGTCGATATATAGATACCTATATTTAGATAACTGAATTTAATCTTCTCACTGACGACAGAAAGAGGAGAGAGATTTTTGAAAAGAAAAGAAAAAATCGAGTGAGGTATGTTTAACCGTCGACTTCCGTAGAGTATACCGATATGGCAGTGTTGACACTAACCAAGAGCAAATAATGTCACACGTAGTGGGCGTATAGTGTATGGGAACTGTCCCACATGTCCCCTGTGTGATGCAAGGGCGATGTGAAGATGATGCTCGCTGCTGACTCGCTGCTTTTTCCTCCACTTCTTATCTTCTCGTCATTTTCTTCTATTCCAGTCTTCTTTTTTCTGTCCTCCTCGAAGGGCGTATAGCATTTCAGCAGAATCAGTTTTAGAATCAAAGAGATATTCCATGTGTCCCGTGTATACGAGATTGAATTACACACGGGAACGTGGAATGTCCATTTTGTGTGTGTGTTCAATCACGAACTCTTATTTGGAGATATTTACGTCATCCAAGTCCCCCATGTAGGGAACTGCACGTGTGTGTGAGTGTGTGTGACAAACTCCCCTCCCAACATGTAGCCAGGTATAACATATCAAGACCTATAGCAATTTTGTTTTTTTCAAAGGGAGGGGGGGGGGGGGGGGGTCGGGTAGCGTTTTGTCCTGGTACGATATTTGTCCCGCATTTTGGTGCTGCATTGCCAACAAAAGGTCTCAGATTTTTTTTCACCCTTTTGTGTTGGAAAGATGATATATAAGACGACGAAGCATATAAGAGTCGGTCAATCGATGGGTCGCCATGAGAGTACTTTGAAGGCAAGGTAAGGCAAGGGGGTGGGGGAGATTGTGGGTTGACAAACAGCTAGACTCCCTGCTGCCGATATCCGTTTCGAAAACATGTTGACGAAGAAGACGTATAGGGACGGAGGGGATTTGTGTAATGTGTATGGGCCGAGGAACGTCACATGGGCTTTGTCAAAGGTCTCCTGAATCAACATTTGGCCGAACTTCGTATTTTGTTGTGGGTTTGTCTTCTTTCAGAAAGTACAGGCTAAGAGTAAATCGATCGTACCGCGAAGTTACAGGTAACCCACCGCAAGAACGGTACAGTTGATCCCACTCGATAAATCTATGAAATGACGTCTGTGACATTATGTCAACATCTCAATAATGCCGAACGACAGTATAGGGAGCAATATTGGATACATCCATGTCACATACATGTTACATTAACTTAAACTTTTACAGTAAAACAAACCCAAGGATCAAAATGAAACCAGAGATTCTATGTACAATAAGGTATGATGATGATGATGATGATGGCTGGTTCCTCGCATGCGAGGCTCAGGGGAAAAGTAGAGAAGATGGGGAGTTCCTACGAGCCCTCTGATGGCTGAAGAAGCCAATCGTGGACAGGTGAAGGAGGGAACTGCAGCTGTCTGATCTTGTGCTCCCTCTTTTCGCCTCATTCGCTTCTCTTTGGCTGTGTTGCTTCTCTGATGTTCGAACTTCCTACTGGCTCTTCTGATGGTATTGCGCCACTTGTCTTGATTGAGGGCTTTCTGTTGCCAGGTCTGATGCTGGATCTCAGCCAGTGAAAGCTGTTTCTTAAAGCTGGTCTTTGATGCGTTTCCTGGGAGCAACGCGGTCACGTTTGCCTTGTTTCAGCTCAAGGAAGAAGGTATAGGTAATTAATAATCAACCAGCCAAAACATCAGGTTTCTTTGTTTGTTTTGGCAACCGCTACAAAACTGGATTCATTGTCATCATTCACACGTGGCAATATGCTACCAAATATGCAAGCACTCGTTCCACGCCTTTAAAATGAGAAGAGTATTACAAAAAAATATGTGGCCACTTTGGAAAGACTTGACATTAAATCTCGAAGCTGTCAGAATCAACAGAGTAGCAGGTGTTCCGAGGCGTGCACCGCTTTGACAAACCAGGGAGGAACTGTATACTCCTGACGAGTTGGGAACTTGTCAAACGACAGTTCGGGTAAAAATAGAGTCTAGCACGGTCAGGTGGGGCCTTCGTTTCCCCCTCTCTAGATATTTTTCCCAGGGGAGCGGAATTGTAAATTCCCCCTGGGATGAGACGCGTCCGGCATTTCAAATGATCTTCTGACAGGTTGACACCGGACAGTAATGACCGAACACACCGCGCCGACACCACGATCAAGGGTCTAATACATGCTTGCCGCTAGGCGCGATCTGGGAATAGCACCCAAAGTAAACGAGAGAAACTATAGGTGGGAAGGAGTAATTGGTCGTTAGTGTTTCATGCTCATCAGAAAAATCACGGTGATAGGTAACACCCATTTGCTTCAACTCATACATTTATTAATAATGTTCATCCACATATAGGTAAGGGTGTTTGCATAATGGATAGTAATAGGTTACTGTTGAGATATAACTGCTTCCAATCCCATTTCCGTCGATTCCATTCGAAGGGGGAAATCTAGCCAGTGTACCGGCCACCGACGCGATAGACGGGGGAGGGAGAGGACGGGAATACGGTCTGTGATAAACGCTCCGGCGTCAAATCAGATTAAAGAATCCAAGAGGTTCAGTCAGGTTTCAAAGAGAGAGAGAGAGAGAGAGATCTATAATAAATATACCCTGATGCTTGAATTGCCCATGCATGAACTATGCGCCGTTACGCGAATCAGGTGGCAGGCTGGGGCTTGATCCTCAACTCCCTCAAGGGATTTTAATTCATTAATATCACAGGGGCCTAGCAATGACGTGAAGTGATGGGAACCCCTAGTCCCCGGGGATGCCTGACCGTGGAAAGTCCCATGCACTATACAAGAAAAGGAGAGGGGACTTATATCGGGTGTCCGTCCACTTGGATGAGACGCCAGTGTCGTGGGGCAATAGCAGCATAATATGCCCGTAAGGCTTGTCATTTGGCACGCCTTTCCTACAGACAATTACGCCAGGGACAACAGAACGACCATGCTTGAATATCTTTTTAATGTCTGCATGAACGTGTATGGGTTAGTAGTGTATACGCATCCTCGTCACCAGCTAGCCAGCATGTAAAGTACAACTTGACTCGAAATTATGTTGATAATTCATAGCCTATATGCCCACCTGGGGCCAATCTCACAGAGCTGCTTAGCACCAAAAAAATCGCTAAGCATGACATTTCTGCCTTAATAAAAACAGGATTAACAACCAAATGTCCATGTGCTGTGTATTACTTGCAATTGTTCTTTGGCTGTTGTTCGCTGAACATGAATATCAAATCGAATTTTCAATGGTAGTTTGTTTTTTTGTGCAAGCCATTTTTGTGCTAAGCATTTTTTTTTTGCGCTAAGCATCTACATGAAAATGGCCCCAGATGTGAAGACACGTATAGACAATTCCATTCACGTTTTACGAAATGACCGAATCTTGCCACCAAGAACTCTTTCCAGACCTTTCTTTTATTTACAAACATTGTCTCGTGGTTGGCATTTGCGGCCAAATGTTGCAAAACATTTCGTCTTCTCAAAAGACGACTTGACCAAATGCAAAGTCTTTGCAAACTTTTCATAGCTGTACAAAATAAATACCATGATTGCTTGTGTTGTTTCCATTACATTCAGTAATATCTTTCAATATTTATGAAATGTTGTGTTCAAATTGTGGTTATTAGTTTTGGCTTTGATGGCTCTCCATAGTTTCCGCCATCTTGGTTGGCAAAAACGCGGGCTTAGACGTTGCAAAAGAAAACTCTATGGGACTTCCGAAACTAGGCTTGAAAGGCTAGGCTTGGTACTTATTTCGCTACCGCCATTTGAAGCCAACAAACCTTAATGAAGGGATTGGACCACATGACGAAGCCGAAGAAAGGCTCCAGCTTCACCATGTATATCAAGCCCTTCATTTCATTTAGGACACAAAATGGCAGTAGAAAAATAAATGCCAAGCCTAGCCTCAAGCCTATTTCGTAAAGGCCCTATGATTATTCTGTGTCGTCATACTATGAGCCAATCAGGACCGATGCCAAGTTTGGGCATGACGTCATTGACAGAAGCATGCGCAGAAGCAATATGCGTAACGACCACAGTGCATCAAACCCTCTCTTGCAATTTAAAAACTAAGTTGACGTTTTGACCTTTTTATCCCACAATGAAATACGATTCCAATGAACCATGCATTCGGTTCGGCTGTAAATAATGCGATGAAATTTATCTTATTATTCCTCTTGAAGTTATCTATCCTGATCTAATACTTGAAAAGGATTCCATTTAATAATATTGCCATTTTCTTCCTGTTTGAACTCAAGGTCAGCTTTCAACCACGCGCAGCCAATTACACAAACTAAACAAAGACTTCACCTATATAATATGAACGCGGAGCTGTTTCTTCCATTGTAAGGCAAAACGAAGCAGCGACTGAAAGTGTCATGGAAAGTGCCATGACATATACGGCAACAAAGCAAGCATTATTTATTGAATTTGCTTCTTACACTGTTCATTTATTTTTCACGTGTGGACGGGGAGTGAATTCCCTGTCTCGATTGCACTCCGTGACCCCTGAAGTTCGTTCAGCGTAGCAATTATATACACACGCTTGCAGTGTATCTCTGTGCTTTGTATTCATCCGCGAGACACGAAGTTAAACATTGATTTCCTTCTTCTGGAAACTACAGGGGAAAGCACTTCCCGTGTGCAGAGTGCATGTAGTTTCGCACACCATTCCGTCAGAATAGCTGGCATCCGCGCCACACGAATGTGTTTCAGAAATTTTAAATTACAGATGTGGTACTATAAAAACCAAAGCCAGTTGCGTTATAAGATTGGTTTGCCAATTCTAAATTCGTATGCCTTTCTGGGTTTCCTTCGACCCTAACAAAAAACCCTGAGGTTCCACTGGTTTTACTGAGGGTCGCAGGTGGGAATAAACCCAACATGGTCATATATTCATGAAAGAATAAACATGAATGTATTCATACATTGACACGACGAATTAGTTCAAGGTAAAACCGTGCAGTCATGCTTGTCACGGCATGTAATTGCCCCATTGGCTTAATTTCGAAGATAAAATGTCTTCGGCACTACGCATGCGCACGCAAAGGACAGTGGGTAATCTCGTGGCAAATGTATATCGATCAGCGCCAGCCCTAGCAATAATTTTTCCCAGAAGGCTTCTTACATACTACATACTACATACATGATCCTATTTCACGCCCCTGCTTAGCACAAAATGTGCTAACCATGAAATTTTTGTCTTAATAAAAAAAACCCAGGATAAACAATAAAATTCCCATAATATGTTGTGTATCACTTGCGATTTTTTTTTGGCTGTTGTTCGCTGACCATGAATATCAAATGGAATGTTTAATGCTGGTTTGTTTAATCGGGCAAGCCATTTTGTGCTAAGCAATTATTTTGGTGCTTAACAGCTCCATAAAATTGGCCCCACAGATATCAAAGTTGCCTATGACTTGCTTTGATTGTTTTTCCTCGGTTGTCATGCCACTTGCTATTCTTTACCCCAAGACCTGACAACGTATTCCATCGTGATCAATGCAACACACATCACACCTTCGTGTATCCCGCGCTATCAGTGCGTATTTGTACAGTACCCAAGTGCCTCGTGGGGTTTTACTTATGTTTCAAACAAACTCAATGTCCGTTTGTCGTACCAAAGATTTAAGAAGAAAAAGGACCTCAGGAACGAATCTGTGTTATGCCCAATGCATGGCAGAGTTAAGTGTTGTGGAAGGCCTGGGGTTCCCGATGGTATAGCCGGTAACGATTGACTTCGCACGTTCGCGACGAACGGTATTTTAATATCGGACAAAGTCGTCTCTTTGAATCCAAAGCACGTTCGGGCAAACCAGCACCACAGTTACTATCATCTCATGGATCCATTTTAAATTTTTGAGTCTAATTGCTGCATTATTGGGTGCACCAGATTTTTTTGTAGAGGGCGGGATAACTTTTTCAAGGCTATATCAGAGGAGATCCGTATATTTTTGATGTATGGCTACTCAAATGATAGAGCAATGTTATGAAATGTGTGTTTTTGTTAAAGGTTATTTCATACTTTGGTTTTTATCAAAGAAATGCAGATTCATGGGCAAAGATATCAAGAATAATACAGTAACAGTCATCTGTTAAATTCCCAGTCCCATACAGTGCCCACTTTTTGAGGAAGCAGTGAAAAAAGCCCATGGTATTTTAAAAATCATATCACCGTTATATTTGTTCTTCCGAAGATCAAAATTGTTTTATGGTCATTGGTTTTACTGTTGTATGGATAAGTGCAGCATTTTAGGCAAAACAAATTAACGGTATGCTTCTACCATCACGATCTTTATACAATGTAAGTTATAGGTAAATCTTAGTGGAGATTTCTGTTTCGGTATGCATTCCAAAGTACCTTTAAAGACACGCGTTTACATCGATCAGAAAAAGCGGGAAACATGAAACATTCCCAAGGCTTAGGGTAAATGTGGAAGTTGTATCACACCGCACATCCCACTTCGATCAATTATGTACATGTATACATGCTATAGCCATGTACATACTGTGTCATATGCTACCGCTTTGTGCATTGCACATACCATTTTTTTTAGAGAGAGTAATCTTCACATACTGGCTACAAAGTGTAGTACGTTCTTAATGGGTGCATTCGTTTAGCTCCCTCGGGTCGACACCAGTCAACCTCGTCCCCATTCTCTCGCTTGTTTTATGCAGTATAGCACGACCATTCCCAGTAAGGGCTGACCCTTGTTAGCTAAACGAATGCACCCAATATACATCATTGCAGTGTGAAGTGGCGTAAAGGTTACTACGTCAAGTCCATCTCCGGCATCTCCAAACTCATTAGAACGATCCAGCTAAGTGTTTTTCTTATCAAATTGACCGCTGACCGTGCAAGTTTACGTACACACACACATATATGTTTGCAAAGGAGGGCATTAAAAGCTTTTTGTCTGTCCCATTGCTTCTCAATGTCTAGCATTCTTTAGGTCTGCAAAGCGAGATGTTTTTAACCGGTACCAAAAACGCCGGGCGTTCTCTAGAAAAACATCGATTTCTTAAATGAAGCGTTTTGTTCAGATTGTATTTTTCTTTTTAAGTGCAATATTTTTAGTGTCAAGTTTGACACTTGTCTTTTAATTGAAATTGTTAAGTAAACGTCGGTTGCGGCAAAAAGAAAAATTGAAATTGTTTTTTTTTCCTCTTTTGAATTGACAGTTTTTGTTTTCTTTTTCAATTTTCCTTCAGATGGATCTCGTGCGACAAACGTTACGACGGGTTTTATGCACTCACGGAAGATCGGATGTGGATGCCTTGATGTGAGTTGTTGACCTTGCGTTCTTTGTACAAGACAAACAATCCCCCTAGTTGTTTCCACCAGAAAATGAGAAAGGGTTGATGGGGAGTTGAAACTACGCGGAAAGGTCGTCCACCAACGACGCCAAAAGAGCCTTTTTCTAATGTACTGCACACACACTATGGAGAATCGAAGTTGCCGTGATGAAAGACACAACCGTAGCTTTATCGGTTCAGATTCTTACACATGAACATATTTCAGTCACACACAATGAGCAGTGTACAAATTCTGGTCTTTTTAGACCTTTCCTTAGTTAACAAACAACTGCTGGTGGTTGGCATGTGCGGCCAAATGTTGCAAATCATTTACGTCTTCTCGACAGACGGCGTGACAAACTTCGACATTTTTGCAAACTTTCCATAGATGTACAAAATACATACCATCATTGCTTCTGTTGTTTCCATTACATTCAGCAATATCGTTCAATGTTTATGAAACGTTGAGTACAAGTTGTGTACAGATTGTGGTTATTTCTTTATGCCTGGCTTTGATGGCTCACCATAGTTTCTGCCATTTTGGCTGGCCTAAACCCCGAGCTGTGACTTTGCAAAAGAAAGGTCTATAATTATAGTCCAGTTGTCTGACTAGGCTCAATGTTCAATTGTTTTCAGGACGGAGCAATGAGTTACAGTTTGCTTGATATACTTTATGTATTCCGCACGGGGGTTAGTTTCAACAGGTACATGCCCTAGGTGCTCCTGGTTGTTTTTATACACTACCGATTAGGTTGTAAAGCGGCAAACTCGAGACCAAATGAAAAGTTTATGACTACTTAGATACGGTTAAGATGCTTACTGTATTGCACAGTGATCGACATAACTACATGAGAATTATTATTAAGTAAAACTTGAAACTATGCATGGTGGAAGTACTTAAAGAAGGTAGGTTCGCGGTGACACCATGTAATCTCTTCTGTGAGAGTGTTTTGTTCTTAGAAGAACCGTTGGTATTATCTTGACGTTCCGAACAGTATGCTCTGTTCGTCATTCGTCACTCTCCCTACATTCTTTTAGGAATATTATTACGTCGCAAAAATTCATTTTCTTTATTTCGTTGGTATTCGTTGACAGAAAATCGTTAGGTTTACACGACTTCACGGTGGGTGAGGATCAACCAGAGTATGAACCCTTCGATGAGGCGTTTATATGCCGGATAACGCATAGAGCAGCTTCTATGTTAGGTAAGTCCAACAAACTTTCCACCGCCTCCCTCCTTCCCAAAGGGAAAATATCCATAGGACTACATGGTAGATGATTGCTTAACAATAACATTATACAATACCAACTTCAAATGGAAGTGATAAAATATTCCCAGAAATGCTTGACCATCTCATTTGGAAAATGGTAAAAAATTGGGAACAAATTTACAGGATCTAGCCCTTTGTGTAGAGGTATGCTGACCAGTGCGGGGTTTTAGCCCTAATATTTTTTTAAGTGGTAGAACAATGCACAAACATAGATGAAACCTGAGTTACACCTATAATTGAAGTCTTGCAAGTACGTTTTGGCCGAAACGTTTGTTCTTTTTATGAGAAAATATACTATAATTTAGCATTTAAAAAGCAGACCAAGTTTGAAACGAGATGAACTTTTCCTTCAACCCTTTCGTGAGAAAAGATGATGTGAGTGATGAGGAGATGATAACTCCTGCACATAACGAAATATTTTTAACTAGGCTTGGTCGTTGATAGTTTACAGGACGACCAAGAAAAATGGCGGGAAATAAAACTCAGTTCAAGATGTGGTGCGACCGTCTTCTAATAGCTACCGTCCCTACGGCGTTGTATAGTTATACACAATTCTCATCTAAGTATACCACAAAAAGTACGAGTATCACACCGACATTGCGGTTTGGATTCCCAAACGCGTGATGAACTCCCAACTGCTTCCTGACGCTTTCCCTTAAAAGAATAATAAATGTGCACTCTTCGTATACGTATACATAAATCATATTCAGTTTCCGCACGGAGTTTACAGCGCGCCGCAAGCACCAGAGGGGTGCTGGTGTCCCGGTGGGATCAGGCGCCTCACGGTACGGTGCGGGGAGAGAGAGAGAGTACCGATCCGCAGGCTCCAGGAACGCCCGGAATGTCACAGGAAACTACCATACTGGTAGACTTCAACTTCAACACGCAGTCACGCCCCTGCCGGGTCGGCACGCGCGGAGAAGGTTCTCATTAATATCATGGTTATATTATCATTGGGGAAATAAGAAAATGGTTTTTGTGGTGTATTGGGCATTTGTGCTCTGGCGAATTTGAGCGAATCATGGGGAAGATATGACATTGTTAAACGTAATGAAATGCATATCAATGGTATAAAATGTCCCTTTAAATCATTTAGTAATTTTTTACCAAAAGGTCATTGCAATGAAGCATAGTTGGTTTGTGGGTTAGTTCAATAGTTTCTTGTTTATCATATCGAGCCTTAAAGATGTGTTCAACAATTGCATGTGAAAAGCCGTAACAAAATACTTTTATTCAAGGACTTATTTATGGGTTTTACTGCTTTGACTGAATTACTGTCTAACTGGCTGTGTGGGATTCGCTGAAAGACCATATATTTCCTGAGCTTTCTCCCCATGTAGTTGTATATCAGGTGCCAGTTTCATAGAGCTGCTTAAGCACAAAATTTGCTTAAGCATGAAAAGTCATCCTTGATCAAACATGATTGCCAACAAAATTTTCATGTGAAGTTTACTGCTTTTGACTTGTATTCGGTCATTGTTTGCGGAGCATGACATCCACAAGGAATTTTTGGCTTGCTCACTGATTTTGTTTACCAAAAGTTTTGGTGCTTAAGCAAATTTTGGTGCTTAGGCAGGTCTAGAAATTGGCTCATGGATAGGAGTTGTGACGTCGCACAGATAAACCAAAGCATTAAGACACAATGTGATGTTCCATGCTGTCCCTTCAACATCGCTTGATTTTCACCCATATTCAACCTACTGAGATGACAAGCTATAGGCTTGCTGCGTGTGTTTTATATATGGGTTACAGTACGGCGACATCTGTCCTGGTAGAATTATACCCAAAACAAATTTACAAGTACTTTCACTCTTCCACGACCCGTAGGGTAAGGGCATTAATATATATATATATATATATATATATATATATATACGGCACATGAGATGGAACATTGTAGGGGGAAAAGAGCCGCTAGGGGGACGGACGATCTGCAATCCGATACTAAATCGTTAAATACGTGATGAGGGACGTACAGTCCATGGATCGCATTATTGGATAAACTATCTCCATCACTAAGCCTGCCCGACTTGTCTTTAGCACACACTCTAAAGAGAGGGGGGTACAAGACGGGGGGGGGGGAGGGTGGGGAAAGCACACACACTTGCTGCAGATATAGATCGTTGTCAAAATCCGATGACGTCACAGTACGGGCATTTCTTTGCAAAAGCTTGTGTATTTGCATTTGGCATCATATACCTACGTCCTTCAAGAATAGAATGCTGAATTTCTATTTTCGTATCAAGTTGGATTATTATGAAACCAAAAAAGGCGCGCAGACTGAATGCATGATGTATGGTATCCGTATCGATTTAATCAAATAGGATTGGTGATGGATAGCTGAATTTTTCTGAAGGGTAAAAGTGGTCTGCCTCTGCCTTTGGCATTAAAGTTTTTCATGAATATATCAGTCTTTAAACAAATATATACATGTATATATACATCCATCTCGTCAACAATGTCAAACAGAAAAGTCGGGCAAGGTACGGCCACTTTGTCCACCATTAGTATTTTATTTGAGCAGTGTTGCATTATTCAAGGTACACAGTACACGATTGGTAACAAACCCAAACAGAAATGTTCATAGATTTACGTATCACTTTCAGGGTATGAAGATGGTGCTGGAAGAAACTTACCGTTAAAATATTTCTGCCTGAAATGGTGTATTCATCAAGAAAGTAGTAAAACAACGACCGAAAACAGTTTTGATCTCGGGGTAAAATCAAAACCATTCTGTATGTTTTATTAGAAATATCGGGTCGGGATTTCGCTATTTTCTCGTGATTCAGATGTTCGAGTGACCTCAAATTTTCACAGGAGTGTTTTTTTATTAACATGTGTGATCCGACAAAGTGACAGAGCGCTGTTCCGACTTAAGCAATCATGTATTATACTTTTAAAGTAACTCGGTCCGTGGGGAAGGAATATCTCAACATTTGGCGTGATGCGGTTCCAGTCCTCGTGATTGCCGGTACAGCAGTACGCACGCATCGGCTACACGACGCGCATACCAACAAGGATACACGTAACAACCAAACACACACAAAAATGGCGCGAACGGTGAACATGGCGGGAAAACCGAACGTGACTTTTCCGTCGTGCTTCCAAAAGCGCCCCTAGGCGATCGTGCATGACCGTGCATATGCAGAACCATGCACCTGACGGCGCGTAACTCAATCATGTAGGCGCATATAGGTGTATAGCAGAATGAAGATATACAAATTGGCACATGGATACAATGTACCGCGGTAGTGTTATCATCGCATTTTAACCCCCCAAGCGGTGTACTTCGCCAAGAGTTATTACTCTCACCTTGCAGTGTGTGATGGGTTTTATTGGTAATCGATTGACCATCCTTCAATCGACAAGTCGACTTACACATCAATCAATGGAGCAGTTTATTATCTTCATCTGAACTCACCTTTGATTCTTGAAACCTTCGGACGGGAATTCGCATATGTAGGTCGCAGGTTCGTGTAACATCAGTTTGGTATAGCGAAGGAACCTCATAATAATACATCATATATACCAATAATGCTCGAGCAGCGATCACCTGTGGAGGATAAGAACAAAAAATAAAACACCACATTATCATTACATGTATGTGACAAATCTAACATTCTCGTTCAATTAATATACACCCACCCGACGGCACGACATACCATCCTCAATTACTGCGGTGTCCCCATCCGCCTTTTGTGTGGCAACAAATGAATTTACGCACCGCCGCACTCTGTACTGCAATGTGTACGTCCCCTGATACACCGCAGGGCCAATACACGGGTTTACACCTTGGCGGCCATCATAGATTTTGATCGCAACTTCAAAACGAGGCACTTCCACGCATGCGCATTTTTCGAAGTGTAAACCCGTCCATTGTCGAAGACAATACACGGGTTTACACTTCGGCGGTTTTGATCGCGACTTCAAAACGGAGCACTATCACGCACGCGCACTTTTCGAAGTGTAAACACGTGTATTACAGGAATCCCAAGTCGGATTCGTGTATACCCGGAAAAGTTTCATTAAGCACAAGTTTCCTGTCTTGGTATCAATATTGAGGGCGCAATTTGTGTAATAATTAACGAGCCGACGATACGGAACAATGTAATCGATTGCCAACAACAATAACTGCCCCATTTTCTCTTCTTTTGGTCCAATTTTACTATGACGTGTGCAAGTGTATCACCAGACGAGTGTACAAACATAATAATGTTTGATTGATCTCCTGTAGCATGGTAGAAAATGATTCCTGCCGCTTCATGTCGCTTGTTACGGGTTGACAAACCTATTCATAAACTCTCAGCAATCGTACTTATAGTAACGATCTGTTAATTATCAATGTATCAAGTTTTGTTAACTTGGATTAAAGGGCATGTACAACATTGGTAACAAACCAAAACAGAAATGTTCACAGATTTACATACAACTTATACAAAAGGTTATGGTAGAAACATATTGTGAAAATTGATCTGCCTAAAATGCAGATATCCAGAAAAGAGTAAAACCAAGCACCGACACATTCTCAGCAATCGTACTTATAGTTACGATCTGTTAATTATCAATGTATCAAGTTTTGTTAACTTGGATTAAAGGGCATGTACAACATTGGTAACAAACCAAAACAGAAATGTTCACATATTATTGTATAATTTATGCAAAAAGGTAATGGTAGAAACATATTCTGAAAATTGTTCTGCCTAAAATGCAGATAGCCAGAAAAGAGAAAAATCGAACAACGACACATTTTGGATCTTGGCAAGATCAAAAACGAGACAGCTATTGCAATTTGGCACAATTTGACACAATTTGGCATACCAATTGCAACGATTTTCTACTGTTTCCAATGATCAATTGAGCTGAAAATTTCACAGGTTTGTTTTTATTCTACGACAAATGAAGTTATGAGCAGCCTGTAGCTGCCCTGTCACATTAACCAATGTTGCACATTCGCTTTTAGTCAGCCGATATTTAGCTGACCTGTCAATCGAATATCACGAATTGTCGCAGAATCCAACAAAAAGAAAGAAAGATGACAACTCGAGTTCCACATTGGAAAGGCTTTTTGGTTATAACGCACTTTAGTGGTTGAAATGTATCCACTTTTTAAAGGTCTGTCTCCAACCTTTTTTTTTTTGGTTGTGGTTCTCAAGTTCGTCTGGTATACACATAATGGCGACGGACAATGACCCATGTCGAGAGTTTTCAGCTGACCATGAAGCGTGATTCGTTGCACAACTTCATAAGCTAGGTATGAATAATTTGGCGGGCTTATTTTTTTATCAAATTTTGCAGTTTGACTCACACATGGTGGCGATATTAATATCCCCTAAATGATAATCCGTACGGTGTACACTGCTATGAAGAAAAAAGAAAGACAAATTAAGTTAATTTGCCATGGGTGTAGATTCGCTTCTGTTAGCTGCATTAAAATGTGTAATGATTAAGTTGGTGAATACCAGTCATGTGGAATAGGAATCGCGTGTAATATTCCACGCTGGGATTAGCGTGTGTTACACGAATCGCGAGTGACAGTTTTTTGAGTGATTGTTAATCACGATGCGATTTTGTTGATGGATAAACCAGACTTTTGTATCGGCAAAAAGTTGCATCATGGCAATTAGAGATAACGAATTCAGTACTTTACTGGCTGGTAAAAGCAGCAACTCCTTGCGTGCCATCCTTGGTAGCATCTCTCGAGGTTGTCTGATGGATCTTCCCTAACACATTACGTGGTAGACAAGGTCTATTATCCAAGGGCATTATGGGGCTAAGTCACGTCATCTACCTGTATATGAATTTGCTAGATACATTACTTGGACTGAGAACTCTTTACCAGAATTTGAATGTTTATCTGACGGCTTAGATTGGAATTTTCTGGAATTGGAATTGAGCTGCTGTTTTCATATTTCAATGAGCTGCTTAGTCTGAGTATCACCCATTCTACTCCGTGTCACTACGTACGAACGTCTGATACATGATTGCATGCAAATTGTATGCAACGCGACACATTAGCCAATCACATCTGTTTTGAGAACATTTCCGTAAGGATCGTGACGGAGGATGTTGATTGGTCAATTTCGCGCGTTCGCGCGGCAGCAGCTATCTACGTGAAAGAAGCGCTTACCAAACGGTATGATAGTAGCTGCACCCTGATTGGTCAAAACTTAGAGCGGTTAGTGCTTGGTTGGTTTGCATAATTAATAAGGAAATCTGCACGCATGTACTAGTACGGCAAGTGTGTCTATCACATATGCTATGAGCTGCTTTAATAGCATGACGTATTAATAATAACCAGCATTTGAAACGATCTTTTTAGTAAACTTAATCACAGCACTTACAATTACTATCATCCCTGGTCATCGGGCCACATTCCTGAAACAATCTCTGCTCCCTGGGAGAGTATACAGCCCCCAGCTGCCTGTAAAGCGCACAAGGGCTAATCAAGCCCACAAAGCCATCTCTACCCTCACAGGTACCCATTTACTCCTGGGTGAAGAGGAGCAATAATGTGATAAAGCGTCTTGCCCAAGAACGCAAGCACCACTGCCCATGGCATTCAAAACCACAATTTGTAGATGGACCACAAGATCTTGAATATGACACACCAGACCACTAGGCCATAGCACCCCACGTATTGCATGGAAATCGCCAATAACCTAGGAATCAGTAACAAGCAGTGTACATATATCTCATAGATACAACCTGGTATAGCAACGAGTTACTTAAGGTCATTTTGTGCTTAGCACCAGATTAGCATTTAAATCAACCCCGAGCTTCGGGGAAAAACATGCTGTCGAGCTATGATCACAGAAAGGTAACAATGTACCTTTGCTCCCATTAATATTTTACCACTATACTTAAATGCAACACACCATCATGCACATAACCATCCAGAATCATTGCCATTCCCGAAGGAAATGAACTAAATCCAAAACGGATCTTGGGTGATAGGTATTCTCTTATTGCGATTCAGAATCATCTTCCTACTTAACTCAAATCGCATCTAAGTATGACGTAAATCGCTGCTGTGAAATCTATCCGATTTGTATAAATCTACACAGATGACATGTATTTGTATAATCGTACATTCACATTAACGTCGGTACATTGGTTTGTATCAAATTCACGTTGAGTGCTCAGTATAGGTTGGGAGTGCCTAAGCCTTTTTCTTGTTGAAAACTGCTCTTAAAGGTAGTATCATACTTTGGTTTTTGTCAAAGAAGTACAGAATCATGGGCAAAAATATCAAGGAAGATACAGTCACAGTCATATGTGAAAATTTCAGTCCGATACGGTGCACACTTTTTGAGAAAACAGTGAAAAACGGCCACAGTATTTCTTAGGTCTTTTCTCTTTTATTTTTGATCTTTTAAAAGAACAAAAAGATTTTCGGTCGTTGTTTTACTAATATCTGGATAAATACACCACTTTAGGCGGAACAATTTTAACGGTAGGTTTCTACTAGCATCATCTTTATACCCTGAAAGTTATACGTAAATCTGTGAACATTTATGTTTTGGTCTCTTACCAAAGTATGATACTACCTTTAATAAGGTATAACAAAATTAAGATCAAGTGTAAAAATCAGAAGATGCTACGTGATGCTGGAAATGTGAACTAGCATTCGTCTTATGTGAAACAGGCCAAAAAGCATTGAGGGAAAGAATCACATCCACGAGGAATCCAATGTCATCAGAATAATAGTAATAATAATAGTCAATTTATAATGCGCACAGTTTCTGGAGAAATACTATTCAAAAACGCAGGTCTGGGAAGGTTAAAGACGGAAAGCAAGATTGAAAAGATGTGTCTTGACATGAAGTTTGAAGCGTGAGAATGTTCATCCCTCAACTCGTCTGGCAAAGAATGCCAGAGACGCGGTGCAAAGCTGGAGAAAGCCCTGTCATGTCTCACTAAGGTGAACAACCACCTTACCGGATAGACAGAACTAAACAAGGGGTCTGTTTAGAAGATGCTGGTGGCGATGCCAAGCTTCACCAAGGTCAGCAACGAGCTAACAGAGTGGACATTGAAACAAGCATGAGAGCGACCAATCTCATGATAGTCAGGGAGCCAACATGTTTTAATCATTAATTTCGAGTGCAAAAGGTGTAGGATATGTAGAATGGTATGTGTAGGATTGGAGGATATGGACGGTTGCTTAACACAGATGGCAGGGGATAATCATCATTAGGACCCCATCCCAAATGTGCTTTTGTGCTAAACTTAATGATTGTTTTCAATTCTGGAACAAGTTTTCCAGTGTCCTACCCCCAGGTGTGTGACATTTCTTTCACCAACCGGAAAGTATGCCGCCATTTAATGAAAAAAACTCTTGATTGGAGTGTCGTTTCGAGGATTTGTAAATATTTTGTGTGACTGATTAAACTTTTAGAGCAAATACCTGTAGAAGTGTCTCTTTGTGACTGTCGGTTCAGCAGATGGGGGTAATCCTCATTTGGAATACCCCACCTACCCCTTGATACTGTGGTGTGGTATTCAACAAAAACAGTTCCTGTTGAGTTTGTGTTAAACTTGATTGTTTTCGGTTCAAAGGTTTTCCTGTGCCCAACCCTCATTTGGAGGTGCGTGCCATTTGGCTCCCCCAACCGGAAGGTACATCAGACATTTAATGAAAAATGCTCATGATTGTTTAGTGGTTTCGAGGATTTGTAAATATTTTGTGTGGATTATGAGTGGCGAATAAACTATGAATTGTATGGGATATTTTTTTGTGAGGCTTATTACACGTTTATAGAGCGGCAAAAATATTTGTTTTTGACTGTCTGTCGGCATATGGAGTTATCGTCATTACAGTGCACAGAACTACAAATAACTTAAAATACAAGACTTATTTGACAGAGCTTTTCAAAACCTTTAAGAGTGCATTCCGGTTTTTCTATTGCACTCTGAGCAAAACAATACATAATAAACATAACGGAGATGACTTCGTCACATGTCACTCAAACCATTTCGTTTGAGGTCATAATAGGGTATCCTCTGATGATTTGTTTCCTACAGGCTACATGTTGACTTTCCTCTTCCCCTTATACACACATTAATGAGACAGGCACATGGGCAGTAGCGGGCAGTGAGTGGGGATACCAGATGAAGAAAGCTAACCCATATCCTCCGAACTGACAATCATAAATTGACATCTCTGGTGCTTTAAAGGTGCAATTATCCATACAGATACTGAATATTTACAAACCCACAAAACAACCCAAGAATCATGAGCATCAGTCGTGAAATCGCAAACACACCTTTCCACTTGTTGGGAAAGGGGGGGGGGGGGGTAAAAGGGGGACACAACCCCAAATGAGGGTGTGGCACTGAAATAAATCGTACCCAGGCAACAATATCTGATTGATTGGACCCTTAGAATCCAGAACTGGTAAAGAAATCAAGTTGAGCACAAATCTAACGGGAACTGTTTTCGTAACATACCATATCGCAGTATCAAGAGGGACAAATGACAATAACCCCCATCTGCTAAACAGACAGTCATAACGAGACACTTCTGGGAACTTTAAAAGTGAAATCGTCCATACAGAATATTTACAAAACAACTCTACAAATATAAAAATCGGTCGTTATGTGGCCGACACACTATTTGAGGGCGGTGCCAAATAGGACACACCCCAAATAAGAAGGGACCACTTAAATATCGCACCAATCGCCAAAGTTAAGAAATTCCCTTTTTTTATTGTCTAAGTCGGTCCTACGTATAATAATAATAACTGGTATTTACAAACCGCGTTTTCAAGGAGATCAAAGCGCTGTACAACGGAACGTATACAAACAACAAGACAAGGACAGGGGTTACGGGAACAAATATGATTTAAGTCGTTTCCGAATAACGGCGACAGAGGGAGAATTCCTGATGTTGATAGGGACTAAGAAGTCTCACACTTCAAACATTTTGCACGCGATATTATGAGTACAACTTGCATGGCTCCCGGACTATAAACAGCAAAAGAGGTAGCAAGGAACAACGGTGGGAAGATGGCAGCAATTTCATACAAGGCATCCATTTGGGACCATGTATAAACCCCTCCAACTCTTCTTTCCCTTACAGGTCTGGAGTACCGGAAGCTCATGGATAGCTTCGGCGAGGAGTTCTTCTGTCTCTGCTTCGAGCGGTACGGCGCCGTCATCGGAGCTCTCGGAGGAACGCTGGTGGATTTCTACGGCAACATTGACGGCTTCTACGAGCACATTGTATCGCAGGAAATCATAGACGAAGAGATTTTGGAAAAGGTAAATGAAGTGTTGTGGAGTTGCATGGAAGAGGTTCAAAGCAATGTGGGGAATATGGTGCTTGATGAATCAAGACAATTTCACTCCCAGAATTATTCTCATTTCCTTGTTAACGGAATGAGAACATTCACAAATATATCCAGGAAAAAGGTTAAAGTTAACAACTTCTTAGTAGTGTGAAAGATTTCAGGCTTTGCACGGTGACAATTGGTATGTGGATCGGTTTGCGGAAACACAATGTTATATCTGTTTGTACTTTCGCACTTCTTATTTCGTCGCACTTCTGGTTAGGTTTCAACGTTTCGACTAGATTGTTATAGTGTAGTATCAGGCTACCTCTTATTCTCAGTGGTATCCTGTTCTGTAAAGGAGGCAGGATATCATGCGAGGAATTCTGTAAATAGTAACTGTTTCTATCATGTCTTCTCTCAAAGATAGACACTCCGGCCTATCGGTGTTCCATGGAAGACGACGGCAAGATACTCCTTCACTTCTACACCAGGAGTCACAGCATGGAGCTGAGCATGATGGGGCAGGTCCGGATGGCCTCCATCTTACTTTTCAACACCTTCGTACAGGTGGAACTCGTGAAGCAGCGCGGCCACGGCTGCGACCACTGTGTCTACGCCATCCAGCCCCTGTTGGACGACCAGCGGAACGGTACCCACTGCCTGCAGAACGGCAGCATGGAGAGGGCTCGGTCTCCGAGTCACCTGGACTCCAAGATCAGCGTGTCCGTCTTCTGCGCTGCCTTTCCCTTCCACGTCATGTTCAATCGGCAGCTGACCATCCTGCAGGTCGGTGACACCGTCATGCGAATGTTTTCCTCACGTGCCTCGAGCAATGGGCTCAACTTTAACTCGTACTTTAAGGTGATGTCGCCCGAAGTCCATCCCGTAACCTTTGATGGGGTTTTGGGCCAGATCAACAAGTCCTTCTTACTGCAATCCACTGGAATAGGGCTGACTAACAAGTCAAAAGATGGGAAGCCTGAGGTGAGTACACTATCTTTTCACCTGGTGCTGAAAGATTCATGTAAAGGTCTTGGAATTAGTTTACAAATTACAAAGTCATCTGAGAAGGTAGTGGATATATATCTAGCCCATATATCAATCAACTGCGAGGGATTCCTTTGATTTTTCCCTGTCTGTGCTGTGGTGTGAAACATTATGTGACAAACAGTTACAAAAGTTGATCAATCTTAACCTCGTTGTAATTGATATGACATGAGTTTTGTTTATGTACAAGTCAGCTTGGGCCTAAAGGTAGCGCTACCATCGTATGTTTCAGCTTGCCAAATATCATGACTAATTTTACTTTTGTTCAAGAGTTTGCCTAACTGTTTCTAATGTTTGCTTTTGACTGCCAAACGAACAAAGATAATTGACTATTAGGGTCACCAACAACGTAGGGCTGGATGGCTCAGTTGGTAGAGCGCCTGTACGGTATTCGGGGGTCGCCAGTTCGAAGTCCGCTCCAGTAAAATGTTCTTTGTTCTCTTTGTCTGCTTTTGGTTAGTTCTTATGTTGTGGTGTAGTTAAGTTTTATTTCACTCATAATTGGTTGGTGAAATTAGATTTTCAACCAATTAAGAAGGTCAGGTTGTTAAAGTTTATATAGTTTCAACTGATGTACCGCACGCACACATACATACTATCAGGATCACAGTCATTTACTGCTGGTCTTCGTAATGATTTTGATTGCATCATCAAGAGTACATGTATATTCGATGGGATATTTGAAATTACATTATTTCTTAAGTCCAAGCAAAAAAAAAATGATTACCATCTAATGTTTCAAGCCACAATTCGGCCGAAGCACCCAACTACGTCTCAGAATCAACCTTGTGGGTTAATCCGTGGACTGATAGCTCCAGGAGAGGTTTATATAGGCTTCTTCACTGATAGCTCTGTTTTTCCAAGAAGATCTTCTTCAAATCATGTATCTGTGGCCCATATGTCTCGACCACAACCCCAATGTACCTCTGAGATCGTTACGTTGTATGTCATTTGACACTAAACGAGTTTGAAGTCTCCTTAATGGAACCCAATCAATTTCCCCATTTGTATCCGTTGAGTACGATCTAAATGTCCTGGCTTGATAGGAGCGATGCGTTCTGTATACACTAATCGCGGTACTGTCATCACCAAATAATTGCAGAGCGTAGTGACAGAGAACAGCTTAACGGCGCGGCGTGAAATGTGGGTTTACGCATCAGGCATTAACATGACTTAGATGCTAGGGGAAAAACCGTGCGCGAAAGAAAGTAGCAGTCATGTTGTTTTTAAAAGATCCTGCACTTTTTGGATATGGTGATACGAAGTACATACCACCGTTGTTGCCCAAATCTTTAGTGATATTCGGTGTTTTTATATTTGTTATGTACGGGGCTCCACGAGTGCCATACATTCCACTTATCCGGATATAACCACATCATTTATCTCGCCAAGTCGACTTATTAAACCCTAAAAGTCGACTCATCGAGATGATTTATCCATGCAAGATGACGTAGTGAAAACTAAGAGGTCGACATATCCTGATCATTTATCTCGCCAAGGCGACGCACTGAAAGAAGGAAGTCGACTTGTCGTGATACTTTACCTTGTAAAGACGACTTACTAAAACTGAGTTTATCTATCAGGATACGACATTTTATTAGATGCACTTCGTAGACTTGGCCAGATAAATTTTCAGGATAAATCTTCTTCTCGTTTTCGCTTAAGGTCATCTTGTTGAGATAATTATTGAGATAAGACGAATTTTACTACTCCAGAAGTCTACTTGGTGAGATAAAATGGTCATTTGGATAAGTGGAATGGCACTCGTGGAGCTCCGTAGTTATGACCCTCTGCATTAAATGAATTTGTACTTAACAGCGACCGATGTGTTAAGATCACTTTACACTGGACTCTGATGTCCACCAGTATATATTAATCGTGGCATTCGAATGTTTCCGCCACAGTGGTCGTATATTCACGCAAATCAATGACTTGTGCATAAAATGATGATCAAGTCGCGTGTGATATGAAAGGTCAGCTGGCATATGTGCTGTCGCTATGATGGTCAGAGTAGAGGCTGGAGGATCAACACACCTCGATGAGGTATGAAGTGTAGGGTCTAGAGGAGGGTGGAGCTTCAGGGCCAATGATCTGGAACGAGTGGGGGGAAGCAGGTGGGACTGATTGAATGGCACAACGTTCCAAAAAAATGAGACCCTTTTATAATAACCAGGGGGAGAGGGACGGGGGCACATGTCGGATTAACGCACGGTCTTCCTCGTTCCCAGAAGTCAAGGATGTTTTGCCTCGGAGCGTGTATGGTGAACCGTGAACGAACTGTCCCGAATCCGCGCCGGATCAATACGGCGGCAGTCCGTGCACTTTCATATAACGGGCCACGCGGGACAGCCATGCATTGCAGCACACGTGATGGAGTCTGACCATGCGCAGTATAGCATCAAGTTGCAATGGGTCGAGAGCGGCCATTGCTATACCGATGACGTCATATCCAGACGATTAGGACGTAAAACAATTAAGGATAATGAATAATTATTTGCATGCAAGTCTTCTTGTAGCTAGATCACACTGTAAGTGTAGTCCTATAACCAAACGTAGCCCAATGTAGCCTATCCACATGGCACAAAGATCGTCCAATTCAAATTTGAACAAAACGTTTCACTAGGTCTGTAACTTCCCATGTTAATGAAAATACATGCTTCAATCCGTTAACAAAACTTAAACTTCTTCTTTTCGTCTACCACTTATCTACCCAATCGGGCAGCATCTATGTGCGTTTACGAAACAGAGGCTCAGGCTCCGGCTCCATTTCATGAATCCATTCTGAAATAACCGGTATAAAAATAGAGGTTTTTGGCTGCGGTTCTGAAATACATTCTCTGGTTTGAAAAGAAAAACAGAGTTTCAGCTTCAGTGAAAAACCACAACCTATATTTTCAGCATATGGATGTCAGAGCTGGAGCCTGAGCATGAGCCTAAGCCTCCGTTTCGTAAACGCCTAACTGGTGACATCAGGAAAAAGCATCACTTATAACATTCGAAGTTCAAAACAAGTATACTGACATTGCAATGCTTGATTTTTGGCTGCGATCCACCATTTTATTTTTCATTGCGGCTATTATTGCAACGGCAATTTTCTGGGGTAAACACCTCGTGCTCCGTGTAAGGGCTGCCTGCGGTGGCTAAGAGCAGACGTCAGAGAATCCCATTCATGTGGTGGTACAGCGACAGGGGCACAGTGTGAAACTAGACACGAAGTAGCAGGTGCAAACATACAGACATAACGTCGTGCAGACGATCCCCGTCAGAAATGCGCGCCAAAAAAACTTCACATTTCAACAAAACTTAGCCAACACGCCGTACGTACGTTACTATATCTACGTACGTAGGAATACATTATTCATGTGAACGCAATTCTTTTTTTGGTAAAGCTCGATTGCTTTGTGCAGTGCTGCCATAGTCACCAAATATTTCACATATCTGAAAGGCAATACTTGCCTATACCTAATTTCACGGCATGTATACCAGCCTGGGGAACAGCCAATAGAAATACTTCTTGCAATGCAGGAACAAAATACATGGAAAACTGCAACATATCGATTAAAGCTACTATCATACTATGGTAGCATACTGAAAAAGAAATCTTCACAGATTTACCTATAAATTGCAGGGTATAAAGATGGTAATGGTAGAAACATTCGGTTAACATGTTTCTGCTTGAAATGTTGTATTTCCAGTAAAACCAATGACCAAAAAACTATGTTTATGTTTTATAGATCAAAAACAACGGTGAAAATATGTTTTTTTTGTAATGCTGTGGGCGTTTTTCACTGTTTTCTCAAAAAGTGGGCACCATATGGGACTGAACATTTCACAGATGACTGTTACTGTATCTTCCTTGGTACTTTTGCCAATGAATCTGCATTTCTTTGACACAAACCAAAGTATGATATTACCTTTAAAGATGAAGTATTTTCAGTAGGCCTTTTTTTTGGTTGTGTCAAAAAGATGCATTGAAAGTTTTAGTACCACAATTTACCTCATCCAATACAAAGGCGTTTGGTTAACAGTGATTGAAGTGTTGCATTAGATAAAATTAGATAAACAAGTATACTGAATCTTAACATTATAATGATGAACTAGAAAGATTGGACTGATGAAGAGCAATAAAACTAGGAGCAAAATATCACCTTCAACAGAATATCTGTGGGCGTATTATATCAATACAGATGAGGATTACAGCCAAAAAAGAGAGAATCAGCAACGGACATCGAAGCTTTCACTATTCCATGGCGTTGACAGGACCTTACATCGCCATCTTAATCCCTAGGCTTTGTCACAGGTTATCCAAGCACAAGTTAAGCAAATGCTTATTGACATCTGGCATGTAACCTTGCGCCTGTATAGCCCTAAGGCTAGGGATAGCGACTCATTACCAAGGCCACGGCTGCTCCAACCGGGGGCATCCTCCCTTGGGATGCGGGCTGCATGGCACAAAAATAGCAGCAGAGGTTTTTATTCACAACCTTCGTCTTCGCTTGTCTATAGCCACTAATGTATTTTGCATTGGGGTAACATGCGTTGGTAATCAGGGTCAAATAACGCCAATGGCTGAACGAAATCGACTAGCTACATGTAGCTAACTGGAATTATACTTACAAGAATTATTTCGTAAGAGGATTACTAAATTTCGCTTAGCACAATATATTCACAAAAGATGTTATGTCTCATGTCTCATTTTAAAAACGTCAATTCATCATTATGCTTTACCCATCAATTGTTAAAAATATTCCCATTTTGAAAACAGTGGTCGGACTTTGTTATTCTTTAAGAACATTACATTTGATTAAAGGTACAGTACAGGATTGGTAACATATCCAAACAGAAATGTTTATACCGTTAAATATTTTCGCCTGAAATTGGTGTATTTATCCAGAGATTAGTAAAACAAAAATTTAGATGGGCTTTCGCTATTTTCTCTATGTTCAGATGAGCTCAAATTTTCACAGGTTTATTATTCAATGTACATGCTGGATCTGACATAGTGTGAGTGCTGCTCTGTGACCTTTATTACACCTTTAAGTATTAAATGGTAATTTAAACAATAAAACAACGTGTGAATTTTATGACATTCCGGGCAGTGCAAATTCATAAACCAAACGTAATACTATAATCATCAAGTGATAGAGAGGCAGGTTGTTCTGTATGGAAAAAGCACTGTAAAGCACTGATACAACTTCGAAATGACGTAACATATGACCGACCTTTTTGTTCCCATTATACAATCGCCCCCCCCCCCCAAAAAAAAAAAAAAATATCTTTTAGAATCAGCTTGGCGTATAAATGGTAAATATGGACAGTAAAGAGCACTCGTCCATACGTCACGTCCACTCCAGAACCCACCAAATACACTTACCAGCGGCCTTCGTCAGATTTTGTTCTTATCAAATTTGAGTGTCTTTTTCCAGTGAGTAAATGGGTTAATTCAATCCACGTGCACCATAATCGTTGCAAGATGACATTTTTGCTGTATTTTTCTCTCTTTTTTTTTTACAAATTGTACAGGACTGGCAGTCGTTGAATTAAATTTGATTGAATTGAAGTGTGTTTCCTTATGCAGGCAAAAGGCACGTATGTCTCGGTTGATTACAAAACAGATATAGAGTATTTGCAGAACATACGTCAATATTACATGAATGCTATGGGGTCTTATATTAAGATATACGGGAGCTTATATGCGCATTTCATTCAATTAATTACAATGTACACTATAGACTGACACACAAATGGAAATCAAATGACTTGAATAATTCAGTTTATTGCGCACGGGAATACAAAACAAGGTTAATTATGAAAGTCATAGAAGAAATACAATGGATAATGTGTTCAAAGGCGAAGCATCAAGATAATACAGTCTCTATGGTATAGGTTTTGGTATGAATGAAACTCATCATTGTGATTCTGCCTTCTCTTGAAAGGTAGTATCATACTTTGGTTTCTGTCAAAGAAATGCAGATTCATGGGTAAAAAAAAAATCAAGAAAGATACAGTATTAAACAGTCATCTGTGTAATTCCAATCCCATACGGTGCCCACTGACTTTTTGAGAAAACAGTGAAAGACGCTCACGGTTTTTTATTTTTTTCAAAACTATTCACTGGAGTTTTGATCCCCCTTGGGTCTTTGGTTTTATTCTTTTTTGTTTGTATAAATACAGCATTTCAGGCAGAGAAATTGTAACGGTATGTTTCTACCATCACCATCTTTATACCCTGTAAGCTAGGTAAATCTGTGAAGAATTCTGTTTTAGCCAAAGTATGATGGTACTTTTCACATATACCATTTAACGCAATAGTTTGAGCTTCTAAAGTAGGTTTCGGTGAGTGTGTTATTTAAACAGTATTGAAAATGCGTTTTGTTTGTCAAGTGGACATTTTTAATGAACACATGACCGAAGTCGACATTGATTGAATGCAATTTACACTCAGACGCAGTTCTACATGCCTTGTGAAGAGAAGTGATATCATAAATGTCAATTCAATACGTTCTTAATGTCAATGTGCGTCTTAAAGCTCTTGACAAACGATACTAGACAAACACAACAATTTATTGTATGAGCCAACACGAGAGGGGAGGAGAAAACAAATCACGATTCAAGGTTTGAGATTGGTTTGGCTTCAGTACATAAAGACAACCCGATGTCGATGATAAGAATATCTACATATCTTATACAGAACTTTACCGAGAAAAAAAAACAGGGACGTGGGATAAAAACCACAATCGATATCGACTGCGTTACACGAGGCGAGAGTAACGCTTTGATGCATGCATTCCACGAAATCTGACAATTTCATTTTCTGCAGGGCGTGAAAAAAGAAAATCAACTCATCTTTTTTGGAAAGATGGCGGGCACTTTTCAGGTGCAGAGATGCCTATGATTCTGAGCAATTTAGGCGGAAACATCGCATGCGTTTTTGCATGCAAAGAAAGATGAACATGTAGATACGGGTATATGAAATTAGATATTGGTTTTGTGCATTCTATTTGGTAATTTTAATGTTGTTCCCCTTGTCCATGAATTTGAGCGGCATCGCAGCTGAGATCTATTCATGTAGGTTAATCTTCTGAAAGTGAGCTTCCTGCAGTTAATGCGGCACATGGTCATGTGCAAATGTGAAGGATCCAAGAGCCCAGCATTGATATTGACTCGGTCAGAGTATATTAATATAGAAACACCAATGCCTTAGCACTCAACGGGGTATAGACCTAATAGCATATGTGCGTATTAAAGACATATTTTTATATGTTTCGACGGAGATTGCGTGCGCGTGATGTCAAACGAGTAATTTGGGAGTTGAATTTGATTTGTGCGTCCAGCCGAAAGCATCTGGTGGGGAAGAATCGTAAGAATGTCCTGGTCTTTTGCAGTCCAGGTACGCCAATGATTCTCCATCGAGCCAGTAGGAAGAATGAGAAGACTTCGGAGCCTTAATCCGTCCGGCTGTCTCATGGCTTCAATCGCCAACTTCGCAATGACTTCCCACTGCAAGCATCTGCATTGCTTTCCACAACATGACTTGCTCTCAACTTTCTTTATCGCTTGCTCGTATTTTTAGACCGTTTTATAACCAAAGTTGACTTGCCCTTTTTGCAGTCCTAGTTTTGATGTCTGGTGCATGGCTGCTAGACCAGTTTCCCTTGTTGGAATTTATTGACTTGAACAGTTGATCAAAAAAAGTTCATCTACCTCTCCGCCTCCTAAATATATCCCTTAATTTCCTCTTTCATCACTGTCCTCCAGCCCCATTCACCTTCACACACCTTTGTTGTTGTCCACCTTTGATCTTGCCTACCCTGACCCCTTGTCCTGTTTTCCCTGACCAAACTTGCCTACCCCCATCCTCCCTGGTCACTCTGTCCCCCTTTGTTCTGATCCTCTCATCCATTTATTTGTATCTTTAAGCAGGGTTTACATCATTGTCTAAAATTTCGGTAACATTTTCGGTAACATTTTCGGTAGAGCAACACACCTGGGCAACAAGACTTTGGGCCATGTGTACACTAGCAACATTTGGCCAAAATGTTACCGAGATGTTGCTGCGACATGTTATCCAACTCGTTTTGTTCTGTTTACACTGACAACATGTTCAGCAACAAGGTACCTATATAGGCAACATGTTACCGATATTGTTACCGAAAATGTTGACAGTATACACTCTGCTTCACTTGTATGTTCGTGTCCTCTTGTCATTTAGCCTTCCATAAAAATCCTGCTAGTATCGAAACATGTAAGGCCCTTCTTACTCCAAGAAAAAAGAAACGAAAAGAAATAGTTCATTACATAAATAAATTGAAGATTTGTGGAATGGGTAATTGGTAGAAGGTATTAGTTTTACTGTAAAACTCTTTGATTGTCACTCTTTTGCAGTAAGCAATCTCTTCTACAAGAACCGTTTGTCTTAGACATTTCCAATGGTTCCCAGGACATCACACTCAAGAGGAATGTTCCATATGACAAAGCACCACTAACCTTCACCTATCACAATATGTGTGCTCATGTAACACATGGGACGTCAGTTTCAAATTATTCTCTAAGCTGATTGGTGTCACACCAAGGAGAGATCTGGTATCCCAATTGAGTACATTTCGAAGTGTCTGCTGCATCCATCTTACTCATTTCCCTTGCGGTTGCAACAAGAAATTACCCTCACAATAACACCTGTCAGACCTGTTTACGATGAAGCTTATAACATGTCATCCTTTACGTCTTCAAAGTTTCTACGAAAATCCTCTTAGGATTTTTATCATAACTGCGAGGATGGGACCTTAGGGAGACTTTCCCATAGGGTTGTGCACAAACTTTACTTACCTTTTTCTAAACATCCTCCAAACCAATGAACTTGAAATTGACACATGTTCATATTGGGAGCATTCTATGTCTTCTATTACAATATGGACGGTAAACATATGTCTTTAAAATGTAGCTGGTACCTTAGCGAGACATCGGAAAGTCCCGATATCATATCTCCCTAATGTCCACTTTTATACGCTAATGCGTCTCCCTAATACCCCATTTGTAATTATTCCTTTCAATTTAAAGAGCTATGCTACCCCTCGTGCGTTGATGGGAAACGGGAAATACCTGTTGGTTTATAAAAATAATATGATTCGCTACATCATTAAGGATGCAAGTCGCGTATGTGAACTTGACGAAGGCCGCCGATTTTTTGTCTCGATTTACTAGCATCCCACCCTAGAGCACCCAGTTCAATCACCTGTGCTGGTTTTAAGTGTGAGTGGACACAGAAGGAAAGCTGCGATACTTTTTTCAAGCCCTGTGAGGGAAAATTACAACGTCGTCTTACATAACTCCAATGACATTGCTCTTGTAGCGGCTATCGATTTTCCTATCCCTCCTCATATTCGGAGTAAGGCGAGACTGCCTCGCAAGGCTCGGAGGCAGTAATAAGGGCTCAGGTGGTCCGATGTGGTAAAAATATGTGTGTCTTCTTTTTCTTCTGCAGGGGACGACGGTACGGGGGCAGATGATTCACATACCGGAGAGTGATACGATTCTGTTCCTAGGATCGCCCAAGGTGGGTAACCTGGAGGAGCTGACGGGCAGGGGACTGTACCTGGCCGATATCCCCATACACGACGCCACTAGGGACCTCATCCTCGTCGGCGAACAGAACAAGGCCCAGGACGGCCTGAAGAAACGCATGGACAAGCTGAACGCCAAGATCCTGCAGGCCAGCAACCAGCTGGCCGTGGAGAAGAAGACCAACGTGGACCTGCTCAACCTCATCTTCCCGGCCGATGTGGCCGAGAAACTCTGGGCCGGCGAGGTGCTGGCACCCAGCACCATGGACCACGTCACCATGCTGTTCTCGGACATAGTGGGCTTCACGGCCATCTGTTCGAACTGTACGCCGTTCACTGTCATCGGCATGCTGAATAAACTCTACACGCAATTCGACGACTTCTGTGGAATCCTAGATATTTACAAGGTACATGACGACAGTATATAGCTCGGGGCTGGATGCCAAAATAAAATAACCAGAATACTACATCTGAATACTACATCACAAACACACAATAGCAAAGAAATGGATCACCATCAAGACATCCATAGTGTACGTACGCGACCAAGTGTTCGCATTCCTGATCATTTCCATTCAAATCAAATCAAATCGGACCCAAGCAAACATGAACCAAATCACAATACTAATATCATCCGCATAGATACATACATTCGCCAGGTTTACATAATATCTCGGCATGCTGCTATATCTATTCATCTTTTCCGGAAATAAAAGTTAAAAACAATTTATTGCCTTTCAACGACGTAGATAAGCACTTCACTAAGTGCCTTTTGAGCACACATGATAACATCATGCGCTGGGTCAGGTTGGGATTCGAACCGCAACCTTCTATTTACTAGTGCAGATGTCATACCCGCTAAGCCACCAAGCTACCTGATATTCAATCAGTAAATTATTTAATAATAGAACACTGTTCGAAGTAACTTTTGCGATTTTTCTCTACATCACTGTCACACTATGGATAGAATGTCACTGAACCTCCGAGAGTTTTGCACTGATATAGCAAAGAGAAATCAATAATTTATATTCCTGGGACATAAACTGCATCCTCAGGCAAAACCACCTATTGAGTCCCAGCACCAATCCCAAAGCGCGTTTAATCGTATAGCAGGGAGCAGCGGTGGGATTTTTGCCACCACCTGAAAGGTTGCAGGCGATATGCTTCCGGTAACCGGACAAAGGCCAGGTATCGCCCCGTGGTGACTGGCGGTATTAACTCGGTATACGTAGCCTGTGGGTCGATCTGTACCGTGTACGGTGCAATCTTCGTCCGGAGGGAAAGAATAAAAAAGCATTTGCGTTTTAATAGAGCGACCGTTTGGCCCTGTATCGCTGCCATAAGCCTATCTAACTGATGATTTATAGGGACCAACAGATATTGGCATGCCGCTAGAAAACCTGTATCCATACACTCTGCTATCACCATCAAACACGGTAGTAGACCGTATAGGTTCGCTATGTAAACTTGCTTTATACCAAGCGTCAACAAGAAAACCAGTTAAAATCAGCGCGATCTCTCCAGCCGGCCAGCTCGGTGACCAACTTTTACACGAACATCAAAAAAACGCGGGAGATTTTACGCGGGAAAGTCTGACGGGTGCCAAAGGCATCCTCATTGATTTTCGCTGCGCGTTGAAAGGTAACTTGGGCAACGAATCGTGTTACAACAGCTGTCTCGCCCCCAGCTGTTATCAAGTACGTTGTAAATCCGTATTGCCTCTCTTAAGGAGAGGACATGATATTGCTCTCCGGTTTACTCGTTATAAGGCTTAGGCTATTTCTGGTTTTTCTCCAGTCTCCCAGAAGTCGAACGTCCTGATAACTTCTGCGACGGCACGGCTGTGTATTATAATACCTCATTCACTGCATAGTCATCTTCAATTACATCCAACACCATTGTCAGGGGGTTACCGGAAACGAGAGAGTTCCTGTAATGATTTGGGTGATACTTGAGATTCAGCCAGACCTTTATCATTCATCTGATGCATTTTCACTGCCATTCCAGTTCACGCTTAAGGGTTATTGGAGACTTATTACAAAAGGTGAATACCCCGTAGCAAAAGAAGCTAACGTACTCAGAAAAGCAAATGCACACCGCACCATAAAAAGCAAGTCCAACAAAGTACCAACAAAACACCAAACACATGTATGATTGTTTTAACATACCTTATGTGGGCTTTCCTTTGTTTTCATGTACTGACCAAAATGGACTTCAAACAATTGGTATTTGAACTGTATACCAATTTGTTCATATTTAAATTTGGACCGAATATCCCTTGAATGATAAACTTCAATTTGCGACGGATAAACACACATTGACATTTTTTGGCATTTTCGTTGTGTGAGTCCACATAACGTCTTGGGATCCTGCATTGTTCGGACGTCATGGGCGTAGATCCCCCGGGGGGGGGGGGGGGGCTAGGGGGTTACATATATATATAACAAATGATTTTGTGCACAAACGTATATGGAAGTACGACCCAGCTACACGATCAACTCCCCAGGTCTGAGGACGTGTCTACACTACTGAAACATGTAAACGGAAAACGAACGTATTGTAAGTTTTGAAATATTACAAAGGAATAGCGGGAAACCAGTTTTCATTTCTCTTCCTTTGGTATTACACACTAGGTTGAAACAATCGGTGACGCGTATTGCGTCGCCGGAGGCCTCAACTCAACGACAACTACGCATGCTCAAAGAGTGTCCAAGATGGCGCTGAAAATGATGGAGGCATCGAGAACGGTGATGTCACATGATGGCAACCCACTCAAGGTAATTGCATTTTCTCTTTGGCGAAAGTCCTTGAATACTCAAAAAGAGCTTCAACCGTTTCTAAACAAGGTGCATATTCTAAGTTTTATGTATTACGAAACTACATTCATTACCAACAGACGTATTTTATAAGCACGAGTGCTTTTGACATTAAAGAAAGGGAAACGACATTGTTTTAACTGTCTACCACTACCAGGATATAATTGAAGACACATTGATCTTTAGTGTTTTACTGGACGAAGGTTATGTTATAATATAACTGTACTTCATTGCTGCGTGCAATGATGATTAATTTTGTAATATGGTTTTGATGGGGAATCAAGCCATTTTCCTTCCTGCCGCATTTTGTCAAGGATCGCCATACCTACTTGAAACCTAAAGTCCTGTTTCCATACCATAAACTTCGATGACTCTGCATCTACAGACGTTTCGGGTACATGTATTATATAGGAAAACCCAGTCCTTCACACTGTTTATTCGCGGAAGTACAGGAAACAGACCTAGTTGAATGTTAGAGAAATCACGTCTTTTTTGACAAGGACCATTCGAGTCAAGTTTATAGTGAGGAGAGAAATCACAGCCAAAATGGTCCATCTGACACTGCACGTGTATAGCCGCGCAGTCAGTGCGCCCCGTCTACTTGGGTTGCCAAGCACCGTATTAAGTGGCGGAAACATACCATCCCCGCTGGCGACTCTTGCTATTTAATTAGCCGATCATCGACAAGAATTACCCCCGAGATTTTTCCGGTGTAGCGTCGCGAGTGATATCTTCGACGGATACGCTGGTTGGGAAAAACTCTCTCCATCTCTTCCTTGTTCTCGTCAAGTGCCATGTGTCTTTGACTGCAACTTTAACGAGGTGGAAATTACGTGGGCAATTTCTTTGGATGGAACTGCGAATCGTCGCGTTCTGAATAATTCACTGAGGTACATGAACAGACGTTAGCAGTTGCCTGACGGATAGTGGGGATGAAATTAGACAGTGCCGGACAGAATTTAAAGCGACGTTCCTCCCCAAAAGTGCATCCCCCGGGGGACTAAACCGAACAGAATCTCAATTCAAATCAGACGCTATTGAATTTCTGATCTTCTGCACGGGGTCAAGGCAAGAGATTAAAATGAAGAGCGTGTGTGAACGCCCTGAAATACATAGGCGACAAAACAACAGGGGACGCTTTCACCAAACTCGTATATAACTTACTATCAACCGTAGGACGTAGGATGCAATGCAGCCTTACGTATGCGAAGGATACGATGGTTATAATTCGTAACTTGAGTTAAAATCGATCGTAGGGCTTCATGAAATCGACCCCATGCACTATAATGACAATTCCTTGTCTACATCCAAGCTTTGCAATGCTAATACAACCATTTTTAAAAAGACCAGGGGCCGATTTCACGAAACACTAAGATCCTAAATTGCCAGGCAAAGTGTGATGTCACAATACAAATCACTATGGTGATACTGAACAACTCATCTTACGATTAATCTTAGTGTTTGGTGAAATTCATCCCAGATATAATTTCACGTTCAATATTCAGCCATTTAGCTTTGACGAAGCAGTAAACATTTCACCTTGAGTACGACAAATGTGAAGGAACACCTCACAACTCCCATAATAATTTCTTAAGGTTTTTAATCTCAGACATAACCCTGAAGTAATAAATCATATCAGTCAAGGACCGAGATGGTTGATTGTGTATTTTTACTCTGTGTGTTGCTCTGTCTTATAGATGAGGATAGGTTTGCACACGGGATCAATTGTAGCCGGTATAGTGGGCAAGCAGATGCCTCGTTACTGCCTCTTCGGTAACAACGTGACGCTAGCCAACAAGTTCGAGTCCCACAGCGAGCCGCTGAGAATTAACATCAGTCCAACCACACACGCGTGAGTATTCCACAGGGCTGGTCTTCATTTCATAAATTGATTATTCACGGTCATTTTATGCATTCGACAGGGTAGATTTTATTCATTACTATTTGACTTAATTCACTGTGAGACCTTCATTGTATCTAGGTTGGGGAATTGTTTCCTTTTCCTATAAAAAGATATATCTTCTGTATAGCTTAAAGCTGTAGTATAATACTTTGGTAGCATACGAAACAGAAATCTTATCAGATTTACTCATAACTTACACGGTATAAATATGGTGATGGTAGAAACATACCGTTTAATACAATGGTTCTGCCTGAAATGCTGTATTTATCCACAAAAGAGTAAAACCAATTGACACAAAAAAAACGATCTTCGGAGGTTCAAAAATCCTTTGAATAGATGTTTAAATACCGTGGGCGTTTTTCACTGTTTTCTCAAAAAGTGGGCACCGTATGGAATTGGAAATCTCACATATGACTGTTATTGTATCTTTCTTCATATTTTTTGGCTATGAATCCGCATTTCTTTGACAAAAAGAACCGCTAAAAATGTATGAGGTTACCTTTAAATAACGAGACCAAAACGAGAATATCTAGGCAGTTTCAAACAGTTTTAAACCATGGGTTTGTCTCTAAGATTGGGCCCAAGAATTTCGTTTTTCCCCTAAGCATTTAATACAGGGACCACCATTCCAGAGCAACATGCCATTAGGATAGTAATGTATTATTATGTATATAATGACGTCATATCAATTAGCCTACTTTGTTCTATTAATAGCCATTTCCCACACACGTCATACAATTTATTCTGCTGAGATAAGGGGAAGGGGAACGAGTGAAAACAACGTATTCAGGAATTAAATTGCCGAGCGGATCCCCCAAGCTGCTCTTAAGAGCCCCATTCTCCACGTCATGTAATGGCGGCAAAATCCTTTTGGCGTTTACTTTGTCGCCTGCATGTAAAAATCCAAAAAGGGAAACAAGGATACAATAGCCAGGCCATATAGTCAACGATGTATTGCCAATGTCTTACCCGCGGCAGTGACTTTTCCCGCCTTTTTTGTGTGCACGCTGCGAATACTATTTCCAGAGATGGCAATCCCGATGATTGCTCACAATGAAGTAAAGAACAACGTTATTGCGTCTTGAACTCATTTCTTTGCTACTTGTCTCCTTTTTTTTTTACCGATGGCTTGGGTCGCCCTTATAGAGCCCTGAGTATTTTGTGCTTGAAAAGGGTTGTTTTTTCATTCAGGAAAGTGTATAGGAATTGGAGAGGGCAAATTAACATGCCTAGGGGCATGTACTTGTAACAAGATTAAACGAGCAAAAGCGCGCGGTCAATGCAGCGTCATTTGAGGCCGCTACGTAAAGTATAGGGAACCTCTCCACAAAATATGATTAAGATTTTTTAATAAAATAAGACAGGATCATTATGACCAAACCAAAGTACTTTACGGCAAACATTTTGTAATAATCTGTGTATTTCATTCAATGTACGGTATGAATTCTTGAATATGAGTCCATAATTATGTGTGTTTTGTGTGTATGTGTTGTTTTGTATTTTTTTTTTTTTGTATTTTCAGGCTGCTTGAGCAGTCCGGTAGATTCTCTTTCACGCCGCGGCCTCGTGACGCACTGCCGGCGGGTTTTCCTGACAATATCCCCGGTACCTGCCACTTCCTAGATGGCTACGAGCCGGACCCGGAGAGCGAGATTGACCAAAAACTCTGGTGAAAGAAATCTTCTAGGACGTAGAACAACCTCTCATGAAGGACGCCCCAGAAACCAACAATATCAAAATAGGAACTAAAAACGGAATTAAATTGCAATATTTGAGGGTTATTTTTTTTTATTCATGGTGACGTCATTGGTAATCCATCTTGCTTTGATGGCCGATAAAATTAACAGTATCCAGATGATTTTAATGAAATAGCAAACATTACGGGGGAAGCCTTGTCCTATGTTGTACTACGGTAGCAGAATGACATAAATGTACCACGACCGTGTGCCATCATTATGCCAGGAATGGGATTTCTCAGATTAAAATCTGATTTCAGATTATTATTATTATTTTTTTTTGGGGGGGGGGGCGGATTTCAGATTTTTTTTCCTGACAGGCTGTGTACAAAAGTATAGGAGATTTTCAGATTTCAGACTTTTTATGCTCCCTGTTAGCTGTTGTCAGACATTTTTATCATTGACATTTTATCTCACCCCTGTTAAGTGTTATGCACAATGTATACTGCCTCCTTCTGACGATTTAACATTATGTGACGTGATTGGACGAACAGTTAATTCCACGGACAGACGTAACACACTACAAATCGTGACTTTGTTTTTTATCATTCCTGTGGTCGATTTCACGAAGCCCTACGATCGATCGTATCTCGAGTCACGTGGGATAACTCATCGTATCCTACGTAGGGCTGCAATGCATCACAAGCCTTACGATTGATAGTTAGTTACGATACGTTTGGTGAAATCGACCCCACATGTCATATGCCATAAGAAGCCCTACGATCGATCGTAATTCGAGTCACGTAGCCTACTCATCGTATCTTACGTAGGGCTGCAATGCAACATAAGCCCTACGATTGATAGTAAGTTACGATACGTTTGGTGAAATCGACCCCACATGTCATATGCCATAATAAGCCCTACGATCGATCGTAATTCGAGTCACGTAGGATAACTCATCGTATCCTACGTAGGGCTGCAATGCAACACAAGCCCTACGATTGATAGTAAGTTACGATGTGTTTGATGAAATCGAACTCAAGGTGGGGAGTTCAGGACCAAGACCAAGACTGTCTATCTTGCGATATCGTAAGATAAATGTAATTCTTTTTTTAATCATTATTGATTTGTAACATCGACGAATATTATACATGACAGGTTTTAACAGGTGTCCTCGTCCTATTGAAAAAAGTACACTGCCTGGACTAGAGCACGGGTGTCGGGTACCCCCTATATAAAATAAAAAGTGTGAAACCAAAAATTAATCCAATGGTTTATGTCCTACCCCTCTGTCGCACCTGATATGGATGAATAACTTTGCATGTGACACTCCGACCAACGAATTTGGCCATAATTCCACTCTAAAATGCGGGCCGTGTCTTGACAGGCCAAATTTGTCAGAAATGTCAGCGCCGAAGAGATGTAATTATAACAGTGGATTGCGTAGGAGGTGAAATCATGTTAATACGGTATTCCCGGGGCCCAGAGAATTGAGAGCCCTCAACTCAGAAGCATTTCTTTTCTTTGTTCAAAAATGTTCACCTCGTTCGAGCACTCGTGGAAAAGGAACAGTTTAGAAAATATAAAGGCCACGTCTTTGCGTCGTGCAACCATTGTTGGAGATATGGGGTAAGAAACAACGAAGTTAAAATAGAGATCGTTTGGCACCAGTGCCCTCGATCATTTTTGTTTTCTTATTCACATAATCACTCCCATGAGCTTTCTGTGTCGGTTTCTTTCGGATGACGCACATCGGTAGCAAAAAGAAATCCATAAACCAGTCTGCTGGTCCACCTTCATTACAGAATCTGAACTGTCATGTCCCTTATTTTCAACTTCTTCTTCTTCTTCTTCCTCATTTGTTGTAACCTTCTGCCATTTCGCTCATTTTCCCTCTCCTCCGCGCTCTGATTCACGATTCTGATATCCGTAGCGGACGGCGGCACACATGTCCCCCCGAACGAGTGCTCGCGTCGCGCCAGTGGTTCTGGCTCAATAAACTGCTTTCCATATACTACTGACTTGGTCTTCTTTTTTTGTTTAATAGAAACCTGACAGTTCTCATTATTGTCCACTGGAGATAACATAAGTCCAATCACTCCTTGAATTCACTTCAAGTACGATATGATTTACAGTGGACAACGGGAAGAATCAAGAATGTTTTCCAGACAAATGTTTTGCTTCTATATGAGAAGCCAATTTCATCCGAGCCAATGCAAATGTATTCATATAGATGTATTCTGTAATCATGTTTCTTGATTCACAAAAGAACATCGGCAACGCACGTATTCTGATTAACGAGTGGGACCGAACCAAACGCTGACGAGCATGAAAATGACGCCTTTGCCTATGCAATATCCCATAACTCAACATCACACGCTACATGACAATCAGTATTACAGTCTGCAGTAATACAGAATAGGGCGGACTAAGACATGTTTTATGGGACGCGGCCCGAACTCACAAACGGCCAATGACAAACGGACGGCACTAATGGACAACCAGACCGACGAATCTTGACAGACAGACGGGAGCAGACAAACATGGTAGAAATGGTCTGGGGCCAATTTCATAAAACTGTTAAGCACAAAAATTTGCTTAGCACAAACAAAAATGTCTCGCTCAATAAAACAAACCACCATTGAAAATTCCATTTGATATCCATGGTCAGCGAACAACAGCCAAAGAACGATCACAAGTGATACACAACACGTGGATATTTGGTTGTTAACCCTGTTTTTATTAAGACAGAAATGTCATGCTTAGCAAATTTTTGTGCTTAACAGTTTTATGAAATTGGCCCCTGTACAGTGATAAGTCTGTAGACATCCTCAAAGAGTTTTACACAAGAAACATATCAAATGGTAGAACAAGAGCTACACACTTGTTCAATAATATTATTACACACAGTTATATTAAAAAGTGGCTCTACTGACAAGATAGTGTCACCAGCCTTACCAAAGTTTAACACAACAAACGCCTAAACAACGCGAAGACGTAGATCGTGTTTTGGCCATCCTTATAACATACCGACACAATCGTATGTGCCCGGTATTAGTATGCATATGGAAGCGCGCATCATTTCAATTTCGGCGTTATCATTCATCAATGTCTGACAATAATGTAAACATTAATAGCCATGCATGACACCGAACCACGGAGTACGTGCTCGGGAGGAAAAACAGACCGAGTAACGCGTCGCCTCCCCATATATGTGTTCTTTTTCTCCTGCTGATAATCCAACAATCATTTTTTCTCCAGGGTGTAACATGAAATCACTGCCAGGCGTAGGAGGTGTCAAATGTAACGCCAATGAATCTCTGCTATGGTGTCAGATACATCAGGCAAATCGCTACACAGGAGATTGTCGGTGTGTGTGCTTGACACCCGGCAAGCCTGTGTAGCGAATACTTCATTGTGACATTTTGTTGTTTTTTGCTGTTTTGTTTTGTTTTTCATTCGCACTTTTTTTTGGTATGACGTGACGGGACAGTGACAAACAGACGGACGCAATAGGAGGCATCTATTTAATACCAAATACCATTGCTTGCTATAAGAGGCATCCATTTAGGTATACCAAGTAGCATGTTTGTTATGAGGCATCCATTTAGGTATACCAAATACCATAGCTTGCTATATGAGGCATTCATTTAGATATACCAAATACCATTGCTTACTATGAGGCATCCATTTAGGTATACCAAATACCATGCTTGCTATGAGGCATCCATTTGTGTATACTAAATACCATTGCTTGCTATAGGAGGTATCGTTTAGGTACACCATTGCTTGCTTTGACAGAAGACATGCAACATTATAGTTTTTGTTCTTTTGCCGTTAACCTTGTTGTCATTTAAAAACTAAAGAGTCTCGTCACATGTGCATTTAAGCGAGATTTTGCGAGAATAAACTACCGCACCAAAGGCTGCATGAAATTTTATTTCATGTTTTCATCACCTGACAATAATATCCCAAATTAATTTCTTTCTTTACAGCCATGCGCTGATTGATATGGCGTTGGTACGACGCTGCATCCAAACTTAAAGTATTAAAACCAAATGGGCAAAAAAAAATTAAAAAAAAAATTATTAAGGGAAAGAAGACATTGTGAGGCGGTCTTCAATGTTTGCTCTAGATTAAGTTGGTTGGATAATGGAAAGCAGATTGAAATGGCTACAGTTAATTTTATCGGCCACTAACAGCACATGGGTTATGAAAATTTACCTGTCATCAGGGGTCAATTTCCCCAAACTCTTCGTAACTTAACGACCAATCGTATGACTTTTGATGCATTGAAGCCCTACGTGGGATAGCCCCCCTACGATTGGTTAACCTTCTTAACTCGAGTTACGATCGATGGCAGGGCTTCATGAAATCGACCCCTGAACTTATATACCTAGCGACTTCACCCTTTAAGTCTTTACGGCTGAAGTTCCATGAGGTCGACTTCTTGCAAACCCTACATGCTTTTACTTTGCATTTCGATACGGGAAAATCAATGATAATGTTATCATTTCTATAGTTAGTGAATGCATCCCAAGTAACGCCTCGACTACAGGTTGGATGCGTTTTATCCTACGTTTATTTGGTTCCGTAGTAGTTATATTATATACCAATGAATGTGCACGTGCTTTTAAGTGATTAGATTTGTTTCCTTTTGGATGGTGTTTCTGAATAGCATTGGTAAAGCTATTCCCAACAGTTGACTGTGGTAATGCAGTGGTGTGCGGAGCTGAGGCAGAACGTGTTTACTATTATCATCATATAATAATATACTATGTATAAAGGTGAACAATAAGTTGGAAAGGAATTCATTGTTATTGGAAGTATGTATTGTAGAATGAAAGCGCCAGGAATGGAGGCGTTTATAGGAAGAATGTTTTCAGAGTGTATAAATAGAGGAACAGATGACGAAGTTTGAGGGACCAAAAAACAACAAAAGAAGTAAAGTAGCAGACAGTGTGAAATGAACGTTAACTGACACAATGAGCTGTCGACACGAATTGGGGACTTCAATACACGCTCACACAAGGAAAACATCTCTACCTCTGTGTACAATCGATTGTATTCAAACCAGAATGTGGACTATAGCTCTATAGTCATTCAAGCCATAACATAGAATGAATGAGTGCATAACACCTATGCCTCACGGGCTGTTTGTTATTTGTTGCTTAAAAAGATACTTCAATGGAAATGTCACACATAACCTGGTAACATGTTGTCGATATTAGTAAAGTCTCTATATCTGTTTTGAGTGAAGCACGGCTAAGGATGCCATATTGAATATAAAGTATCAACTGCATATTATCATGTCTCTTGTTTTGCGACAAATAATGTCAAAGTAAAGAGATTTGGCCAATGGAATGGTGGAAGATATAATTTTCTTTAATAAACAAAACACGGTGAATACACGTGACGTTTGGTCGCTATATGCTCAATGCGCTAATTACTTTCATGACCTACATTGCTAAAAGTGATACACACAAAGCATGTTTTATCGTTCTGAAAACATAATACTCTGCCCAATGAGAGCACATTGAACGTAATAACAAAACCTCAGGGTTTGTTGTATTTCATACAGCAATGGTATAGAGGTAACAATGTTCGTATAAAAAGATATTAAACACCACAATTACTTGTACGTGCTTACAAAGAAGGCAGGGTATTACACATCATTAATCTGGTACATCCTTCAAAGTCATTATGAGGTTAATACATATTAGCCATGCCATGAGTGACATCGTAAATGTGCTTAATATGGGGCGGTGTTATGAGGCTCGGACACACTCATTTTCGCCATGCATTTAATTGGCGTCTTCTGGTAAGGAATGTATGGAAAGCCACAATGTGGGAATTCGCTTTTCTGACATCCCCAAGCTTTTTTCTCCACAGAAATCTTTTTAAAAAGTACTAGAAGACCACCAAATATGAATTTTGACGAGCGTCGTCGCACAAGGCAAAATGTATGGTACTCCATTTCCTATATTAGTAATCGTGTTTCTGTGGTCTGGAAGATCGCTCAATCGTTGCATATATATAAATTCTATGATTTGTTTTCAATCACATTTTAACCAAATGCTGACTTATCTGTGTTGAGATGAAACGGCACAGCACAGTACCGTATATTAGATAGACTTAATTAAAGAGTATTTATGGTATTTAGATGTAAATATATAGCCCTTTATAGGCCTATATTTGTAAACAAAAGTGACGACCGCAGAATATATGGTGAAACGTATACGACAAAAATAATCCTTGAAAACGTTTGAACGTAGATAGGCGAAAGACTCTATATGTATACTATGTAATGATAATTGTACAGATCTAAAAAAAAAAAAAAAAAAAATCTAAAAAATAATTCCGTGAAGAGTTGACAAAAACGGAAATAGACTGCTGTACTTTGTAAATTATTATCTTCGCCTATGCAAGACGGTAAATATTAAGGTTTGATGTGATGCGGATTGATATTACATTTTACAACCAAACACCGCTGTGGTATTTATTATACCAAGGCTATTCAGTTTTTTTTTCCTCCTATAGCTGATATTGAATTTCGATGTTGAAGTACGGACGAGGTGGGAAACATATTGGTCATGTATCACGTTCTACCATTACTATACTCTGTGGGATATGGATAAGGTTCTTATAGTCTTACCCTTTATCCGTAAAGGTGTTAAGACAGTTTCTACAATAGTGAAAGATACGTGGGGATGTCTGTTGAAATCTGAGATGGTTTTGGACTTGGCAATGGTTGTTAAAATTCCAAAAATATTGCTTTTTGGAATCGCTGGCCAAGCTAATGCATGACATCTGACGGTTTTCCCGCTCATTTTATGATGCCAGTCCATATTTGGGTGTTGAAAGATCGTGTGTCCCAGCTGGGCAATATAGGAAATTCAATGCCTGTGTAAACTGATATGGTGACAATTCTCCAAAAGTTGTGATGTTTTGACTTGGGTACATCTTAAACAATTTCCAGTACCTTCATAATGCGGTGTGGGTTTTTGTTTTAAGCACGGAACATTTATTTCGTTATCACCATTAAAGGGCATTACCAAAAGAAAACAGATTGTGACCACATTACCCACAGCAAAAAGACGGTACCAACTGACGTTATAGAGAAAATGGGTTAAAATTTGTAACTTTATACTAAATGTATAACGTTGTCTTCCCTATTGATATTTTGTGAGTTTTTAGTTTAAAGACCAAGATACCAAAAAGAAAAAACAGTTATATGAAAATGTAGTCGTTTTATCATATACTTCTTGTAGAAATACTGTAGAAAGCGGCTTTCGCCTGAACAATTTCAAAGTTTAAATTTGTCATATTTTAAAGCAGCGCTGGGATATGGGAAGTTTAACACTGAGGTTTATAACGCTTAAGGATATTTATAGAATTGGTATCAGGATGAAAAAAAAATGCGTTGCTCCTGTTTGAAAGCTTACTTTTGTTATAAAGTTCATACTCGAACCTAAATATTTCTCTATAAGAAACCAATACATTCGAGGAAATAATCATTGTAAACAGTAACATTTCCTACAAAATGGGATTTGGCATAACATTTTTGGACTCATAAAAGCAGACAGTTATTCTTTGCCTAATCTGGAAAATGCGAACCAAAATTGGATGACATTTTCACAGATTGGGTTTGTGATATATGCAGTTTGAAATGTATATGATCGGAAAGAATTGCTTCCTCTGAAAACACAATCAATCCTACACATACCCTCAAACAAACACTTAAAACGCTCATCAACAATTACAATGATTCTTCTTGTGTGTCGATAGCCAAAACTTGTCAGTAGCTAATTCTTTGCGCTTATCTGGGATCCCATATAATTATTATCCTTTGAACAACCAAATTCACAACCAAATCTTTGTACAGTTTCCATATCTATATACTGATAGCTTATTCATGCCATTGCGAACATTCCGTATTACACATAAGGCCCACGGAATTTTATTTTATGAGTTGTGTGTATTTATGCTGCAATGCTGCCCTTGCTGGTAATCTGTGGTGTAATGCAAAGCACTGGTGCTTATACAGATGGGAAATGTCGGAAAAAAAGGCAGAAAACATTGGCCAAGGCATTTCCAACAAGGCGATTGTTGAAGTGCTCGAATTGGCGGTCTCCTTAACGTGGATGAAAGTTACGGTAGACTATTGAAACACAGAGGACACCAAATGGTTCATAAAGGTGACGATCCAAACCTGCCCCTATATAGGCCTAAACCTTATTCACGGTACATCCATCCTACATTCAAAGCAGTGCAATCAAACCGAGGCTTGGGTTCAAAGTAGTCTGATACCCGTTTTCTTTTTTAGAATTGGTGTTAACTTTTCCAACGGGCATACAAGGAAGGTGACAAGATGAATGCACCATGAATACGGTCTATAGAGTACGTCTAAGCACAGTGTTTCACTTAACAACCGCTTTTTCATCCATATGCAGCAAGATTAAGTTCACATTGGCAAACCTCGATATTTTGAACTATTTTTTTGGCTTTGGTTAAAACTAAACATTAGCTTTGTTTCTTATACGGTAGCTTAATATACGTATATCTGCCGCATCAACATGTAAATAGGTATCAGTTTAATCTCTAGATGGACAAATGTAGGCAGGCAGACGTGAAATTCCACGGAATTTCTGATGATGATGATGATAATTGATGATAGCGACTTAGAATAGGCATTGACCCTGCGTATAAGACGCACCAACGAATCCTTGCAAAGTATAATTATATCAAGATTCTTCTGAGGGACTCGTGTACAAATCAAAAAAGACTTGTTTAACTATCAAAACAAATGGACGTCGAATTGTAATAAAATTGAATGAATGCAAAGACAAAAGAAAGTTGTTTGTGATTGATTACTGTGTGACGACTTCAATTTCATAGAGCTGCTTCAGCACCAAAATCTGCTTAAGCACCAAAAACCTTGGTAAATAAAATCAGTATGCCCACCAAAACTCTTTATGAATGTTATGCTCAGCAAACAATGACCGAACACAAGTCAAAAGCAGTTAACATCACATGAAAATTGGGTTGGCAATCCTGTTTGATCAAGGTAGACCTTTCATGCTTAAGCAAATTTTGTGCTTAAGCAGCTCTATGAAATTTACCCCTGTATGTATAAACTAGTAAACTACCGTTTTAGTCGCTATTAACCCCTTGTATGTGGCTTTAATACTGGGTTGAAGCCACTTCTGCTTTGAAGGCGCTTAAAGATAATATCATACTTTGGTATTTTTTGTCAAAGAAATGCAGATTAATGTGCAAAAATATCAAGGAAGATACAGTAAGAGTCATTTGTACAATTCCTATTCCCATACGGTGCCCACTTTATGCCAAAACAGTGAAAAAAAACACGGTATTTTAAAATCTGTTATTAAACAGGATTTTTTAAATTCCGAAGAGCAAAATTATAGTTTTGGTTCCTTACTCTATGATTGGTTTTATTCTCCTCTGGATAAATACAGCATTTCAGGTAGAATAACGGTATATATTTCTACCGTCACCATCTTTATACCATGTAAGTTACAGGTAAATCTGTGAAGATTTATGTTTCGGTATGCAACAACCAAAGTATGATACTACCTTTAATTGTGTAATTGTTAACACGCCGCTGATATCTCCAGCTGTGCAAACCCCAGGAATCTATCGAATGAATAGCCCTGTCTATATAGAGCAAACAGTCTGATTATACACACGCTACACCAAAGGAGATATTCAATACCGAACCTCAAACTAAACTAAAAGCTCATAACAGCCATCTACCTATAACACTCATTATATTCATATCAAGCGCATCATATCCTATTCTATAAATCCTGCTATCTAGAAAAGGGTCATTCTGAGTATCAACACAGCCAATAAGCTCATAATATACAGTTTGGTATAAATGTTACAGAAGCCAAGTTCATATTTATTTTACAGGGTATAGGTACATAGCAGCAGTCATCGCTACAGGCTGTGTATTTCCCATCGGTACTATGTTTTCTCGACGTGACTATATACGTACATAGAAAGCTTTGCAACCGACTGGAACGGAATCGGGGCCGATGGCACAGATAGCAAGAACCTGGTGAAGAAATCGTTTTACACATTAAATATATACCACCAAAGGGGGGATAGATCCCAGACTGGATAACAAGAAAGGTTGGAAACTGATAGAATGATATAAAGACTTAATTCAATGTGTGTGTTCGGTATACGGCGATGTTTGGGAATCGACTGCGTGCAACCATTACGGCTCGCACCTACGGGCGGTTTTGGGGTATTGGACTGTTTATAGAGCATTGGGGGCTGACTTGCTACACAATATTATGCCCACAAACATCATGATAGGCGTTTAACCACGAGTTACCGGCAGTAGTTACAAAAAGAAAAATCCGCGGCTGATTAAACTTCAAGGGGAGCGGTAGTGGAAAACGAATCTTGACAGAAATTAAAGACGCGACGCCTTCTTGTTCTCCATTTACAAGTCAAAGTATATTGTAAATAAATATTGGTTTCCTGTATAATTATGCATCAATGTAGGGTTCCAAATTCTGTGGCCATTCTGCCAATGTATATACAACGAACGCAAACAGAATCCACCCAAGTATGATAAAAGATTTAAAGATGTGTTGCCTGATATGATAAGTCCATCTAGCAAGGAATAAATTGATAGATTTTAAAATTACTCTTTTTACGCGACGGGATGGTGAATCAGCTTTCGACTGACGTATACTTGGCCGAACATATCCGTGCATAATTTAATGACGGTTAATTCAGAAACAATGGTTTTCTACAAGCTAACCAAACATCTGTTTAGTCCCATCAGAATGAGGCCGGTTCAAATCAAAATTTCACACATCAGAAATCTGGCATCTTGTATAAAACCTTAACACTATAACCTAAAAAAAGAAGAAAGATTATAATTGTTTGTCCGACGTTTTGCTGTTATACTTCTAATCCTTTTGTCTAAGCAGGGTCAATGCAACTTTAAAGGTAATACTGTAATCACATTTGGAAAAGGGTGACAATGCTTCAAAAATATATCTTAATACATTATTAATGGCTATATAAATTTATATGTTTATGTAAGTGCTTAATTTTGACCCAAAACTTACCAAATCAATACATGTATGCCCCGCCCCCCCCAAAAAAAAAGTCCCCCTTAGAACCGATCCATGCAACAATAGCGTGTGACGTCACCTACAGAACTAGTACAGGCTCGCACCACAGTTTACTGCGTGGCGTTCATCATGTGACGTATAAAGCAAGGTTTTTCGTCGCGAAAAGTGGGGTGCAAAATTATGGGTCTAAAATACCGCCTTTTTCTATATACAAAATTCTTCAGCACAAACAATGATATATAGACAGGTTGAGTTTTATAACAATACAGATGTATTTAACTTCACATGAGTTTTGATTACAGTAAAGCTTTAAGGACAGTGTACCACCCAGGACTGACTGAAAAAAACCTGGCTTTCAAAATCTGCTGATCGCGAGGTTTCCGTTGTTAAATCGCCAATAAAACCTCTGGAATCTATGGGGTTTCTTTCGTAAAAATTATTCCAATCACGAACCAGCACAACTTGCTATAGAGCTCTTGAAAGCAGCGCGGCATTATGTCCGGGCGCACGGGAACCAGCCCCGATGCGGCAAAGAGAATTACGCAAGGGAAGTGACTACTCATCTAACCGTGAACACGATCAACAGTGAGAAATGCTGTTATCTTCTATCTTTTTTTTCTTCTTCTTCTTCTTCTTCTTCTTCTTCTTCTTCTACTTCTTCACAGCCAACATCCGCGCGATAATTTTAATAGGCTTGAGTACGTGTCTTTCTAGCGTGAAGAGGATGGGGATATCGCGAACGGCTGAGACACTTAACGTGGATTTCTTGTTCACACTCATTTGGATTCATCTTATTTACTATTCCGATGTCTTCTCTGAACTATAACGAAAAGCCTGTAGCCACGGAAGGGGATGAAATAAAACCATGCATGGTGTATTCACAACATTCCGCCGGGTTGTGAGACTGTTTAGCAAACGCGTATATTTTCATTTATTGAAAATTGATTCGAACCGGCAACCTCCTGAACACCGTACTGGCTCTTTACCAACTGAGCTATCCAGTCTCCCTTGCGGTTATTTGATAATTATATCTTTTTTATTAAATTTGCAAATTGTTCTTCAAATTAAAACAAGAGAAGTCTCCGCGTCTTGAAACAGGGAAGTGCAACAATTCAATGTTAATTATTATTCACATTTTTTCAACAGAAACTGAACAATTAGGACACCAATACTATCTCGAAACTGAGGTGAATACCCCCATCAACCTATCCTGTTTATCTACCATTTCTCAGATTGCAGCATTGCTAATGCATCGCTTATCTGTTCAATGATCCTTGGGATATAGCGGTGTGTGCGTGGTTTCATTGCTTCTGAAGTTCTGACTGCCACATGAACAAAGATAATTGATGATTAGGGACACCGCCAACTAAGGGCTAGGTAGCTCAGTTGGTAAGAGCGTCTGTACAGCATTCCGAAAGTCGCTGGTTCGAATCTCGCTTCAGTCAAATTTTCTTTGTTCTCTTTTCAAAGACGGTTTACAAAATGTTAAAATAGTGGGGAATTTGGCAAACTGCAAGAAAAATCGCACAAGTAGGGAGCGGAGAAATACTATTAAACTGAATGAGGAGGTGATTTGAATGGCGTCCAATGTCTGCAACTGCACTAAGCCCCAATTGGGTGTAACGTGTTTGTCATCGCGAGATATCTCCAGGAATTCAGCCTGGTGTCGAGGGGAGTTCCCAAACAAACACGCTCAGTGAAAACCAGGAGTGTGGCATCTATCATAACATCGGCACAGCCAATATTATACAACACTCGCCAGGGGGATTAGGACCTTTATTTCTCCATCACATCAGCGGTGACAACTCGCCAAATTCTTGTTAGACTAAGAGAGAATTCCGGTGTGCGACCACCGTTTTGGTAGTCTATGTGATAGACACACTCGCCGTACAGCGAGCAAGCGTCTATTGCACGCAGATTTCCTGAATAATTATGCAAGCCAACCCAGCACTGATCGCTCTAAGTTTGGACCAATCAGGGTGCATCTACTATCGTACCGTTTGGCGAGCGCGTCTATCACGAAGATAGCTGCTGCCGCGCGGACGCGCGAAATTGACCAATCAACATCATCCGTCACGATCCTGACGGAAATGTCCTCAAAACGGATCTGAATGGAGGCTGATGTGCCGCGTTGCATAAAATGTGCATGCATGCATGTATCAGACGTTCGTACGTATAGTGACACGGAGTAGAGTGGGCGATACTCAGACTACCGTTTTGGAGGGACGGGAACTAGTTTCGTTTCGGCCTCTATCTAAACCGATCACTCTCTGGGCTTGAAAGATACTGTAATGATATGATTATTTGATTAGGCTTCCAATTCGGATACTTATTTAACCTCTGAGGGTGTAGGGGAGGGAGGGGAGGGGAGGGTGGTATCCTCTTGAGATGCCTCCGTTAAATATCTCAGAAGGTCTAGCATAAAATGTTGGCCCAAGCTGCTTGCATCACTGCCCGAGAATCGACCAAAGACCCTTTCCTATGATGCTAAAGAGAACTCACAAGGCTTGCGAGATTTTCTCAATGCTTGAGAAATTTTACAAAAAATGTCATCGTGTGAAGGGAAACGAATGCTTCAGATTGGCCCGACGTCCCTCGTAAATCCTGGAGAAATTTCTGAAGCATGAGAAGAAACACTCACAAGCCTTGAGAGTTTTTTTAAGAATCGTGTAAAAAGACCTCCCCACACTGGCATCCAAAATAATCAGACTGTAGGCAGTGAGCCGTCCATTCACGCGATGCTAAAAACTCATGCTCAAGAAATGTCTCAAGGACTCACCAGAGACGTCGGCCAATCTCAAGCATCCATTTCCTTTCACACGATGACATTTTTGTAAGATTCAGGCAGTCGGTCTGATGACCAAGTATCCTAAGGAAACTTATCACATGTTTAAATCGTTAGCCTTTGAGAAAGGTCATGCTAGGGCCGAAACATCAGGCCCTCCTAACTCCGAGCATTTCTTTAGTTGGTCACCATAATCTCGAAGTCACGAAACCATGCAAGTCGCCTGGACATTCGAGACCAGCAGAATTATTCCGCGTGACGAAAAAATAACTACATCCGCAAGTAGCACAGCACGAAATTCATACACAAAGGAGGATACGACATTTAATATCTGTGATTTGTTTAAACTACATACTTTGGTAAGAAACCAAAACAGAAATGTTCACATATTTACGTAAAACGTACAGGGTATGAAGATGGTGGTGGTAGAAACATATCGTTAAAATGTTCCCACCTGAAATGGTGTATTTATCCAGAAATTAGATGTTTTAAAAGATCAAAAATAAAAGGGAAAAGACTTAAGAAATACTGTGGCTGTTTTTCACTGTTTTCTCAAAAAGTGGGCACCGTATGGGACTAAAATTTTCACAGATGACTGTTACTGTATCTGTCTTGATATTTTTCCCAATGAATCTGTATTTCTTTGATAAAAACCAAAGTATGATAATATTACCTTTAAGAAAAGAAGCCTTGATCTTTTGAAGTTAATTGAATGATCACTGTATCACATGCAATTGCGGTTCATGCCAAGTCGACATGCAAACGAATTTTGTATTCGGTCGCACATAATATGACTTTGTAATAATCGAAATACCGGCTTATATACGTTTCTCATTAAGTCATCCACTGTAGTTTCCATGGCAACACCATTGTACCAAAGATGATGAACTTGGATATAAAACAAATTAACGACATCCTAAGTAACCATGACGAGAGCCTTGGTGAAACCTACGTTATTTGTCAACAAATTCATTTGTACGCGATAGGACTGTGTATTTACAATGTATATCTTGTCTGACTAATAGGATTAAATGTATTTAGGCCTATAATTCCCATCAAGAAAAGCAGATTTGTCAGTGTATATGGAGGTCGGCTTTTCAGGAATAAGACTCACAATTCTTTCGTATTTTTTCCACATGATGTTCTCTCATGGTCCTGGTGTTGACATTATTGGGTGATTTCAATGTCATTTTTTATCTTTCTGCAATTATTGATATCATCGTGTGTTACGCCAATTTATATACACGCTATCGAAGATAATCCTGCCATCAAAATATGTCACATAAAACGTGTTTATATCATTCTTATCTTTATTGTTATTATGGGAATTGCCTCAGGGTTTAACCCATTTCTTCTTCAAGGTGATCCATCACAATCTTCCACGATACCCGGAACATGTGAAATAATGTATCCTGTTGTCAATATCACCAAACCCATCGTAACTTACTATTAATCGTAGGACATAATGATCCATTGAGGCCCCACGTACAAGTCGTGTGCATACGATGGGTTATCCTTCGTAACTCGAGTTACGATCGACCGTAGGGCTTCGTGAATTCGAATCATTATAACTTATCGTAACGTACTTTTTTAATCGTAGGACTTATGATGTAGGACTTATAATGATGTATTACAGCCCTACGTATGATACTATAATAATAATAATAACATTTATTAAGCGCCTTTTCTTAAAGTTACAAAGCGCGGGCTACAACGTAGATTCGGTGGGTTATCCTTTGTAACTCAAGTTACGGTCCATCGTAGAGCTTCGTGGAATGGATTGATTATGAAATGATTTGGCATTATAATGTTAGGAATACAAAGCCCGCATTGTGTTAAGGTAAAGCAATTTATATAAAAAAAAAATGTAAATGTTGAGCAGTATACACGAATATGACCGGAATAAATCACCCTTTCTAATAGCACAGAGTATTATGACGACATTGATATGAAATAACATGATGCAAACACAATCGTAGATCACACAATCCAAACAACATATAATCAACTTTATCATCAAATAACAACGAGTCATTGAAAAGTGAACAAAGACAAATTTACTGGAGCGGGATTCGAACCAGCGACCTCCTGAATACCGTACTGGCACTCTTACCACCTGAGCTATCCAGGCCTACGTTGGTGGTGTCCCTATCAATTATCTTTGTTCGTTTGGCAGTCAGAAGCCATGAAAGTTCTAACATACCGCTTTATCTCTAAGATCATTTAAGAAACGTGAGTATCAGTTTCAATTTCAAGTTCCGTCCACACATAATGAGCAGACAATGCAAGTTCATATTCGAACGATGCTGTGGTCCATTCTGGTATTTTTCCCATTTCTTGTAAACAGGTTATACTTGATAATATCAATAAAACGAAGGAGTAACAAATAAAGAAATGACAAAATATAAAACCTCAAAACACTAAAGCACAAAAATCAAGCCAACCGATGGATAACTTGTCACTGCATTTGATATTAGACGTAGTTACCATCACAACTAACAGTCACTTCTATAAACAGAATCCAATTTCAATCAAACCATCACAATTTCAATTGACTTTCCTGTCAGTGACGTCAGTGACGTCAGCACGTTGAGGCTGTCGTCACCAACCAATCGAGTTATGACTGTACACCGTGAGAGACAATCTCACTCAGCTCAGCGCATAATAATACGTCCTCAAGTAGTGACGGCTTTTGACTCGAGAAAGAAAACAAAAATTTTGCTCTCAGTGAAATTATGATCGACGCGCCCCAATGGATACTGAATAAAAACCAAGATTAAAGGCGGAAGACTTAATGGGACCTTGGACAAAATAAACAAGTAAATGGACATGTAACGTCATTCTATGGGGTACGCAAATGCAATGCAGTTTAGATGCAATGCAGTCATGGTTGCTTTAAGGAGTTATAATTTTTACAATTGTTTGTTCGTTTGATTCTAATTATCGGCTACTTCACTTGGCTTACACCTTAGCGTGACGTCAATATTTGGTGATTCAATGCCTGTATTGAGCTAAAAGATTTAGTTACACCGACTCATATAATCGCTGCGCATTTCAGGAAATGTTTGTGATTCCTTATAGGCCTATCCTTTTCTCAGCATGTTCATTTCCAGCGGCTTCTTTGTCATGTAAAAATCAATATTCGTACACACGATTTTACAAGCGTGTTACATTGGTAGGGTAACACAAAATAGGTCCCTCCTAACTGATTGAGAAGCTAGAATCTCCACGCAGACCATGAAAAGAAGGGGGCTCACATTTTTAGTAGAAAATCTTTCATTTGACCAGAAATGAAAACTGGCAGCCAGAAATGAGCCTCGTTTGTCTCAAAATTCAATTCCTTTTCAGAAGCCAAATAATATAGAGAGTCGTTTGAGCTTAAACAATTCAGATTTACCACTTGGTAAGGTCAATTCATCATGTCAATGTCCGATTAGTCTTACGGCAGGAACTCCCACCCATCATAATATGCAATAACACACACGGGACAACGACAAGAAAATTGATTGAACGCTGTATCCAGCAGAAGCGAGATATTGCGGTTGTTTTCATTTCAGGCCGAGGTAGCCTGCAACATTCTATTTAAGGGCACGTCTTTTTATATTTGAAGAGGATGAAAGGGTTGGTGGAAAGGAGGAAAGAGCAAGTTGAAGCGGCTCTCTCGAATAAATCGGGCCCCGGCCATCACCGCCGTCAAAGAGAGAGAGAGAGAAAGAAGGGCCTTCAAAGAATCCTGATGGCTAATAATAAGTCCCCCACGGGGGGTTGCAAGTGGTGCCCCCTTCACCCTGAAAAACGCCGAGGTCCTTCCCCACTGGAAGGAGAAGCTCGAGCTGGCATTTGCCATCACGTAATCGACGGGCTTTGCTGCCGTCATCGGCCCCGTAAGTTCAAGTGCCATTCCTCCGCTGAACAACAACACCACAAAATATCTCGGGATTTTTTTCTGGCTGTACTTAAAAGTATACCCAACGGAACAATTACGTTTCTTTTTCCCTCTGTATCCCTATATGAATCTCTTGAATAGTGCATTTTATGTTTTGTGGAGGCTTGACAAGGGTTGAGATGGAATGGTTTTATGCATGGACATACGGTTACCCCTATTCACAACAGAGGTAACACTGCTGTTCAACCAAGGGACCAATTTCACAGAGTTGCTTAAGCACCAAAATTTGCTTAAGCTCCAAAAACCTTGATAAATAAAATCAGTATGCTATCCAAGACTCCTTGTTAATGTTATGCTCAGCAAACAATAGCTGAATACAAGTCAAAAGTATTTAACGTCACATGAACATTTGGTTTGTGATCCTGTTTATTCAAGGAAGCAATATTGTGTTTAAGCAGTTCTATGAAAAAGGGCCCTAGTATGGCCAGCGGGGGCAGATTGCCCCCCGGACGACTAAAATGGGGACGGAGAAGCGTTAATGGGGACGCGAAAAAAAGGACAAAAAGGGGGAAAAGAGTGAGGGGAGGGGAAAAGGAGAAGGTAAAGGGTGAGGGGAAATACGGACGATGCTGAAGTTTGCCCCCTCCCCCTTTGGCACAGAGAAAATCCTCAAACACGTAGTCATTTTAACGTATTTTTGTTACGTGACCGTGAGTACTGTTGCTGTGACGTACGAGCACCAAATGTTCGAGTTTATCTACAGCAATGACGTCATGAAGGCATGACGACAGTTGAAACACTTGATCGAACCCCGTACAACAAACTCCATGTATAAACCAGCGAGTTGAGGGCGAATATGGGTCAGGACAAACTCAATAAAGCACTACATGCATTACGAACATAGCTATAAGCACAGTAATGGCCAACGAGTTAGCAGAAGTATTATTGTACGAAGATACCAAAGTACGATGACGTGAACTAAACATGACAAATTTGCGCACTAAGGGTCTATGACCGAGAACGCTAATTCCTACAACGACACTACAGCCAAACTGCCATTGATCAATATCAAATATCACACACAATATGCAAATATCACCTTCATACAATCAACGGATGACATATGATACAAAACTTCGACATTTGCTATATTTTCACAAGCAACTTGACTTCTTGCCTAAGAGGGAGATTCTATTTTAGGGCAACCCACAAAGAAGCCCGCGATGAAACAAGTGGCACGCCAGACCGCTAACTGTGGTTGGATTAATTTCCAACGTACATGATTGAATTTCTTTGGCAGGAACATTGCAAAGGTCGTTGCTACCGAAACGCACGAAGTGGCTCGCTTTAGTGCACTATGGGCGTTTACGAAACGGAGGCTCAGGCTCAGGCTCCGGCTCCATTTCGTGAATCTTTTCTGAAATAACGGGCATCCAAAAAGAGGCTTTTGGCTGCGGTTCTAGTAGTAGATTCTCTGGTTTGAAAAGGAAAACAGAGTTTCAGCTTCAGTGAAAAAAAAAAAACCCTATATTTTCAACATATGAGCTGGAGCCTAAGCCTGAGCCTAAGCCTCCGTTTCGTTAAAGCCATATGTCGTGTTGCTGGTAACAACGTTTCGGCCCCTGAAACTGTTATCAATCATCATCTTGCCTGATGAAGGCTAGCTAACATAACAGTTTCAGCAGTCGAAACGTCTCTACCAGCAACACAACATCGCGTGACTTCGATCACTTTTTGTAACCCTAGCGATGAGCAACCCTTTCCTTTGTATAATACACTATTTTCCTAGGGCAAAAAACGACAGTTTTCTGCACTTAATACGGAAGAAGAACACATATTACTTACTGATACTGGTGTTTACTGCTCCTGCTTACCACGAAGATTTGCCACGGAAATGTCCCTGTCACAGTGTTGTATGAAATTAGTCCCTCTGTAACACAAAGAGAAAGAATGTAAAAAAGCTAAGATGGTGTATACTTATGACTATATATCGCTGCAAATCATGCACTTAATGTCAGCACTTTTTTGTTGAGCCAAGATTTACAATCTACCAAACGTTTCGAGGGTGTCTCAAATTCAGTTTCGCTGCTGTGTACAATTCATTATTTTCTTTCCTGCAAATGATTTTCATTACATTAGTTCCACCGGTTTCAGATAGTAAGTTAGAGTTGTTCTTTTTCAGCATACATGACTAATGAAAAAGTACTGTAAGTCTTTAAAAAAAAACTTGATTTAAATTGATCGAAATGAAATTTGCATAAACATGTCAAAGTTGTAATTAATTGTTTAACACTCTGTTCCGCTGTTGCACTATGACAGTTCCTTGTGTGATTTCAGGAAGGATGAATTGCGGCTTTTAAAGACTACAACTGTATACATCTCGTTTCCTCGTGATATAAGCTAGTTCATCTTGTAACCCTACCCCGATCGAGCTGAACCCACGAGCACTCCGTCTTTTGACGGACGTTACAACAACCTCACAGCAAACATTGTTTTTAGGGGGGAGCTGGCGAATTGATACGTAACGGGGCAGAATGTCTATAGGCTTAGGGCGAGGAAGTCTTCTCGTCATGTAGCAACCCTGTGGAATGCTGGAGCCAAGATCGAGAGCTAGGGGAAGTATATTATGACACAGGGATGGGAATGTCATCACGGGCCAAGACTGGAATATCAATGGCATCCTAAGTGCAATGGCGTCGAGTAATTCAAGGAGGTGATGGTGGCAACGACTAGGTCTTTTATCTCGCATCTTCCTCTCCTGTTCCCCCATCACCTAGTGGATCATCTTAAGGGTCTTATAGCATCAAGTCCAAGCTCTTCGATTTTTTTTTTCTTCGTCATCTTCGTCAGAGGAGTGCACTCTTCCTGTTTTCAGCTGTTTGTTCAGACCCTTTTTTGTGTGGTTCGTTTTCGTTCGGCTGCATAAAGGAATATAATCGGAGACGGGCTACCGAACCAGAATGAATTTTCACGTAGTTGATGCATGGGGGACGCCGTACGGGGCAGAATAATTGCCCAGCTTCAAAATATAATGACCAGGTTTTTTCTGTGGCCTAGCTGTACTATATGAGTTGGGTTTGGTTGTCAACGTTCCTTCCAAACGGCCGCTGTGCTTTATAATTACCAATTGACCATCGTTTCACCAGTGCTGTGACAGAGGGGTCGGAAGCCCAGAATCGATACCAATCAGAACAGTCCAGTTAATTTCCAGATGATTCTTTCAACCATATATACCTCCATGCTTCAAGACGTTCGTGCTAAGGGTTAACAACCTTCTAGGTATATCTAGAGGTTTCCAATTGAATCATTTCCCCACATAAACCAAAATAATACTCCTCCTGCATGGGGCAAATTTCATAGAGCTGCTTAGCACACAAAAAATCGCTAAGCATGACATTTCTGCCTTAAAGGTAATATCATACTTTGGTTTTTGTCAAAGAAATACATATTCATGGGCAAATATATCAAGACAGATACAATAACAGTCATCTGTGAAAATTTCAGTCCCACACGGTGCACACTTTTTGAGAAAACAGTGAAAAGCAGCCATAGTATTTCTTAAGTCCTTTCTCTTTTATTTTTGATCTTTTAAAAGATCAAAAAGATTTTCGGTCGTTGTTTTACTAATTTCTGGATAATACACCATTTCAGGCGGAAACATTTTAACGGTATGTTTCTACCACCACCATCTTTATACCCTGTAAGTTATACGTAAATCTGTGACAATTTCTGTTTTGGTTTCTTACCAAAGTATGATACTACCTTGAATAAAAACAGGATTAACAACCAAATGTCCAAGTGTTGTGTATCACTTGCGATTGGTCTTTAACTGTTGTTCGCTGACCATGAATATCAAATCGAATTTTCAATGGTGGTTTGTTTTATTGGGCAAGCCATTTTTGTGCTAAGCAATTTTTTTGTGCTAAGCATCTCTATGAAATTGGCCCTGGTGATACATTTTTGGCAAAGCTGACAAGAAAATACTAGAATGTATACAGAAATTTGGCAAAGGGATTTCCCACATTCTAAACACACTGTTAGCATGGCTCGGGGTTCTAATTCAATTAATGCATGGGTATTAAATGAGATGCTTCAGGGCAAACTACTCAATCATAACTGTTATTAGAAGGGATTACCCCTACGTGGATATGCCTAAATGAGATCGATAAGTGAATAACAAAGATGTCATCTGCAAATGTTTAATCGATGGTAATAGAATCATCAACCCCCAGGGAGAACAGTAACAACAGAAGGGGCAGTATCTTCACTTAAATCCATAATTAAAGCCCATTCCCCTTTAGGTTATACACGGGATGTATCATACAATAGCAGTTCAGAGACCGACTTCACTAACGCTTTGCGATCATCGCTCAGCCCCAAATCCATCACTAAACAGAAAATCGATCGCATACTTTGCGTAGCAATTTTCCGTTTAGCGATGGACTTTGGTTTTAGTGATGATCGCAAGGCGTTAGTGACATCGGTCCTAGTGGCCAATTTCATAGAGCTGCTTAAGCACACCAAAAATGCTTAAGCATGAAAAGTCTTCCTTGATCAAAGAAAATTACAAACCAAATTTCCATGTCATGTTTACTGCTTTGTATATATGGCTATATTGTTTGCTGAGCAAAACATTCACAAGGAGTTTTGGCTGGCAAGGTTTTTGGTGCTTAAGCAAATTTTGGTGCTTAAGCAGCTTTATGAAATTTTCCCCTATCCCTCGTGCCATTGGGCGTCATGTTTGTGATCATGACGCGGGAGGATGCTGGATTTATGACCGGGGAGGATAATTTGTCAGTACCACACAGCACTCTCCACCGCCCGGCGTCCGACGTCGTTTAAGCCGGCTTGTCATTCCGTGTACATCCGTCAGACCCCCATCATCTGACAGATACACAAACCCGCACCTGCTCGGGGCTCTACAAAGCCTCCTGGCCGGCTCGAAATTGCCAGCACGCTAATCATTGCAAGAATCTCTCCATTTTTTCCTTCTTCCCCATGTCCATGATGCGAGTATATATTTATAAACACAACCCTCTCGCTCTCAGAATAGAGCACAGCCGATATAACCATCAAGACTTCCATCAATGAGGCGATATCTTATACTAGGAGCAAGTAACATGGGGGACAGCGAGAACCAAAAGAGTACGGGGTAGAGACGGATCTTGCCCAGTCTTCTGGGGCCAATTTTAAAGAGCTGCTTAGCACAACAATTCGATAAGCATGACATTTCTGTTTTAATAAAAACCGGATTAACAACCAAATGTGTTGTGTATCACAAGCAATTGTTCTTTGGCTGTTGTTCGCTGACCATGAATATCAAAACAAATTTTCAGAGGTGGTTTGTTTTATTGGGCAAGCCATTTTCGTGCTAAGCAAATTTTTGTGCTTAGCAGCTCTATGAAATTGGCCCCTGGTTAGGAATGTTTATACGGCACACGATAAAAAACGATTTGGACTTAATCTAATATTTCATCGAGATGTTATGGAGGAATCTGCTGGACTGGTGACAGACACGAGCCACTTCGAAAATTATTTTTCATCACCATTATTTACTTTTATGCTAATGTACCGAAGGAATGTGATTGGTTTGGGGCATTGCAAGTCCAGACCAAAAAACATTCGGCCAGGCAAATTGATGATTGTGCAAGTATAGCGCGCAGTGAGGTGAATCGGATAAATTGCAGTCATCCATGGCTTGTGCTATTCATATTCACTTCATAATTTTTTTTAAAGGTAATATCATACTTTGGTTTTTGTCAAAGAAATACAGATTCATGGGCAACAATATCAAGGACGATACAGTAACAGTCATCTGTGGAAATTTCGGTCTCATACGGTGCTCACTTTTTGAGAAAACAGTGAAAAACGGCCACTGTATTTCTTACGTCTTTTCTCTTTTATTATTGATCTTTAAAAGATCAAAAATAATTTTGGTCACTGGTTTTACTCTTTTCTGGATAAATACAGCACTTCAGGCCGAAATTTCGATATGTTTCTACCACCACCATCTTTATACCCTGTAAGTTATAGGTAAATCTGTTTCGCTGTGTTACCAAAGTATGATACTACCTTTAACATTTAATAAATACAAGTAATAAACTGCTGTAAACTGCTCATCGGCCAAAATAATAATCTGGAATTTATAAAATGGAGTTAGGAGGGCCTGACGCGTTTCGATCCTAGCAGGACCTTTATCGAAGGCTAAATGACAAGAGGACAAGAACATGCAAGTAAAGATACACATGAATGGATGAGAGGATCAGGACAAATTAAACATTTAATAATTTGGATGAAATCCACGCAAGTAACTGACATATTCCAAACTGTAACAACTTTTGCAGCTACAATTTGGACAACAGCACGCACCATCAAATAAATGTCTATCAAACAGAATTCAATTTGACAAAGAAAAAAGCGCCAAATGTGGTTAAACAATCAGAAGGTAATTCTTCTGTGACATCATCGGCCTTCTGATGATCTTCGATGCTTTATTGCCTTTTATTTCATTAGAATTTCTTGCTTTCAGAACCAATTTCACTCATGGCTCACGTTCAAGAGGACCACAGACTTGCACAGACTGGGCTCAGTTAGAAAAAAAAAAAAAGCATTTTCTGAGTTCTACGTGGAAAGTCTTGTAAAAAAAAAAAAATGCATGGAACATGGGGCCGATTTCACTAACGCTTTGCGATCATCGTAAAGCCCAAATCCATCGCTAAACAGAAAATAGATCGTTACTTTGCATAGCAATTTTCCGTTTAGCGATGGATTTGGGCTTTACGATGATCGCAAAGCGTTAGTGAAATCGGCCCCTGGGTTCGATTTCAAGAAGCCCCGCGATCGATCGTAACTCGAGTTACGAAGGATAACCCATCGTAGGGGGCCTATCCTACGTGGGGCTGCAATGCATCAAAAGTCCTACGATTGATAGTAAGTTAAGAAGAGTTTGGTGAAATCTTCCCCAGAGTTTTGACTTTCACCTTTGAGCTGTTTGGATGAAATCAAGTCGCTTTACTTTTGCCATGTAGTGGATGGGTTTATTTTTTAGTAGTCTGACACCAGTCAATTTGGCAATGTTAGGGTTATTTTGCTTTGAATGTTTTTTTTATTCAAAAGGTCAATGGTTAGCCTAAATAAAATTTAAACTGAGAAAATGAAAATTTAATATTTCAGTTTTATTTTGCTGTATGACTTTATTGCCTGAGAAATTTGCGAGCATTTAAAACAATTTTATGAAATTTGACCATTTTGCATGGGAGCCTATGGGAAATTTTTTACGGGTCTACACCATTATACATGTATACCCAGCTGTTGTATACGATATTATTGATTTAGACGAGTAACCTTAGTCTTAGTCTTAATTAGCTAAGCTGACAATTCGGCAACCTCGTGGGACCTGACTGCCCAGTATGGGCTTCTGAGGGCTGGTGCAGCTCCCCATCACACGGGATAGGAGATAGGGGTTGTGATTACTCGTGGTCGAATGGCCGTAAAGTCCTCGGCCGACCCTTACCTCACTAATTTCCCCCCGAGTAATGATGCGCAGTTTCCCAGCATGAAGTCATTACACGCAATGGGCAGTCTAGAACAGATCTTTGACTTCATAATAATGACGCCAGATGGAGGAAACCCGATGGCAATCAACTTGCCAGAAATTTATTGGACTATGTTCATTACAAATACACAAGGCGTAACTGTTTCAATGTGCGGGCTTTTCAAGTTCATCCTTCAATGATTTTGAGATTTGTTGTTTCCTGTGTTGTGGTTAACTTCCTCGCCTGGCAATAAAAGGCCAACCACACGTCAACGTTTGGTTACGCTTGATGTAGCAACATTTATTACATCCTCTCAATTCTTTAAAGCATGATATTATGACAAAATGACAAGTAATTAGTGTGCCTGTGCAAACCTGAACAACGACAGAAAGGTGAATAAACCAAAAATAGCATTTGAGTATAGGTCAAAATCAATGGGGGTTCTCAACTTAAATACAAAGTGGCAATTTTTGAATGACATTTTAAATATTATGTAGATGTTTATTGTATTTATTTTATTAACCGAGGATGGAACCTTAGGGAGACTTTCCCATAGGGTCGTGCACAAACTTTACTTACATATTCCTAAACATCCTTCAAACCAATGAACTTGAAATTGATATATGTTTATATTGAGAGTATTCTCTGTCTACTATTAAAATATGGATGGTAACAATATGTCTTAAAAAGGTAGCTGATACCTTAGGGAGACATCGAAAAGTCTCCCTAAGTCGCGATGTCTCCCTAATGTCCACTTTTAGACGCTAACGTGTCTCCATAGTTATTGTACTTATTATTAATTTGTAATTATTAAACAATATATTATTGGGATAACTATCGAAAGTCTCGTTACTTAACATACTTCCATGAGGCAGAACACAAGGAAATGCAGTTAAATGCAGCGTACAGGATTTGCAAGGCCTAAAAAAAAAATTATTTGAGTTTGAGACAGAAAATGGACTCAACAATTCGTAAACAGTGCAAACAGACACCATGGGAAATCTTGGTTCATCAGATGCTAGGTTTTTAAAGAAAATCAAGATTTAGTGTCTTTTAAAAAGATCGTTCGTCCGAACGATTTAGCAGCTTTTCGAAAGCGTGGTATAACCGTGAAGGATTCGGAGGCGGGCAAGATTATTTCGGCCGTATTTCTGCTATCCAGATGAACATAGCGTAAAAACTTGGTACATGAAACAACGTATGTAAGGAAGTTTAAGACCTTCACTTCTGTTTAAGTACCAAATTCAGCCAAAACGCACATCTTTGTAAATTCTATATGCTCCATTTAAGAAGTGGGGAAAACTTTGGACAAATTCTGGATATTAGGAAAAACCCACAAAGCCAGTTAGGAACTGGGATATGCATGGGTGCAGAGGTGGAATTCGAACCAAACACCTAAAATAAGAGGATAGGGGAGGTCATTATGGGCGACAACTTCAAATCTACCTGACCCACCAGTTCAAATGCCACCAAAGCAGTATGAGTTAGCATCAACCAATGACCCATTCATCTTTACATTGATTACAATCACATCACACCATCACATGTCTTCATCAGTACATGCAGCATTATGACCGACGTCTGGGGACTATTAAAACAGGCCAGGGCAGCTGTCGAATGGACAGAAATAGAATGAATTAAACGCTCAGGCCAAGAACTAATCAGGGTGTGCCTAAGCGAATGAAGGAAGGAAAGGAAAATGAGGTGTGAAGAGGAAGTAGGAGGGGCATGGCAGGGCCATGATGCTTTACAACTGCTTATAGCATCGCCAGAGCTAGATCATCCGTACCTAGTCCGATCTGCTTCCAACCAGACCAGCTTCATACCCCTTCTTTTTCCTCCTCTCGATGCTTAATCTTGTCTTGGCTAAGGAGATCGGGCAGATAATGAATACGGGGATGAATCGATGAATTAACGGTTGGTTTGTCTTAAGCACGGGCGACCGAGATAGACCGGTGTTATGTTCAATTGAGGAAGACAAGTCTACATAATTCTCGTAAGACATTCATCAAAACAAACGGCAAATAACAATGTGGAAAAATGAATTTATCAAGCAGCCCATTCTTTGATACTCAACCCCTAATATTGTGTCATCTACAAGGTACTCTTGCACTCCATTGATTAGTAACGATAACTTATGGAAGGATTCAAAAGTACATGTATAGTTTTTTTTTTAGCAGTCAGGGAACCAGACTGCTGAACCAAACGCACAGGTGGGCTCAAGAGGGGATTTCTAGGAAGGGATTGGATGTAATAAAGGTGTCAGAGGTGGGCTAATCTGGTAATCGAACCAACCAAGGCCCGAACTTGAAGAGGGTCTATAGTATGTTGGTAACTGAAGGGACGGACATTCCTGACATTGGGCCGTGTCCGAAACGGGCTTCTAGAGCTACGGCTAGGTCTATTGCCTTTGTGTCTCTGTGTATTTCCAATGGAGCGAAGACTTAGACCTACCTCTAGACAATAAAGCAGCCCTAGGTAGTGTTTTGATATGACTAGAAGCACAACCTCAGTAGTAACAACGCCACACAGCTTCATACCACAGGAGGCTATTAAGTGTGCCAAATTGGGATATCACAAGACTGTCTTCGCATTGCAGGCTGGCAACGTGCCCCAGATGGTTTTTAGACTTCAAGAAGTTCCATCATCATAATTGACAAGTT